>OZ024935.1:23506016-23927585 GCA_964017235.1 Sabellastarte sp. h YS-2021 | reverse complement strand
GATAATAATTGGTGGTCCTGACTATGTAAAATGTAAAAAATGATCCAAAATAATTTTCGGATTTTTAAACCAGGAGCAAAAGTAATACTTAAAATAATCTTATAACATTGATGTAAACAAGCATAATAACATCTGACGAGAATGGTATTAAATCGGCCCTTAAATGCTACAAGTTTTTAGAAATTTAGTTCTGTGCTTGCTCAACATCCAATGCTAAAGTTTTAACCAATAATGTAAATGACCCCAACTCTTTATTATTTTTCGACCAAATATAGCTAAATATACATAAGAGTAGTTACAATTGTGGGAAGCTGTTAAACAATAACGTTTACCCATGTTTCATTATAAGAATTTCATGGGAACTGGCTGCACATCCAGCTCTCCAGCCAGTCATTGATAATTGCAAGTCTGGCACCAGTTTTGTTAATTTTTGGTGAAAATTTGAACTTTCCCACATGACCATGAAGAAGCTAGGGTTAACTTGTGACCAGTATTATGATTGTGCATACTTAATTCACGATTTAGCAACACACAAAAGTAACTGGCCATATGGATTTCTCTTTAGTACACAATGCACCACCTTTACACAGGTGAGAGCAGGTGTTATTGCAAGCAATGTCATATTTCCCACATAGTCATTTCTAAACTAGCAACATTTATGACCAAGTTTTGTTTTCTAAATTTTACCCCCTACTGGAATTCCTTCTGGTTATATTTCGGCTGACAATAAGCCCGTTTTAAAATTATTATGTACCCACTCTGATCACACTTTGATCCTTGATAGCCAGCAGTACATTGTCCACCAGGACAGTTTCCTGTGTCTTTTTCACAAGCAGCACCATCTTTACAGTGTGGCGAACAGGTTTTGGTGCAGTCAATGCCATATTTACCATCTTGGCATTCTAAAAAACAAAATTTATGTATAATTGTTTTTTCTAAATTTGTCCCCAAATTAACAAATTAGCAAAATATTACATTTCACCTGCCACTGAGGAAAAATGGCGAGAGATAATAAAAGTGTCTTTTTGAGTAAAAGTAGTATGGCATTTTTTTTTGAAAACTACAACATAAATTTTATAATTGATTAAATTCATTACTACAAAAACTAAAAAATACCACTATCTGCGTTCTCTTGCCACCAGAATGAGAATTTTGTGCTGCATGATTTAAATTATTTTCCACAGCAAGGGATAAGCAAGCATTTACGATTGAACAAATAGTTGCTCAAACTTAACCCAAAACCAAATGAGCATGAAACACAGAAAAAGTCAGTATGGTATATTTCATTGGGCTTGACTCGGAAACCGGCAAACAGGTTGTCATCTAAGGAAGATGAAGCACTGTCAAAGTCAGAGATCTGGTGCCAGCCCATGAAGTTCTGACCCTTCTGATAGTCTCTCTGTAAGTAGCTTCTTCAGAGAGAACGTTGTCAGCTATATCATCTGGAAGCTCGCCCTGAAAGTTGTCATCAGCAGAGGAGTCTGGTTCAATGTCCAGATCTGCCTCACTCTCAGATCTACCAGTGATATCAGCACTCTTTCCCCCGGGGGACTGGTCTAGTTGAACACAACTACCTGTACCACTCAGCAGCACTTCAGGACCTGCATCGGGATCCTCAACAGGCTGGGTGGCCATCGTTTCAGTAGAGGGGGAAGCCCCAACAGGCTGGATGGCTAACACTAGTACCGGGACTCTCAAGAGGGTGAGTAGCACTCTTGCTGGCCACCTCAAAACCTCTCATACAGGGAGCCTCAACAGGCTGGGTAGCAGTCAAAGAAGTAGCTTAACTAGTGGTCTGAACAAGACTGGAACCGGTACCCTCAGCAGCCAAACCATAGCACATCACACTGGTGGAAGCACCCAGATAAAAAAAGGGCTGATCACTGCTGACTACTGAAGAGGGTTTCTTCACAGCACAGCAAAAGACTTGGAGAGCAGCATTGCTTCCAGTCTAGCAAATCTCTTGGATCACTTCTAATCCAGACTCTTGAGGTCATCAGACCTGGGTTTGCTGCTGGATTTCTTCTTGCTACTGGTCTTGGGTGAGTCGTCAGTTATCTTTTTTTTCTTGCCAGTAGAAGTAGATTCAACAGAAGCAGCTCTCACATTGTCTACCCGTCCCAAAAGGGTAACCTCTGATGGGTCCATGAGAGTGGGGGTAGCACTGGTGGGGGAATCAGTCACGGCTTTTTTCACGTTCTTTCCTGGACTTGTAGGTAGGGGTGGATAGCTACTGAATTTGCGCAGAGGTAAAAACTTTGCAAATCTGACAATCCAGTTTCTTCACACAATAGTCGCCTCCCATTCCCTTCTCTCTGCATCTCGTGCATTTCTTTTGGCTATCAGACAGAGCCATAACGTGACCGCAAGTACCTCTCTTCTGTCCAGGGGATGACATCAGATGAGTAGATAATGGTTGAATAAAATAAAGTTTGTTTAATTCAAAAATTGTAGTAAAAATTTGTGAAAACACCCAGGCCTTCTAGATGGTACGAGATGCATACAGATAAGAAGGACTCTGATAAATCTACTGTGTGTTCCTGGTCTCCGGAACTGGCAAAACTCGACAGTGCATTCAGCAGCATTGCTAGACGAGGTTTGCCCTCTTCCCCAGCCTCCCGTACTATCAGCCAGGACACTTTAAGGCATTGGAAGCATTCTGCGAGAGAAAATCTGGGATATGTAACCAGGCAGCAGGGCTATCCAGATGTGTTACAAAGGTACAAGACTCTATGGTGACATACTTGAAGACACTGCATTTAGGTAAAGGAAAGGGCTAGGCATCAAAGAGAACACAGCAAGCTGTTGCAGAGATGGAGTATTTGGTTACCTTTAACCGGTCCATCTCCCAGGCCATGCAGTGTACCATACAGGATCTGAAGGCGTTTTTATCAGCATGGCCAACCTCACCTTGGCTCATAGAGACAGCTACCTGGAGTATTTGTGTGATGGGGTGAAGCATGATACACTCAATGCCTTGCATACTGCACCGGTCCATTTGTTGCTAGTTAAAGCTTCCTCAACTTCAAAACCAGAACACCAACTGGACTGGAAGTCCACTGTACCTGTCTGGAAGCAGATCCGGGACTGGCAACAGGGAAAGAAATGATGTGGCAAGGCCCCAACTTTCCAACAGAAACCGGCTAAGGGCTCTAAGCAGAGTAAATGACATTTACTGTGTTCAGACTGAAAAACTCAGTATAAGTGAGCTTGAACCTTTCACCAATGGTAGCCTGAAGGTAGGACTTCAGCAGCAAGAAAGAGAGTGTAAATTTACTTGTAAACTCTTGTGTTGTAAATGTTCATTCTGTTACTGGGTTGCCACAAAAGAAAGGCACAATTCCCTTTTGTTGTCAGAATAAAAATATGTGAAAGATGTTTCCTGTGTAGATCACTTGAGTTCTGTAAATCTTGCCACAAATGCCCAAACTGTTGCTCTAGACCTACCTGTAGGGGCCAGATTGCACCAGTAACAGTATTCAGAGAGGGCTACACCCTCCCCTTCTGGTTCTGGCCAAATTTGACCGTGTCACCCACAGTCATAAGATGCTATGTAAATCTATGCAAGAAAATCTTCCTAGTGGAGGCCTTGCATCAGCTTCAACGATGCAGTGGAACTGGTAACAACTCAGAAGTCTCTAGGATTTTACAACCAACTATTTTTGGTACACAAATCCAACCACTGGTGGATACCTATCTTGGACCTCAGCACCTTGAAAGCCTTTCTAAACACAGAGTCATTCAAAATGAGACATCAGAGACTGTACAAACCTCCCTACATGCAGGGAAGTGAGTCACCTCCATAGACTTCAAAGACGCATACTTCCACATACCTATACACAGTCAGTCCAGGAAGTACATTTGTTTTCACGTCCAGGGTTGGTCCTACCAGTTCAAAGGCCTACCCTTTGGCCTGTCCACAGCACCCATGGAGTTCACAGTGGTAGCAAAGGAGGTCAAACTGATGGCTTTATGGAAGAGTGTAAGAATCCACCAGTACCTAGACGACTGGTTGGTGAGAGTCACTTCCCACCAAACTTGGCTCCAGCAGACACAGACCTTGGTAGCTCTTTGTCAAGAACTAGGTTGGCTTGTGAACAAGGAGATGTCAAAACTGGTTCCAAACAGGTCCTCAACTTCGTAGGTTACCCATTCAATCTGAAAGAGGACAAGGTTAGACCCTCACCAGAGCGTTGGCAGGCCTTAACAGACAAGATTCAGACAATGTTGTCTGGTACAATGTGCCCGGTCTGGCAGTTCATGCCCCTCATAGGTCTACTTACAGCAACAGAAAAGTAGGTTCACCTAGGTCGACTCCACATGAGACCCATACTTGAAGAACATTTGGAGGGTACCATAATCACTAGAAAAGATGATACCAGTCCCGAAGTCTCTGAACCATCACTTAAAATGGTGACTGGAGGAAAGGAATGTGCTTCAAGATCAACCATTACACCCACTAAAACATGCTCTGCAGATCTTTACAGACACATAAAAAGACCGGTGGGGTGCTTACTTAAATGAACGCACTGCAAGGGGAACCTAGTCCCTTCCAGAAAGCAAACTACATATAAACCACCTGGACCTAAAGGCAGTCTTTCTGGCCCTAAATCAGTTCCAAGACCTTTGTTTGAACAACATGAATCTGGTAGTCACATACAACACCACAGTGATTGCCTATCTAAACAAAGAAGGGGGGGATGAAGTCGGGCCCTCTGTGTGCCCTTCTATGGAGAATCCTGACCTGGTGTACCAGGTGACGGGTAATTTTCATAGCTTGACACATCCCAGGCCGGCTGAATGTGATAGCAAAAAAGCTTTTCAGACTACGCCAGACCATTCAATTGGAGTGGTCTCTCCATCCAGAGGTCTTTCTGGCAATATGTGCCCGGTGGCACCAGCCCCAAGTGGACCTGTTTGCCACCAGGTTCAACAGCAAACTGCCACAGTTTGTATCACCAGTTCCAGACCCACAGGCCTGGGCAGTGGATACACTCAGTCTGTCTTGGGAAGATCTGAACCCATATGCCTTCCCACCAGTCGCCATCTTGGGCAAAGTGGTGGAGAAGTTGCAGGACTGCCCCTGCACCAGGATCATACTGACTGCACCGGGGTGGCCCAACATGCCCTGGTTCTGGGATCTAGTGGCCATGTCCGGTCAGATCCCACTGTGCCTGCCCAGTCTGGTGACTCAACCATTCAACCAGATCCTGCACAGGAATCTGTCAAAACTGAACCTACATACCTGGCTCCTAGAGCCACACCAATCAAGGAACAGGGCTTCTCTGAGGCAGTGGCAGCACGAATTGAGGCGTCTCAAAGAGGATCAACCAGGTCAGTCTATGAGGCAAAGTGGTCCATTTTTACAAAGTGGTGCCTCAATAATCAGGTGGACTTCAGGGCACCACCTCTGAAAGCCATAACTTACTTCTTTCTGCTCTTATTTCAGGACAGGAAGTTGCAGCCCGGCACCATTGATGGCTACAGATCAGCCATTGCTGACCCATTGGAAACTCCCCCATTAATGTCAGCAAAGATGAGAAACTCACCCGTCTCCTCGGTAGTTCCCACAGAGACAGACCCAAGGGCAGGAGGGGCATACCTGGAACCTTTCCATGGTTCTTCACCAACTTGGTGAGATCCATGCTTAGCTACATAATAACATCAGACCCCAGTCAGACTGGTGTAATGTGCCCTTGTACCCCTCACCCAGCTTTCTATCCAAGAACAAGTTGATCAAAGAGGGACAAGATAGTGTGGTCCCAGTGGTTATACCGGCCCTGGCCCCCACTCTAGATAAGTCACTTAAGGGTGACAGGGTGATCATATGTCCAGTCAGAGCCCTGCGCTATTACTTGGACAGGACCTTAGATCTTAGGCAGAACAAGGAGTTGGTCTTTGTCTCCTTCAAGAAAGGCTTTGATAAGGACATCTCACCTGTCACCATTTTATGGATCAAGCAAACTTTGATCCTATGCTATGAGCTCTCTGACCAGGAGGCCTTCACATTGCATCAGGTCAATGCCCATGATGTCAGGGCCTTCGCTGCTTCTAAGGCCTTCCAGTCAAGGGTCTCCTTAGATTTTGTCAGCCTGCCACAGGGAATCACATAACACCTGCAAGCAGTTCTATTTGAAGGATGTGGCTTGGGCTGATTCAGAGCTTTTCCTCTTGCGACCAGTGGTGGCTGCTCAGCAGATCCACCACCACCAAACCCAAAAATGAGAAGATATGTGGTTATGTAGATATGTAAATATTGTATATACTTTGTATATAGTACATAAGTATAATGACAAAAAAATAAAATAAAAAAACCCAGAAAACTGTGACTTGCTTCCTTTGGGAAGTTTATTTCTTATGGGACTGAACTCAACCCTCTCTTCCTCCTTCTCAGAGCAGATCTAGGAAAAAAGGGAGGGGGACAGCATCAGTATACTTTCAGGTAACCGGTTAGTGGTCATTCACCATGGTGTTACAGGGTTCTCTGACCCTAGGTCAATTCGGGCCTTCTTAGTTTTTGTTTGTTTATGAGTTCACTTGAGTCTCTAGTATCTTACCTGCCTACCAAGCAGTAGTTATTCAGCAATTGTCCATTGGATATGATGTATTAATGCAATAAAATTGCAAATTTAATAAGTAAATTAAATTTTTGTAAGTTAATACCCTATCCAATGGACAGGCAAGGCCCACCCATCCGACCCCGCTATCAGCTTAATAGGGGTCTTCATAGGACTAGACAATGAAACAGATGCTATGACGTCGCAATGTCTAGACAGGAAGGAAGTGTGATGCGCCACCTAGTGACCCTGTGACCACTCCTGCCAGTAGTGTATACAGGACATCTTTTTCTGGCGTTTGGTCCGGTCCCTCCGACTGGTAAAGCAATTGTCCATTGGATAGGGTATTAACTTATAAAAATTTAATTTACTTATTAAATTTGCAAGTTTACCATGTTAATACACAACATAGTATGTTGAACATACACTCTGATGAATCTAAAATATCAAGCCTGGGTTGGATACCAAAACTTCTCCAACCTCTAGACTTTACATTTATACAGCAATGTCATATTTAGTCATTATATGCTACTTGTCATGACCACGGGGTCAAACTCACGGCGACACATCAAATCTAACACAGTATGTAGCTATCTTTTATTCATACACAGAATGCTTTAAATATCCACCAAGGTCATGGGGTCAGACATGAAGGTAAAGATGTAATATATATGTAACTGAGACACTAAAGAAGAACCATGTAAGATTAACCTAAGTTACAAGTTTTTTATAGTATGTGAAAACAGGATAATCAGTATGATTGGTGTTAAAATGATATAAAGGTAGACAATTTAATCAAAGCTAATATTTTTGTAATCATGAACAGTTTCTAATGGGCAAATCTTACAATTCGTAGTGATGTTTCTCTGCAAAGACACGTTGATGTAACAATTATTTAAATAAATTTATTTAAATCTTGTAGAAAATTTGTAGCGCACATATTCAGCTTGTAAATCCTTTTTGGACATGTACAAATGTACAGACTAAAAAGATTTTTTCAGCATAAGTAATAAATCAACATTTGTGCCTTCATTTTAAATGAGCTAAAACTAGTAGTCTTCTAACATTATATACCTGTGTATAAAACTTTGTGATGACATCATAAATGAATGAAGAAAAGCAATTTTCAAGAAATTTTCAAGTTTTATAGCTTTGGGATATGTACTTGGTAATAGGGGACCTCTTGGGATCATATTCACGAAAGTTCTAAGCCAAGTTTACACTTACACTTTATTTGGAAAAAATATTAGAACACAGCATGGTTGTAAGATAAAGACTCTTGCTATGAACAATTCATTTTTCCTTCATGTTTGAGGCTAATTAAACAAACCTAAATAATGTGAAATCGACATTTTCATATTACCAAAAAAAAAAAAAAAAAAAAAACTATAAATATTTTAAATTAAAAGTTTTCCACGCACAAAGCACCATGTTACTCGTGGCTGTTGAATGAGTCACCCAAAAAACAGTTAACTATCTTTTTCTTTCTTTTTTGTTTTGTTGCACCATGCACATGACATATTGTACAACTTGGAATAAACTATAAATTGGTTGCTCACACTTCAGTTTAATAATTATACATATTGATCTCTTTTCACACAATTTCACTTATCATGCCATTCTAAACTACCAGCTTGTCAGACTTAAATTGTACAGGCGAAAAATTACATATTTATTCTGCAACATGCCACTACACTGATATGCATGGTTAAAAATCACGATTCAAATCAACAAAGAAAATAAAAATACCAGAGAATTTTCTGAAATAAAAAAGGTGCTTGAAGTATGAATCTTGTCCGTTATATTACGTAAAATATTACAAAAGTAACATAACTTCTTTGAAAATTGATAGATAAAGTTTATGCATAAATTAAAACAATTCCAAAAATGAGAAAAAATAAATTCAAAAGTATACTTAGTAAAATTCACATTTTTTGAAAGAAAATTTCCTAGATAAAGGATATTTTGAGAGCTGATGGTGAAGATTTCGGTAATCAAGAATTCTGAGAATATTATGGTGTCAAAATAAACTTCTTGGTCTTACTCTACTTAACACATTCTATCCAAAGGTCATGGAAACGTTTTATTACAGACAAGCTGAAGGCAGAAGGAGTAAACTAACCAACATTGCAAAATATATTCAGGGCACCAAAAGTGTCTTGATAAGTGTATCACAACATGAAGAACAGAGGAGTGATTTGTACCAGGGGACATGAAGGTAATAGCCAGGTCACACTGTGGCGATGTTTAGTGGCTAATATGCGCGATCCTGAAATTCGTCCTTGTTGGTAGCATATTCTTGGTCCATCTTCACTGTTCTCCACCATTCTAAATGGTTCGTCATCTGGCTATGACAGTTTCAAACTGTTCCAAACTATCGCCATGCTTTGTCCAGTTCTTTGCAATTCTTCACAGATGGTGGTGGGTTCGTTGACTTTATAGCACCCTCGTACCTCAATTCGCCACTTCGTAACAGGCTTCTTCATTGTTCTTCATTGTTTGCCAACTTTCCTTTGAAGATTGTTGCCTGAAAGACGAAGAACAAACAACGATATTCGCAGCAGGGAAGCCATGAATCGTCGCCCATGAAGAATATGCTACGAGGCCCCGGATATATTTGTCGCTCCTCTCAGCCAATGAGCAGCGAATGTCACAGTAGTTCGTCGTTGATTGGCGAACTGGCTGCACATGCAAAGAACTGGTTATCAATCAGCTACGACCTTTGTAGGTCACGGCGAACTGGCTAGGGACTATAAAAGCAGGGCCCCGCGAACAATTCTAATCACTTGCGAATTTTTCTTCAATGCGTTCACATCGACGAACTTTGGATAAATTTTTGGATATATTTCATACAAGAAATATGGTGAAGAGACCTTGACTTGGAAAGAGGAAGAGGGTCACTCTGCCTCAGATTGAAGCATCGGAAGAGCCTGAACAGCCTGAACAGCCAGAACAGCCAGATGAACTGCCTGACACTCAAGCATCAGCATCAGACCCAGGGGATACAGCCACCCAGGCCACCCAGCCGGAGGACACAGATGATTTGGACGAGGCCACCCAAGACAGCCAGTTCCAGGGGAGGTTCAAGAAGAAGAGGCTGGTGAGGATGACAGATGCCCAAGAGGATGAGATGGCTGACTGGCTCAAGAACCATCCAGAGATGTATAACAAGGCCAAGATGGAGTACAGGGACACGGACAGGAAGGAGGCTGCTTGGGCCACCCAGGCCAGGGCCATGGGCATGGAAGAACTAACCATTATGATTTAACCTTTTCATAGTTTCAGATAATAATTTAAATTGTGATGGAGGTACTACATGTACAGTAATGTGTAAATGGCCTTATGGTGAATGTTTACTTATTCTGTTAATTTATTTTATTTTGAATTGGACTCTGTTATGATGTATTAGGTTTTACCCATTTGCAGATAACACCACAGATGTAAAGCAGTTTAAAACTTAATGTAACCCATTGTTGTGGAGAGAACCTACCTAATGTGTCCGTGTCTCCTCTTCCTTTTTCAGCTATCGACCTGAAGATCTGGTTTAAAGGGATGAGGACAAGGAACACCTGGATCCTGAGGTCCTTCAGCTTCCTGGATGACCACATCTCCAGAGTCCCCTCCAGGCAGTCCTGCAATGTAAGTACATTCTCATAGTCTGACTCACCTGGATATCCTAATGTTTTTGCTGCGTTGTGTATTCATGAATTGTAAACAGTGACTACCTTGGATACAAGTTTGTAGCTGTAACACTAATGTTTTGCAAAAATCTGTAAAGTTTTCTGCAGTAACATAGAAGTTTATACTTCATACTTCACACTACCTACCTGAACTGTTTCTTGAACATATATACTATATGCTTACCATCTGTCTTTGTTTTACTGTACTTTCAGTTGAAACCGGCTTCCACCACAACTACCTCTGCCTCTGCCGCAGCCAGCTAGGCCTCTGCTACCCGCACATCTGCTACCACCACTGCCTCTGTCACCACCTCATCGGCCTCTGCTACTTCTGCAACTGCCACCATGCCTTCACACCTATCCACCGACTTGGATCCTGCAGATAAGCCTGTGGAGTCAGGATCACTGGGTAAACCCAGAGTGTGCAGCACTCTTCCTCCAGGTATCAGCCTCTCCGATACTAGTGGCATGAGAACCACAAGGAGAAGTGCCAGCACTGAGTCAGAGCTCCTGCACAAGATGTGCTAGCAGAGCGACAACAGTGCCCAGATCTCCGACAGGCTGGAGAGACTCTGGACATCCATGGAGTCACAGACCAATGACAGGACTGCTTGGGCTGGCTGGATGTCAAGTGCCATGTCAAAGATCCACGAGGATCTCTGGCCCACATACCAGATGCGCAGTATGGACCTCCTCAACCAGACCATCAAGGAGTCCAAGCTACTTTCACAGAGGGACATCCAGAGGCAGGAGCTTGATAGACAGAAGCAGCTGGATGATAGGCAGAAGCAGCTGGACGACAGGCAGAAGCAGCTGGACAGTATGCAGCAGCAGATGAAGGTTCAGCAACAGCAGCTGCAGCAGCAACTTATGTTCCAGCAGCCACAGCAGCAACAGCAACAGTACACCATCACACAAATGCCTCCGCCACCTGCACCTGGGCCCACAGCTGTCGCCTCCTCTACCCCTTTGCCTCAAGGGTCAGACACCCAGAGCCAGACCACTGTTATTTTCCAGACACCATCGGGGGCCAGTACCTCTGGACAGTCATCGGGTTCATCATCTAGTACTTCATCCACCAAGTTTGTTATCACAGACACCAAGGGAAGGACAATAGGACTGTCAGACCTTAATTTGTCGGATTTAAATGCGTCATTTGCAGGTATTTCTAGTGTGCCTTCAACACCCATGACACCTATGACATTACTCAATCAGGATGATTCTCAAGGTTCTTAGGTTTAGTAATAACTTTGTCCCAATAAGTAAATACAGTCTATAGACACTTAAGAAGTAATTTAGATGAGATGTAAAAAGTAATTATCAAACAGGTGTAAAGTAATTTATTTGTGTAGTTTTGCTATGTTTGGCTCAAGTATTACTATGATTATTACTTTTATAAACCAGGTTTCACTTTGGCAGCTGTTCTTGTCAGTTGTATGTTAACCTTAGCTGTTAGTAATGGTATATGTAACAAGTTTCACATTGGCAGCTGTTCTTGTGGGTAGTATGTTAACTTTAGCTGTTAGTAATGGTATATGTAACAAGTTTCACTTTGACAGCTGTTCTTGTGGGTAGTATGTTAACCTTAGCTGTTAGTAATGGTATATATAACAAGTTTCACTTTGCCAGCTGTTCTTGTGGGTAGTATGTTAACCTTATCTGTTAGTAATGGTATATATAACAAGTTTCACTTTGGCAGCTGTTCTTGTCAGCTGTATGTTAACTTTAGCTGTGAGCTAATGTGTCTGCATTTTTTATTCAAAAGTACAGGTACTATGTTATTGTGATTTGTCCTTTTTGACCTTGTTGGAAGAATAAATTGTTTATGTGATTGTTTGTTTTTCTCATGTTTAAAAAACATTGGCAGAATACTTTGTAAGTGTCACATCTTAGCATGAAGGATCCAAAAAAGTGGCCCAGTGGTTACCAAGATCTATTATGACCCAATGTGAGTGGTTCACTATGGAAGGTGGCCAATATCTTCTATTTCTGGATTTCATTATGCTCTGATTCCAAAGCAATCAGCGTTTGGTTGCAGAGTTTCCACCTTGGAGCTGGTTAGATTTCTTAACTTTCCTTGAGTTATGGCCTTGATTGATTTTTGTCAGTTGTATGTTAACTTTAGCTGTGAGCTAATGTGTCTGCATTTTTAAATTCAAAAGTACAGGTATTATGTTATTGTGATTTGTCCTTTTTGACCTTGTTGGAAGAATAAATTGTTTATGTGATTGTTTGTTTTTCTCATGTTTAAAAAACATTGGCAGAATACTTTGTAAGTGTCACATCTTAGCATGAAGGATCCAAAAAGTGGCCCAGTGGTTACCAAGATCTATTATGACCCAATGTGAGTGGTTCACTATGGAAGGTGGCCAATATCTTCTATTTCTGGATTTCATTATGCTCTGATTCCAAAGGAATCGGCGTTTGGTTGCAGAGTTTCCACCTTGGAGCTGGTTAGATTTCTTAACTTTCCTTGAGTTATGGCCTTGATTGATTTTTGACCTTTGTGACCTTCTTGTCCCTGTGGTGGCTAAGTTGTGTACTGGTTTGTGTGACCTATTAGGTGTTTGACCAGATTTTGTCTCAGACTTGACCTCTTTGACCTTAGTAACAAGAAAATACATATATAAAGTGCAATATGACAACAACTTTATTGCAATACAAGAAAATTGCAACTTTATTTCAACAAGTATATAGTGCCCAATACATAATATAACACAGATAATGATGCAGCACTGAATCATAAAAATACTTAACACAATACATTCACTATTCAGAAATGTCCTTGGCATATGTGAAAGTCTCAAATCATGTCTCTTTGCCACGCCGTGGCCCCTACTGGAGCATTATAATAATGCTTCAAATACAGTCTCTGTCTCTTGGCAACCTGTGTATCCCTGTTGCCACCAGCCACATCCTCAATGTCCTGCAAACAAGCACCTTGCCTCCACTGTCCTGGGATAACTCTGTGGTTGTCATCCTCCTCATCAGCCAGTCCCTGGTGGATACCTGGATACCTCAGTCTCATGATGTTGTGGAACGTGCAACAGGCCAATACAATAGAGGTAACAGTCTCTGGATTCTGACTCATGGTGGTGAGTAGACAACCAAATCTGTTGGCCATTATGCCAAAGGCATTTTCCACCACCCCTCTGGCACGAGACAATCTGTAGTTAAAGATCCTCTCCTCATCAGGAAGTCCTCTGGCACTAAACGGCTTCATCAACCAGGTCCTCAGAGAGAAGGCATCATCCCCAATGAGAAAATATGGCATATCACTGTCATCACCAGGCAATGGCTCTGCATCAGGTACATCCAAGGTGTCATCAATAATGCCTGAGCGCAAATCGCAGTCATTGAAGATCTGTGCATCAGAACTGGATCCATTGGTGCCAACATCCACCCAAAGGAACTTGTACTTGGCATCCACCAGAGCCAGAAGTATTATGGAATGGAAGCCGTTGTAGTTTAAATAGAGTGAGCCACCATTCTTAGGACACCTGGTTGCCACATGCTTGCCATCTATAGCCCCCAGGGTGTGATGAAAATTCTGCAGCAACCTGCTTCCATGCATCACAGGTACGGGGACACTGCATGACTTCGTCACCATATTCTGCCAGGATGGCCTCACAAGTCTGTCTTACTATGACTGAGATGGTGTTGTGTGCTACCCTGAGGCCAAACATTAGACTCCTGTACTTCTCTCCAGTGGCCAAGAAACAAAGTGTGATTGCAAGTCTGCATCCAGGGTTGATAGACTTCCTGTACCATGTGTCATATTTCTCAATTCTGGGCCCCACCCTCTGCAAGACCTCTCTGAACATGGCCGGGTCCATCCTGACAAAATTTCTGACACCACATCCTCAGCCTCCAGCTCCCTCATCAAACGATCACAGTGTCCATAGTCCAACCTCCTGGAGAGCCAGGGCTTCACCCAATACCTCCTGGGCCTTGGTCAACGCCTTCTCTGTCTGTCAACCAGTATCTGTGCAATCACAATCTGATTCTGTAGATTTAAACGATGAGCCTCATACAGTTGCTGCAATAATCTGAGTCTCTGTAGATCCATAGCCTTTGATATACACTGTCCGACGTCTGATGAGAAATGAAGTGAATCCAGATGATCCAGGCTGTTTATATAGGAACTGGCATTATCCACAAATTGGTCATCACATCTTCTCGGCACGTTATTCCTCCTCATCAGGGGCTCGTCACAGCTCGCTCGACCCTCCACCATGTTCGTGGCTCGGTGCAAGAATATCTCACGGAAATCGCAACACTTCGCATTAATTCGTACATACTTCTACGAACTTAGTTTCATGTTCATTGACGTTCTTCACAGAAACAAGATATTCTTGACGGGGTGATGAGAACATTGTACCAAGATCTTCCACAAGATCAAGATGATGGTAACCCATGGTAGCCCGATCGAAGTAATTCGTGGATTTTTAAAATTTTAACCACGTGGCCACACTTTCCCGCCATTTCTGTGGCGAACTACCACGAATTCTAATTCGCAGGAAATCTTCCTATTCGCCAGTTAATTCGTAGTGGCCTCGCCACAGTGTGACCTGGCCTTTAATGGGTTAAAGGTTTGAGTATAGAATTGGACCCTAATTTTAGGGAGGAAGCAAGTATAACTTTTAATATTGTACAGAAACCATTTTGAGGTCCTTTCCATATAGGATCCTGATGCATACTTTACCAAAAAATTCAGTCTGTTGCAAATGCAGGACATGGAACTATGGATGGACTGACGACAAGTTTCAGGAAATAATATAGTCTGAACTTTCTGTTTATATTGGCAAATATATACATCTTTGTTAGTAATTCTGTGCTAAATCTTGGTAATTTTACTTTTATGTTAGATTGGCATTATAATGTTGTTTTTTTGTAACAACTTATAACAAGGGTGTATCATGAAGGGTCTTTGAAGTGTGTCTGCGTTTTTTATGTATATAATGGAACAAACCTGCTAAAACCTGGACTTCACAAAGTGTCAATATCAAGTAGTCATCACTCATATATGTTGGTACCTTTTTCTCAATCAGTATGTATCTACAACAAGTACATAAAAATTTAGAGAAATGTTCCCATCTCAGCTTATACTGTCATGACAAGCTGAGTACTTTTTAAGGAATAGAGAAATGTGCTATTCAGAATGTAAAATTTGGAAACTGGCACTATTTTCTTGTTTCATATGAACTGAGTCATTTTCCGCAAATTGCGAAGAAAAAATATGATAAATTTTGACTCTTTTTGTGTTACATTGAATGCTTGTTAAATAAGACAGCAATACTTCTTCTGATTGTAAAATTTCAGAAGAAAATATTCTTCTCTTGTTTTATTTTACAAGTTTACAAGTGTTCTCATAAAACGTGACCTGAAAAGAATCATTCTTTTTCAAACTGTGTATTATGCCTACTAAAATAACAATAGTTCTGCTTAAGTAGACTCTTTTTGACTATAACTTTCAATATGCAGGAGTTATAATTTTATACCAATAAAAAGGAATTCTGTGATGCTTTGATACCAAAAAATATTTATACCTACATTCACCATCCACTTTTTGTACTTATATAGATCCTACAGTGTATATATGTTGTGTAAAGAATCATACGGGCATCATCTTCATGAAAAAAACTGATATTAATGGCATCTATAGGTATTGTGTTTTAAGTGATTTTCACAACATAGACGGTTGGTAAAATAAGTTAATTCTTATTCTAATAGTACTTTTATAGCGCTTGATCTCTATCTATTGACAGACTCTAAGACACATAAAGCCATAAATCAGAGATTGTAATCGTTAAATCAGAGCCATTGCAGGGGTTAATGGCTGTTATGCAGTAAAACTGATAAACTAAATTTTTTAGGTATCCCACTATCCAAGAGCAATTAAGAACCTAGAATATATAACAGTATAATGAAGGAAAATGAAGCAAATAATAATAATAAAATATATAAAATCAAATCATGTCAAATATAAATAATTATGTTTAATAACCTAGCTATTGTGGGACAAGGTAAGCTGACAGATCCCCCAACTTCATATACTCTGTTTGCACACACTACTTTGTCATGACTCTTGGATGACATTACCAATAAAATAACAATGAGACACTTGTACTAATAGTTCTCCTTGACACTAAACTGACAAGATATTGACTCTGTTTAACTAGAACTTCTAATGTCCAGAACATACCAAGTTTTTCCATCAAAAATAAGTTTTGCAATGTTGATAACGAAGATGGTTTTATTTATACAGTCAGTCTATTTACCTACTTATACATATACTATAGTGTATATATGCTGTGCAAAAGAATCAAAGTGGCATCAAAAACATAAAAATAAACTGATATCAAGGACATCTATAGATCTTGTGTCTCAAGTGATTTAAACAACATAAACAGTTGGCTAATTAATGGATAATCACTAATTTCAGTCAAACCGATAAACTTAACATTTATGACGTATCACACTATCCAACAGCAATTAAGAATATAACAGTAATAAATGAAGGAAAAGGGACCAAATAGAACATTACACAGATAAAAACAATCACAATATAGTATAGCATCATGCCAAAAACCCAAAATATCATGTTTTTTACCTAGCTGTTGTGAAACAAGGTAAGTTTACAAATACCCCAACTTCACTATCTCTGCTTGCACACTCTACTTTGTCAGAACTTTGAGATGGCTGTCCACTTATAAAGGAAGTAAAGATCTTGAATTTTTCCAGTCTGTGTACTTTAAATTATATAAATACAATGGACTATGTACTTACTTCAAATATGTTCTCAGACAACTCTTTTTGAATAAGCATTAATTGCACAGCATGTTTGTATGTAGATTATCTAGAAAAGGTGTTTTGGTGAAAAAAATAGGCATATCAAATCCAATCTAGGGTTTAGTATCTTTTATTCTGTTGAAAGCATATTGAATTTGTTTGCTTCATAACCCAAAATACTAATATCAGCACAAAAACAAGAAAATTGACCCTAGCAATTGGCAAAATGGTACTTGCGCTATTTTACCAAGAGTGAGTAAATTGATTGGTGATATCCTGTCAAGGTATAATGATTTTAAAAAAGGGTTTGTCAATCTTTGGGTTTGCATTCTACGCTTCTGTAATTGCATAGCTTTATATGAATTGCAAGTAAAGAATATACATAAAAATAAGTGAGTTTTGAGAGATAACCCTGCTACTATTTACATTATCTTCACTATTATAATTTTCATTACAAATGTATAGCTCTGAGTTTTTTTATCAATCTTTGTAACTGTAATATCAGCACCTTTACTAATGAAGTGATTCTGCCACATCCTTTCACTCTCCACATATTCAATGTTTATCAATTTATTTGTGTCACATATATGGAAGTAATGATCTACCAAAATTCATTTATACTGAGTTAAATATTGAACTTACTAAGCTGTGTAAAATTTACTATATCATATGTATAAATTAGTGAGTTGAATATTCTACCTAACAGTAACTCAGATGTATAATAAATTACGTAGTATATACACGATACACGTAGTACATACAGGATACTTTGTTACAGTTTCAACTTAGTCAGTCGTATTTACAACTTAGTGTCTCATATATTCAAGTTACTAATTTGTATATATGACATGACGTAATGGCCACTGATACATTGAGTTTCTGTTGACATAACATAAAACCAAAAAAAAACCCTAACTAGTTTTGAGATATAACTAAAATGTGGCAATGATATGCCTTTGTCATATGTTTTTATATGCATGTAACACACAGTCCACGAAAGTGACCATTTCATGATATAGGCAAGATTTTTGCCTATTTCATGAAATAGGTGACTCAGTATATCAGTTTATCCAGTGTTCACTTGCACGTTTTATTAAATATGCATGCCAATGTCTTGGAATGCACAATGCAGGGTATGACAAATAAGGTTTCATGCATAAACATGTTTCATGTTTTAATGTTATTTTACAAATTAATTCACACTTCATTTTTACATTTTAGCACTATTAGCACATTTTACTTTAGAAGCTGTCTATGATAGCTCTAGCCCTTTCACAACACTGCACATATTTTCACAATAAGATATTAATTCAAATAAAACATTTCTATTATTTAATGCAACCATCAAATAGACAGTAAACATATTTGTTTTGTAAACACTATTGAAGCTGTATCCGTAGTATTTATTACTTATAAGTCATAACACATTGTCCTGCTATTTATCCACACTGTCACAGGATTTGTGACAATTACCCTAGATATTATCCACCTTGACCTTTCTCAGGTGATGTATCTGCTAAAATAAAAGAGATTTTTGTTATCTGTTAAAATAAAAGAGATTATTTTATAAAGCTTTACTCTATAGGTTTTATAGAAATATATTAATAAATTGGTTTTAATTTACAGGGTTTCATAATAGATAATGGCCAAGTGGTGCTCCATTATGTAAAGTTAATGGCCTGAGGCCCTGAAAAATTCAATAATTTAACATATTGTACCTAATGATTAACCTAAACAATCTTTGCAATGTTTCCTTTGGTGTGCATACAATATGGGGCTTTCTAAATTAGTTTTATGGTTGTTTTTTTATTTCAATACACAATTAACATTGTTTCACCATGTATACCACTGGTTTTGCTTTATCGGAAAATATAATTTTGGATAAAGTGTGAAAAGTTTTAATATAACCTGACTGCCACAAAATTTAACCATGGATAATGATAATAAAATATGGATCTGTGGCTTACAGAAAGCACTTTCCAGAAAAAAATTAGACTGCTTATTTAACAATGCTGTGGATTATTTGTTGTGGGGAGTGTTTCATTTTACTTTATCAATCTGTGCTTATTTTAAGACATTAAGCTATTATTTTTTTGTGTTTCAGGCATTGAAAGTACTAGAAACTGGAGCATAACTTACTTGTTTTATTTTGTGTTGAAGTTTTTGGGTTTCTCAAGATTTTTGTTTGTGTGCTTCTCTGTCTCTTAATTTGGAATCAAGGAAAAATGCCTCCTGGAAAGATTGTCTCCTGGAAAAAGCCCCATAGAAAAAATGACTACTACACATTTTGTATTTCAGTAATAACTCCTATGAAAGTTAATCCAGACACATTAAGAATAAAAGTCGTTTCAACCACAAACAGTGTATCATGTAAGAAGTATATAACAAACTGTAACAAACTAAATTAAAATCTTTGTTTTGAACTTAAAAATATTGATAATTTATATCAAATTTAAACCCAGCAGTAATGCATTTCATTTCATGTTTTTTCTCATTTTACTTGAGCAAATTTTGAGCCACTAACAACACTCTATATAGTATGCTGGGTTACATTTTCACAGTGAGTTTGTTGAAAGTTGGTTGCTCCTTTGATTAAGTTGACAGAAGATTATTGTAAAGTCAGATTGTAAAGAAATGCAAAGAATTAAAAAATATCCAACTTTATAAATAAAATTGCTTGTTTTGTATTTGTCAGGAGGTATTTTTTCAAGGTTGCCTTTTTCCATGAGGTATTTTGTGAATGCTGAATGTCATTCACAGTTGAAAAGACTTTGTTAATGTACCCACTGAACTAATTAATATGAAAGAAGTTGTGAATACATTTCAACATTGAATGCATTGTGCTGAGGATGACTAGCAAAACCCTTTTGTTCTTGGCAGACTAGCCATTGAATTGAACCACAATCCACTGTTAGAAAATAATGTAGTGTAATTCTATATTATGCAAAAATAATGGAGAGTTGAGACAATGGAAGGGTCAACCATCTGGTTTTATATGTATGATAAAAACAGTTAAATCTTAGCAGAATGAAAATCCTGTTTCAGAGCAAGTACGTGTGTATTCAACAAAATTATGTAATGCAAGCTAGAGAGAGAGTTATATTTATTCAGGCTGACAAGTGATAATCAAATTAAATTTGTAAAGCTTATAGTGCTTATTTTATGGCAAATAGCTTTTGTTATTGAAAGTAGAAGTAAATCAAATTATATTTACTTTTCTATATTTTACATACTGTTAACATTACATAAATATTTGAAACTGTATTGACTTCTACAATATAACTAAAAATTAAATTAGAAAAAAAAGGTTTTTGGCAAAGTTTTTTTTTCCATTTAATTGCATGGAAATTATTCCATAAACAAGGCAATTTTGTAGATTGAGGTAATCACCAACTAAGATATATCAATGGTCACCTGGTGATGCCAAATGTCCAAAACATACCAGCAAAATTGGTTGATTTTCCTTACAGAAAGGCTGCATCTTACGTATAGGCTGCATATTATGTATTGGATTTTGCTTATATATTAAACAGTGTAATGTGGTTCTGTTGTCAAGAAATTAACTATGCAGTGTGAGATCATAAAAACTTTTTCAAAAATTCCAGAAAAACAGAGTTATCTTATTATTAAAATTCTGGTATGAGAAAAGACAAAACCTTGGCACAAAAATATAAAAGATAAAAAATTTTTATTCGTACAAGCTCCAAACTACTCCCCGCCATAAGCTGGTACAACTTGAACAAGAATCCATTTTATTTATTTTGTATATAACAACGTTGATTCTTTTCACAGGAGAACAACCAAGTAATTAAACATTTAAACATTTTTATCAGGATGTTCCATTGATCACATGATCTTAGAGATATTCAAAATGTGACTCTATCTGTTGAATGTAAAACACCAAACATATTACTGTTACTGAAAAATGTTGACTAAAAATGTTAATTCTAAGATGAAATACCTATTTTGCCACAAAATGTTATGAAATATGTTGCTTACCTGATGAATAAAATGTCATATTAGAAAAAAGTAAAAACAAAATGGATTTGATGAAAAATATAAAGAACTCTCTAAAGTGTTACTGTAAAGAAGTGTTTTTCATTTACATTTACTTATTTATATTCACAAATGTTTGTCTACAGTATCATATACCATCATTTGTTACAATGTACTAGTCAATAACTGTGCACTATTGTTCAATATAAAATAGTAAATAAAGTTTTTTCACATACTAAAGCTGTCACGGTTGTACAATCTGACTTCTCTAATTGTGTAATTCTGTCCCAGATCCACGGACCACCATGTATATGTTGTGTTTTGTGTATGTGTACAGCAGTTGTTATCCAGATTACCATCTCGACATCCATCTACAGCACGATCACTGGTATGTCTACCATAGTCAGAGGACTGCCATGTGGGGCGACCTCTTGCTGCATTGAAAAATCCTGTGTGAAAAATTTAAAATGGAGATACTTAAACACGATAAGGTTAGTAATGTATCTTCACCTCAACAAAGTACTATGAACATACTAATGTTCCCCCAAAAGGATTTTAATCTGACACACACTGCCACCACAAGCAAGTAAAGTAATTGTATTTAATGTTTATTCTGCAACTGTCAAATTCAGTTACACCAGCAAGTCCTCATCTCTGACTATATTGTGTAAAACTCAACTTCCTCTGTGTTACAAAATGAAAGTTTGGGGTTTGCATCGGGTTCAACAGCCAGGGTAATATTGGGACATGCTCACAGTATTGCCACTTGTGCTAACCACTAGACCACTGTGGATCTCTAGATTCTTTGTATACTTTGAATAGATCATATTTGTACCAAAACAGAAAAAAACAATACATGATAAAGATACATCAGTTTTGATTATATCATATCAAAGAACTATAAATACACATATGACGTTAAGTCTAAAATTTCAGAATGATTCTCAATTTAAATGAACTCACTCAAGGTTTTCTTATAACTTAACGATTTGACAGGAGGGGGTCTTTCTAGCCCTACAAAATGAGAAGTGGCAACGTGTTGAAGTAGTTACTTTTCTAAACCCTGTATACACCAATTGTTACCTGTCTTGCATGTTGATTATCCTTGAAATATCATTCCTGTTGCTTTGAAAATAAGTCCGAATTAAAGTGGCATATATAAGTCAAATTTACAGCTTGTATGTATTGTTGTATTCCCTAAACTAATTGTTACGATATGATCTGTACAATATGTTGTATATCAGTTGTGTCAAATGAATCCGTCATTGAGTGTAAACTTCTTTAGAATATGTTTGCCTTCGTTTAGTATTTATTACATTCTAAACAGACACCTGACAACTGTAATTTCATTGCAATCACAAAATAACACCTGTTCTAAGTGTCCTCTATACAGGTGCAGTCTTCTGTAGCAATTCTGTTGTGCCTAGTTTGGGGAACACCCAAGTGAAAACAGAATGCTTAGCGAAGGCAAAAATGCATTATCATCAAACATTCCACACATAGGTGATATTTCACACATATATTGTGAACTACTCTCTACAGGAGGGCAGTTTCCCTTCCTGCTTTAAGACTGCACATGTTACACCCTTGTTGAAAAAAGCTGGTCTTGACAAGAATATTCTCAAGAATTATCGACCAGTGTCCAACCTCAGCTACATCTCCAAACTCATAGAGAAAGCTGTGGCTAAGCAGATAAATGAGCATATTGCTCACGAGGGTATATCTAACGAAAACCAGTCCGCATATAGAGCTTTTCACTCAACTGAAACGGCATTGCTCAAAATACAAAATGACATTGCCACATCAATGGACAAGGGTGCAGCTGTTGGATTAGTCCTTTTGGACTTATCTGCAGCTTTGGATACAATAGACCACTCAATCCTATTCAAGTGCCTTCAGCACTGGTATGGCATTGATGGGGTAGTGCTTAAGTGGGTCCAGTCATACCTCCACTCACGCAAGCAGCGCATCAAAATAGATGGACATCTTTCAGATGCTTTTCAACTCCCTTACGGGGTTCCCCAGGGCTCAGTTCTAGGGCCACTCCTTTTTACCCTATACACAACCCCTCTCAGTTCAGTCATATCTAAATTCAATGTCACCCACCACTTATATGCAGATGACACACAAATTTACTTGGAACTCGACTCTAGGAACTTCGATTCCAGTATCACTGAATTAACAAATTGCCTTGAGGCGGTCCAGGCTTGGATGGGAAATAATAAGCTTAAATTAAATCCTGACAAGACAGAATTCATAGTGATTGGTGATTATCAAATTAGAAGTTCCCTGAAGTCATCTTTCCCAGTGAGTTTGCTTGGCAACACCATGGAACCAGCTGAATCAGTAAAAAATCTTGGTGTCATCCTGGATGCTGAAAATTCAATGCAAAGACACGTGGCTAATCTATGTCGCATAAGTTACTACCATCTCCGGGAACTACGAAGGGTCCGCAGGTACTTAAATCATGAAACAGCTGTAAAGGTGGCAAATGCCTTGGTAAGCAGTCGTCTGGATTACTGTAACTCACTGCTTTACAACACAAAAAAGGCATATACTAGCAGACTACAGAGAGTTCAAAATGCCTTATGTCGCACGGTGTGCAAGCTAAATAAATACTGTCATGTTACACCCTTCCTGCACAAACTACACTGGCTCCCATTCATTACCGTATACTGTTCAAATATAATCTCCTCATTTATAAAGCAATACATTTGAGCCAACCGCCATATCTCTCCACTCTAATTAGGCGGAGTGATCTCACACGGGGCAATCGCCTATCAATTTCCTCATCTAAACCAAATAAACGCTCAGGGCTACGCAGTTTCATAGCAGGGGCTCCCACAGAGTGGAACAAGCTTCCTCAAGCCATCAGAACCATAGAAAGCATTTCTGGTTTCAGGAAACAGTTGAAAACATACCTTTTTAGATTGGCTTATCCTCCACCATAGCCTATCTCCCCGACCGGACGCTAATATGGAAACTGACATCTTTCTGGAAATGGACTATCCCTTTTTGCACATCAGCGCCTTAGAGGATGTTTACATCAAATTCGGTGCTATATAAGTGTTTCTTACTTACTTACTTACATATGTGATATTTGGCACACATGTGTTATATTAGTAAAAAAAAGATGTTTGAAATATCTGCTCAATGGGTACGTAAAATGTGCCAAGAAATTTTAAAGTAGCAAGGTCAATGGCTTTAACTCGAAGAATACATTTCCACTCAAAAATAGGGTACAAGCGGTCTTACTTGAAAGTACTATATCAAACAGACAGGAAGCAAAAAAACATGTTAAGATGTCCTTTGACATTAATATTCCATCAGATAAAAGCACCAGTATCTCTGAAGTTATTGTAGTTTAAGAGACAGTTAATGATGCAGAGCCAAGGCCATAACAAAATATTAGCAGCTTTATCAGCCGAATTTAACATTTATTTCTTAAATGTATCAAACATATGACCTTCAAAATGCTTATTCACATAAAATTATAATTGGTACAACTACCTTTCCATTGAGTGTCAACCAGCATAATATTCACCAAAAAACTAAAAATAAGGCACAGATTCTGTGCAGAAAAATACATCATAACATATCCTTGTAAATATCTTTCTGCAACTCAACAAATGTTAAATGTTCTTGTAGTGATAGTTATAAAAATATATTTTTCAAGTTGATAAGTTTTCAGCATATCCTGTATGCAAAACAATATTTGGAGAATTTCAGTTTACAAAAAGTATAACTTAATAATAAAGCATTTCAATTGTTATCTTCATGTGTACAGAACTTTACCATACTCATTTTAAAGAAAGAAATATGGATGGAAGCAGTGTGGTTTGAAGACACTAAACTATACATATAATTGTGAGTGTATATTCTATTTATTTCACTGAAACAGAACACGTAGCCAAGTAAATTTCACTGATGTTTCAATTTTAAGAATTACTTTAACATTGTAAATGTGTATCTTTTTCTTTATTTTTCTGCTCTTTACTGTAGGTATAAAATTAACTTTAGTTTTCATGAAATGTTATTTTATACAAATACCAGGACAAAAACTTGAAAAAACACAATAAAAAGTCAATTATCAGATTAAAAACAGGAAATCCCACAGACTTTATAGTGTGTTTGGCAATTTTAGCTTCCAGGCAATTTTGTTAGCCTTTTTGTGGACCATACATTCATATTTTACATAGACTGTATAAGAGACTATAGAAGTGGACATGCCATTTATTATTTTGATTTAAATTCAATAATAAAATGTGGCATAACCCAATTTTCAGATTTTATATTCACATTCCCTCAAAGCTATAAGAACAAGTTAGTTTACATCGAAATTACCAAAGGTCACTTTCCTGTTATTGGCAGAATCTAACAGAGTAATGTATATACCACAGCTTTCCATATGGTCATTTCTGTTTGTATTTGATTTCCACCAGGCGACCATGTCCTTATGCCACAGAATGTGTCCTCTTATCTTGGTTGGGCATGATGAAGAAAGTGCTATACCGTATAGCCATCTCTACCAGTTTCACCACTCCACAATGTACAATTTAGCTTAGCTCATGAGTGGTTGTGGTAGGTTTTTGAAACATTTTAAAAATGAATCTGAAGGCAAATCACAATCTGTAGTGAGACAAACATGTCCTATTCAATTGCAAATCCCACCAAATCTTGCTGAATACTTAATACCAAGACACAAAAAAGTAAAAAGTGAGATGTGTTACATAAATGGGCAATGTGCCAATGAATGATTTAATCTGAGAAATGTGGTATGTGTGTGTTGCCATAGAAGAGAATTCATTTATTGATTTTTCCATATTCTACAGAACTAAAGAAAAAAGGGGGAGATGTTCAAAGTGTGCCCGAACATTAAATGAAGCGTGTTATTAAATAAATTGATTAATGCCTATTGGATGTGTTGCCCTAATATTTCACATCCACCATTTCTCTCTCATTTTTCACCCCACAGCCATTAAGGGCTGTCAGGGTATTGTTTTCACCCATGGTGTCCTGATGGGCAGGCAGATGGGTGGGCGGGTGTCCAGGCGGGCGGGCTGTGGGTAAAAGTTTGTCCAAGCTGTATCTCAGAAACCATAAGGTGTAGGACATTAGTTAGGGCATGTAGATGTGCAATGTCATGGTCTTATCTTCATTTGACCTTTGACCTTATCAAAGTAACCTTGACCTATAAAGTCTTGTATGGGTTATATCTCAGAAACTGTAAGGTGTAGAAAATAGATATTTGGTATGGATATTGGTTAGGGGATGTAGGTTTGCAACATTATGGTGTGACCTTGATTTGACCTTTGACCTTACGGTAGTGAGCTTGACTTATAAAATCCTGTCCAGGCTATATCTTGGAAATCGTAAGGTGAAGGAATTTGATACTTGGTAGGGACATTTAGGTGTAGTTGTCCAACGCCATTGTCTGACCTTGATTTTATCTTTGACCTTACCGTAGTGATCTTGACCTTGACTTATAAAATCTTGTCTGGGCTATTTCGTAGATTCCATAAGGTGCAGAAGGTTGACACTTGGTAGGGACATTGGTTTGGGGGTGTAGGTGTACACCATGGTGTGACCTTTTTGCTCTACCAAAGTGTGTTCACCTGCCATATTGGATATATCTTTCTCTTATGACAAAGATATATGGATTGCTGCAATTGATTATTATATGCACTTATATGCAACTGATTATTATATGCACTTATATGCATAATTGTGCTATTTCTATTGACAGCTATTCTCCAATTAATAAATTTTACAGCTTCATATTTTTAGTTTGCTGGTTAATGCTGTCATCATTTTCTTTCTCTTTCTCTACTTAAACATTATTTGAACCTTTATACAAGTTACACTGCACTGAAAGTATCCCAGTCTTTGTACTGTTTCACTACTTTTATATGCCATGGTTTTGAAAACTATTTCCCCAAGCTGTGGGGTATGGGCATCTCTTACGCAATTTTCTATGATCAGATTTGTATTTTAGGGAGCACCATTTCAGAAGGGAGAATCACGTGTTCCTGTCAGAATGACCTTTCTCGTTAAAAGTGTTTTGAGACTGGGGTGATTCTTGAATCCTTAGGTTTAGAGACTGAACGTTTATGTTCCTAGATTCTTTTCCTGATTCTAAATTCTTTTTCCTGGGTTTAATTGGAGGAGTGTGCTGTTTAGTGGGTGGGTAAGAAATTTCTGCTTTGGTCAATAGGTTTCTGAGATTTTTTTATTATTATTTATTAAATCATTTCATACATAAAACAACACAACAACAATGAAAAACAAAAACACAGATAGTGAAGGTGAAGAAGAAAAGGAACAAAGATAGCATTAGCCTGGATACTCAGTTTGGTATAGATTTAAAGTTGAAATCTTTTGTCTAACAATAAGAAATCTGATCATGGAACCATCATAAACTAGACAAAGTAAACTATCAAAACAAAAACTTTATAAGGTTTCTGGCTCAAACATCCCAGTGAATCCTGAGCAATTTCTTTTAAAATTTTCTGCTTTACCTTTTTCATAATTAAGCAGTTGTTGTTCTTGGTAGCACCTCATGAGTTTCAAATGCAATACATTGAAACGCAAGGCTTTCTGTTTCACTGCACATGTAAAATGTAATATTTAGTGGCCAAGATTAAAGTATTAATTGGAAGGAAAAGATTATCAGTCATTGTATAGCCAAGGAGGATTTCAAGCGGTACTTGACTCAATTGCTTATTTATTGATTGACCCACCCAAATATTTAGATCTTACCATAATTGTCTCACTGTCTCGCATGTAATGAATAGGTGGACTAAAGTTTTGGTATCTGAGTTGCAGATACAACACACTTTATCTTTAGATCTCCCAATCTGATACAACAACTTGTTTGTTCCCAATGTGCGGTATAAAAATTGATACTGGAACCAAACTAATTTATTGTCTAAAATGGTATTAAAGCATACATAAGATACCCTCCTCCAAGTCTTTTCATCTATTATTATGTTCAAGTCTTGGTTCCATTGGTTTCTATATTTGTTTTCACAGTTAGTATTGTTTAGAATATTGTATATATTTTTACAACCCTTTTCCTGTCTTATCAAGAAGTATAAGTGATTGATTAGGAATACTTGGTTTTTCTGGCATTTTATTTTTTCTGACCTGGTATGTCAAGAAATCTTTTTATAACATCCCTAACTTCTAAATAATCAAGGAAGTTCTTGATCTTGAAACCGTATGTATTTTCTATCTCATTCTCGGCTTTCACTTTTCCAGTTACATAGTTTATTAAGTCACCAACCATAGTAATGCTTTTCTTATACCATTCATCCTTATAAAGTCCTCTCTTCACCTTGGGGTTATGCCACAAAGGAGACAAAAATACATTCATACTCCTTTTTGGGAGGGCATTGTAGATGGAAACCCAAATATCAAAGACTTCATTCCAAAAATCATCTTTAGCTCTGGCTACTACTGAACGTGTCCCTTGAGGTGCACAATTAAGCAGTGTCCCAATTGGACAACCAATGTTTCGAAATAGTGTTGCCCATGGTGAATTTGTTGATTTCACTATCCTTCTGATCCAAGTAGATTTCATTGCCTTTATAAATAGACTTAAGTTAATCATCTTAAGCCCTCCTTTTTGATAATTTTGTGTTAGAATTATACGCTTAATCTTGTCAGGCTTACCCTCCCACAATTGTAAGCTCTCAAAACAAAAAATTTAAGTTTTGCCCAAAACATCTTGTAGAATTCGGCGGGAAAACCATTAATGCCTGGGGTTTTATTGTGCTTCATTCCCTTTAGTGCTGAACCTATCTCTTTAACTGTTAAAGGGCCTTCAATACTTAATGCTTCATCTGGTGTCAACTTATTTTGTTTTTGACTTATAGAAGAATTCCAATCCCATTCACTTATATTGCTTGGATCAATTGTCTATTTTCGTACAACTGAGCATAAAAGAGTCTTATCTGTTCCAATATTTCTGTTTGGTTTGTTATAACTCTCCCATCATTGAGTGTTATCTTCTTGACAGTTTTTCAATAAATTTTGATTTTTCTTTGTTACAGAATTCTTTTGCTGGTTTTTTTAAATGAAGACAAATTCTGCACTCTGGATCTTATCATTTGACCATGCATATAAGATTCACGCAACTGTTTGAGCTCTTCATGTTTTACCCATAATATTTCTGTATTTCGAGCAGATTCACTTTTTTCCAACTGTTCAATTTCAGCTGTAAAAAGTACCTCTTTGGTCTGTCTTTCTTTTTTTATTTTACTTGCAAACTTGATAGACTCTCCTCGCAATTTTAATAGTAGTGTTTCCAGAAAGATTTTATCAGTGATTGTAAATTTTATATCTGAATCTGGTGTGGAATCAAGATATTCAGCATTATACACTGAAATCGCATACTGTGTTTTCACTGTCATTATTGCTTCATTGATTATTTTTAAATATTCTGGGTGTTTTAATAAACTACAATTAAACTTCCAAACCCCCCTGCCTTGATTAAATGTATTCATCATTATATCTATATCCACTCTGGAGTGATCACTCCTGTACCCGGGTTTTGTATTGAAGTTGGTAATGAGGTCACCAAGAGTTTGGGAAATCAAGAAATAATCTAATCTTGCTTGTTTTATAGGGTTGCGCCTTCTCCATGGGAATCATTTGACGGTTGGATTTAATAGTCTAAACGCGTCACATAATTTGGAGTTTTCAATAGTTTGCATGACCTTTGAGCGGGATTGAGGATTATTAACAGAGGTGTAATTATTGGAGTCCAAGTTTGGGTCAAAAACTAGGTTAAAGTCACCACAAATAAGTGTATAAGTTTCCCCAGAACCCAGTGGGCTGTCATTGTTTGGGGCATATATGTTTATGATCCTTAAGGAAAAGTCTGACATTTGTAAGTCTACAAGTAGGAGATTTCCCCCAGTATCTGTTGTTGTATTTTTGATTGTGTATTCAAAGTTATTTTTATAATGATTGCTACTCCTCAAGAGTTTGTTTTGGACCCATGAATAATGCAATTGCAATGTGGGAATAGAGTGAGCATTTCACTTTGGTCAGATTCAATTAAATGAGTATCCTGCAAACAGAGCACATTAATCTTGTTTTGATCATTTAATAAAAAGTTGCACACATCATACCGTTTCTTTGTGTCTCTAATACCTTGAACATTTGCCGATGACAGTCTGATTTTGTTATCTATCATTATTCTTCCTGGCCCAGAGAGATGTATACAGAAATCGTAAATACAGTCTATAAAACGCCAGACAACTTACATTGCATTTGAAAGAACCAAATATATCACTTAAATTGGTTCCTTTACTTAAACATTTATGTATGGAAAACAATTCAAGAAAAATTAGAAAACAAAAATAAGGAAAAACTATATACAAACCATAAGAAAATATGCACGAATTAAGAGACATATATTTATAAAGCAGGAGAGAAGGTTAGTCACTTCACTGGGTAAGACAGGAGGATTCCTCTTTTGGACAAGAGATAGGAAAGTGACTGAATGGAGTTCTGATTAAAATAATGGCTGTTACTTTTACAAACAATAGACTTATAAGGTGATTTTAATATTAAAACAATTTCATGTATAATTTTTATAATACAACTAGAATCAATTGTCAAAGTTGTGCTTTTAACATTAACAGTTTCATATGTAATTTCAAACCACAACTCATCTTAACTTTCAAAGATGTGATTATAACATTAACCCTTTTTGTAAGTAATTTAATCAAAAACTTAACCATATGACAACTCAATTTTAAGATGGGTCCAACCTTTGAGAAATCAATTTTAAACACGTTATCAACATTAATCAGTGAAGTTTATGTTTGAGTAACAATTGGCAAAAGAACATTAATCAACTGGTACTTCTCTCTTCAAGAAACAATTTACAGCATTAAGTGGTATAATTTACTTAAAAGTACTCCCCAATATCTGGAAGCAGCTAAAGGATTAAAATTAATGGAATTAATGAAGTTCCTTAAAGATCAATCAAATTTAGTAATACAAAACATCCAAGTTTCTAATACACTAAAACACAACTCCAGCAAAACACAACTCAAAGACAATGTTCCCCCATCACTAGAAATAGCCATAGATGCGGGGATACTAAGTATAATTTACTAGGTTAACATTATTAATCCAATTTTCTAATACAGTAAAACACAACTCCAGTAAAACACAACTCAAAGTCAATGTTCCCCCATCACTAGAGATAGATGCATAGATACTAAGGAAATTTTCTAGGATAGCGTTATTACTCCGAGTTTCAAATACAGTAAAAAAAACTTCAATAAAACACAACTCAAAGACAATATTCTCCCATCGATAGAAATACTCATAGATGCTGGATACTAAGTCTAATTTACTATGATAACATTATTACTCCAAGTTTCTAATACAGTAAAACACAACTCAAAGACTATCTTCCCCATCACTAGAAATATTCATAGATGCAGGGATACTAGACCTAATTTACTAGGGTAGCATTATTACTCCAAGTTTCTAATACAGCTAATTATACATGAATACATTTTAGTAATAAAACATTAAAGCAATAGGACATTAATCAACTAGTACTTCTCTCTTCCAAAACCAATTAACAGATTAGCATTAAGCAGTTTAATTTACTTTTATGTATTAATTTTGAATACGGTGCCCCCTAAATGTACGAGCGCTCAATTTTTAAACCACTATCTCTCAAGTTTAGACATAAAAATGATATTTTCATGCTTTGAGTATAAACCCTGTTTGGCACATAAGTCTAGGCGATTATAAAGACTTTTCAATATATATTGCAAGGAAACTAAATAATATCCACAACATGTGTAATCTGTTTTTCTATTACCAATGTTGTAGCTTGTATTTGCATGCTTATTGATAGTACGGGTATTATCGCCCATTTAGCGGGAATTATCGGCCCAGATTTATTGTGAGTTAGTTCTATTTTATTGATATTTTAGTCCATTGTTGTTTTTAGTGGCTGTCAATATCCCCTGAATATCATTATCATTCTGCAGTTTCTGGTCACTCCAATTTTTGTTTTTTCACTGTTGTGGCTGTCAATATCTACTGAATACCATTGTCTATTTTGTACTTTTTTAGTCACTCCAATACTTTTCTTTAGCTTAAGGCCATCCCCTCTTTGATTCACTTTAGGGAAATTTTTTATTCTAGAGGCTCAGTGAGGAGTGTAGGGTGCCTGTGAGTCGCCCACGGGACGGAATTAGAGTGGACAAACTGTGTCACATAGTAACCAACTTAGAACTGGTGTTACTCCTCACGGTCCTGTTCTTAGTTTAAGGAACTGGAGTGCAATGAGTACCATCCGCTGGATGTTTCTCTTACTGTTGTTTTGGAGAAAGTCAGTATGCAGTGATCCCAATGTGTTTATTCCGTTGTCTGCTCATGGCCTTACTACATTACCATGCCCCTACAGACTCCATAGCTTTGTCCTGAATACACATCATCTCCCTTGTGTGGCTAAGCGTCATGGCCTTGCGACCTTATTGTTGCTTTATGGTGACATCTCCCTTAATCCTGGACCAATCTCGTTTGGGGTGGTAAATTGCCGATCTGTAAGAAACAAGGAATCCTGCATCAATGATACTGTAACAGTACATTCTGTCAACATTCTTGCTGTCTCTGAAACACATATTCGCTAGGAGGAAACGGACAGCCTTCTACATTCCATCACTCCGACAGGTTTCAAATTCTGCCACAAACCCCGTATTCATGGCCGCGGTGGTGGTGTTGGATTTTTTATCAACAAAGCTATGCAGTTTAGATCTGTGGATACACCTACTTTCAGTTCCTTTGAAAATATTAGCATTGCAATTGGGTCTGCAGCTCAACTGCTTGTGTTGACTTGTGTTTATCGTCCACCTGGCTCATGCTCTGAAAGTTTCTGGACCAATTTCTCAATCTTTTAGAATACTTATCCTCAGTTTCTCCCTCATTCCTAATTTTGTGGGGATTTCAATATTCATCTGGATACTTCTTCAAATGATAGTATCAAATTCCAGAACTGTTTAGAATCATGCAATATAACACAAAATGTTCAAACGGCTACCCATCTTCATGGTCATATCCTAGACCTTGTTCTCACTCCTACTGATGCCAGTGTCATCTCCAATGTACGGTTTCTGGGTTGGGCTTCATATCCAAACTTGTTGAACGTGTTGTTGCTTCTCAATTGAATGACCATGTCAGTTTGAACGAACTAGAGAATGTCAGGCAATCTGCCTATAAACTAGGTCACTCAACTGAATCTGCATTGCTTTCAATTAAGAATGATGTTCATCTGGCTTTTACTAAAGGTGAGGCTACTGCTGTCGTTCTCTTGAATCAATCAGCAGCGTTTGATACTATTGATCATGATATGCTACTTAATTCTCTTAGCTCCTGGTTTGGTGTCAGCGGGGTTGTCCTCAATTGGTTTAAGTCTTATCTCTCAGACCGTGTTCAGTGCATTAAGATTGGGTCAATTTTATCTGATGCCAAAAAGTTATTGTATGGTGTGCCTCAAGTCTCTGTCCTGGGGCTAATCCTTTTTTCACTCTATACTACTCCGCTGAGTAAAGTCATACAGAATCATCCTGGTATTAGTTTCCAGTTCTATGCTGATGACACACAATTGTATGTACATCTCACACATAAAAATGATGCCTCGGCCCTTGATAAGCTGTCACACTGCCTTGAAAACGTAAAGAGATGGCTCTCTACAAATAAGCTCAAGCTAAATCCTGATAAGACCGAATTCATTGTGTTTGGCTCAAAGTCTCAGCGTGAAAAACTTAATCACTCCTTCCCGGTCAACATACTTGGTAATCTTATATCACCAATAGATGCAGTTAGGAATCTTGGTGTCTGGTTTGATTCAGATTTCTCATTCTCTTGCCATGTTATGAAGGTCTGCAAGGCTTGTTTTGCTCATGTCCGGGATCTTAAGTGACTCCGAGGACATCTGACACATGCAGCTGCTCTTATGGCTGCCAATGCTCTGGTCGGAAGTCGACTTGATTACTGTAACTCTCTGTTCAGAGGTCTCTCAGCTCTACATCTGTGCAAACTTCAAAGTGTTCAGAACAGCCTTGCCAGAATTGTTGCCAACACCACCAAGTACTCACACATCACTCCAGTTAGAAAAGCACTACATTGGTTGCCGATTAAGTACCGTTCTATCTTTAGGACTGCCATGCTGGTATATAAGTTCCTACACAGTAGTAACCCCAAATACTTTGAACCCTTCCTGATTCCCAGACATAGTGCATATAACACTCGTCGAAGTCAATCTGATGGCATATTTCTTGAGGTTCCCCACTTTGCTTCAGTTTTCCAGTCTCGAAGGCATTTTGGACTCAGTTTTGCATATGATGCACCTATGATTTGGAATGACCTTTCTGATGAGGTCCGCACTTGCCTCTTTCAGGTCAAAGTTGAAGTCATACCTCTTTGGAAAAGCATACCCACCCTAAATTTTCAATCTCCTCCTGCTTTCTCCGCGGTGCTGACCCCTGCAACGTCTCTGGTTTTTGAATATTGAACAATATTTTTGTGTGATGTGCCTTAGAATCTGACTTTTGACAGAGATTAAGCACTATAAAAGTGCTATTAGAATTAGAATTAGCCAAATTAGGGGTTACTTGTCCCTGTTTTAAAGGAATTTGTCTCAAAACTGTCCATGAATATGTTGGCTTATTTTGGTGCTAATGCAATACCCATGGCAGTGCCTCCTGTTTGGAGGTAATCTTCGTTGAAAGTAAAATTCATGCTGTGCAAGACTAGTTTGAGTAGCTGTAAAATGAAAGGGGTGATTGGTTTCTTGGTCCTGTCCTTTCGAAGATGGACAGCCCCAACCAGATTCCCTTCATGATTTGGGATATATAAGGATGATTTTGAGTGTATAAGGATGACACATCTAGTGTCACTAATAATGAGCCTTCAGGGATTTTGCCCAATTATTTAAGTCTGCTGATGAAATGCTAGGTATCCCTAACATATGATTTGGTATGTGGAACATAGTCTTTAACGTGGGCATCCAGAAACTTGCTTATGTTAGAAGTTGGGTGTCCTATTCAACTGCATACTGGTCTACCTGGAATGTTCTTTTTTGTGTATTTTGGGTAATAGGTAAAATCTACCATCTTCAGGTTGATTAATGTTGAGGTAATCAAAGTTCTTTTCAGTGATTAGTCTCAATGTTTGCATATCATTTTAGAAATGTCAAGTGTGGGTTCTTTTGTGAGTTTGGTGTAGAATTTGTGATCACTAAGTAAGTAAGTAGTCAGTTGTTTACATGGATACTACTACTGATCCCTGGTTGGACATTTTCATTCATGAAGTCAATAATGCTTTGTAACATATAGACATTATTTTTGTTATTGGAGCCTTTAAAAATTGCGTGAATTCTAGTCTCCTATGGAATTCTTTGAAGTCATCCCATATTTTGTATTTGCCAGGGTAGCCTCGACTGGGACAAAATGTTAGTCCTTTTTCCAAGGCTCTTACTTGGTGTTCACTTAACTGAACATTCGATAAGTTAATAATATTTTCGCCCATATAGCTCTCTAATTAAGTGTTTATAGGGAGAATGCCTGGTTTGCCATCAGAGAAGCCAGCTCAAGGTGCTCTTTGGTTGCCATTTTTAATGAAGAAGTCATCCAAAAGAACTTTGGTGAGTCTCTGTTTGCACTCAGTGATAATATTAGACCATCCAGTTGTACTGTATCACTTCTGCTTTTATTAATGTTGAATCTGAACTCTACACTTGGTGGAAAAATATTCTTCAGAAGCTCACTGTGTATCTTTCTTAACTGGCTAGAATGGCTACTTTCCTCCTGTGACTGTTTTTCAATCTCAGGTAAATACATTTAGATTCGGCAGGGTAGTCACCTCTCTCAGGGACTGATTCATTCGAAATGCCAGGCTGTGGCTCTTTGCTAGCACACTTGTTCCCTCTCTGTTTTGGGGTATGATGGGGTTGTTGGTGAGCTGAATGTTGGCTGCCACTAACAGGTTAAGGGTTTCATCAAATGGTCTTTCCTTGGGAAAGGGTGTGTCTGATCTACCTGCTTCCAAGCTCTCTGGCTGTATGTCTAACTTGGTGAAGACGATAAGCAGGGTACTCTTACTAGCACATTCTGAGGCCACACTCATGTTGAACAAACAAAAAATGTTTCAGAAGTGTGAGTTAGTGACATTAAAATTGCTTTTATTAATTGGAAAATTTTACAATTAATAAAAGCAACTTTGTGGAATAAAACTAACACATACTTTTCACACTTTAGTCATACTCTTAACATAATCTCCCCAACAAATCACACAACAAATCACATAAGAATCCACCACCAAGAGATTCCTGAAATTTTGGACACCCAAACATTTTAAATGCAGTATGACACCTTTCTCTAGCAATTGAATCTCCGTACATGTTAGTGCAGACAAAGCGTCATACATCAAAAATCCTGTTCATAAATAACAGCATACTGAACGTCTTTGTCTCACCCACACACCAAGCTGAAAAAATGTAAAAAAACTAGGATTAACACACTTCATGTCTGGTTAAATATATGGAACCCACAGTAACTGGAAGTGAATATATTTAGTGGAAATAAATATAATAGTCATTATAAATATTATACTATTTCAGGTCAAAATTTTATCCAAATAACTAAAAATTCCCTATTACACTGCATCACACCGATAAGCAGTTGAAATTACACTTTTTACACCTGACACCAAAAATTGGTGAAAGTGGTGGACCTTGCACCCGTGCAATTTAGTAGTACAATTGCACGCTCAAAAAGTACTTCAAGGGTCAGGTTACTTACACTCTCCAGCCTCTAATAAGACAGATTAAATTTACTGTCGAAATACAGTAGTGAATATTTATCACATACAGTATAAGGCAAACAACACATCTGAGTTACCAAAAAGTGAATGCCACTTGTGACTTAATCACACTTCTGAAATGTTCTTTTTTTTGTTCTACGGAATTAAGGTTAGTGCTGATGTTGTTATACTCTGCTAGAGTGATTCATTAATTGATTTGAGAAAACCCCCTTGGTGAACCTCATCCGAAGTTTTTGTATCAGTTTTCTGTAACCTTGCTGAAAGCCTGACCATATTATTACTATAGATTTTCCTTGCAATCAAAAAAGTTGATTGTGTCTTAAAGCTGTTATGCTGCAGTAGCTTATTGACTGCTACATTTTATGTTTCAACTTCAAACGGATAAATACTACTAGCTATATACATTTTGTGTTGACCTCTTGTTGGAATAAACTGGATCTAGTGTGTGGATCTACCAGAGAGTAGATTTGCTGTATTTGGGATATTATTCACATTTTCGAGTGAACAGCTTAGTTGTGTAATTCTAATTCTAATAGTACTTTTTATAGCGCTCAATCTCTATCTATTGACAGACTCTGAGACGCATAAAACCAAAAATCAGAGATCGTTAAATCAGAGACATTGCAGGGGTCGGCACCACAGAGAAAGACGAAATGAAAACAGAGGAAAAAAACTAGGGTGGGTAGGCTTTTTCAAAGAGGTAAGTTTTCAACTTCTTCCTGAATGAGGAGAGAGATTTAGCTGAGCGTACGTCAGTAGACACTTGAATACCTGGATATAGAGATTTTGTATTAGTGGACACCAAAAAGATCACAGGATACGAATTATCAAGAGTATCTTAGTTGACTGTAACTATTATTTTAATTATTAAATAAATTTGTGAGGTTTTATTTTCTATCTTTTCCTGTTGCAACCTGAAAGCAACCGGTAATTGCTACTGCTTTTGCCCTATGACTGTAATAGATGGAAGAAGCCACAGTGAACCATATTTAATTTCATTAAAATATTTGTGCATTATTAATGAATTATCTGTTTTCATTGAAAAATGCATTATTATGGGGATAAGTTCATGTAGGGAACTTAACCTTCAGTTCTGGCACCAGGCTGGACTGTTGCATTGTGGTACTCCATGCTTCACTGACTTTTACTGTAAAAGCCAGCTTACATTTGAATTTGCCGTCACACTCTCTCGTGTTATTTTGTTCATGACAGTAAACTGTTGTATTTGTCTGACAATTAAGTGTGGAAAAACCCTAGCAGGAAAGAAAACAGCAGAAAAAGTCGGAGTAAAAACCTGAGAATCAACAAATAATAATAATAGAAAAAACCCAGGGGGTCTTGGAAAAAACACAAACCTATATGTTAGATGGGTACAATACATGGCGGTGCTTGTGTAAATGCATTATATACCATTTAGTTAGAGGGCTTTTATACTGAGGGCAAGAAACTGGGATAGAATTTGGGTAGAGGGTAAGGCCATATTATGTAAAGTTAGTCACTCCCCACATTCTTAACTATGCACATTGACTTTACAAGTTTAGTAATGCATATACATATATTGGTATTAGCTTTTTTCATGTGTACATGTGTACTGATTGTGTTCTACACCACCATAGAATAATAACACACTGTTTTAATTATCTAAGAACATAACTTGACAAAAGTGTTGGCATTTGCAATCAAAGTATGTGAATTATGTTACCATAATGGACATCTGTTGTTTATAACAGCTTCAGATTAAATGTAATCTACTTCAAAGTTAAATAATGTCACGTGTGACATTATGAGTAGTATAAAGGGGGGCATTATAGCAATCCAAAGTTAACCTGAGGAGCCGTTTTGAGCTCCTAAATTTGGATTCCCAATTAAAATTAACGGGGTGGTTAACCTGAGGAGCCATCGATTTAGGAGCGCTCCTGAGGCTAACCGGAAATGCGCATGCGCGTGCAAAAGATTAGGGAAGTGCGCATGCGTTTTGAAAAGTTTAGTGAGATAAGGGAATGCGCATGTGCGTGAAAGAAATTAGGGGAGTGCGCATGCGTTTGGAATGAAAAAAGTATATTTTTGAGAGAGTGCGCTAATTAATATTTATTCAATCCAAAGTTAACCTGAGGAGCCGTTTTGAGCTCCAAAATTGGGATTCCCAATTAAAATTAACGGGGTGGTTAACCTGAGGAGCAGGCGATTTAGGAGCGCTCCTGAGGTTAACCAGAAGTGCGCGTGCAAAAGATTAGGGGAGTGCGCATGCGCGTGCAAAAGATTAGGAGAGTGCGCGTGCAAAAGATTAGGGGATTGCGCATGCAAAAGTTTAGGGGAGTGCGCATGCGCGTGCAAAAGTTTAGCGAAGTGCGCATGCGCGTACTGTTTATTAAGACGTTGCTTACAGTATAAAAAAGACGATGCTTTAAAACATAGGTACATTTGTTAAAAAGAATCCGGCAGATCATTTCATTTATAGTTCAGGTCTTGGTGTTATTTCTTTTAATTGCTACGGCCCTTTGTAATTTATCGAGAGGAGTAGGGGAGAAAGATTTGTGGATTAGTATTCTTTCCTCCAGTACCGGTTATTTGCTCCCTAATCCCAAATTGGAAAGGAAATCTTTGCAGAAATGAACAGTCAATGTCCATATTGCTTGAAAACATTTTCAAAATCATTTAATGAAAAAAGGCATGAAAAAATATGTTTAAAATTGCAGGCTAAGAGTAGGCTACATTGTTATATTTGTGGTAAAGCTTTTGTGAATGTACAAAAGAGGGTAAAACACGAACTGACCTGTGTGAATATAGGGGCGTACGTTGTGCAAGATGTAAAAAAATTTCAATGTGACAAATGCAATCAAACTTTTGTTTCAAAGCAAAAAAGTGAGCAGCATATTTGTAAGGTGAAGCAAAACAGTATCAAAGAGTCAGGAAGTCAATGTAAAAATTGTTTAAAGAGATTTTCATCTGTTTTTAATAAAAAACGTCATGAAAAAGTATGTTCCGTGGCTAAGGGTGAACCAAAAGTATCAACTGAAGCATGTGAGGAGATGGTGAAAAAACGTCATGAAAAAGTATGTTCCGTGCCTAAGGGTGAACCAAAAGTATCAACTGAAGCATGTGAGGGGGAAAAACGAAAAAGATATGAAGAAGAAATTTTACCTAAAAGGAGAAAATGTCAATGTCGTCGTTGTGACGTTATATTTGAGGGACGTCACGAATTGCACTTGCATCAAAACACGCAGCATGGTGGTGCTCTTCAGAACAGGCCTTGGCGTCAAGAGGCTCATTTAGACGAACCTCCCTGGGGTGAACCGGTGAGAGACGACCCTTTGAGGCAGATTTATGAAGGAAATCAAAACGTTATATTAGCCGATGCTAAAATCGACAAAGGACGAAAAGTGATTTACAATTTACCCACGAATAATTTGAGGGATGGTGTAGATGAAATTTGGTGGAAATTGGATGAGATTTTTACGGATCAAAACGGTGCTTTTAAAATCAATCTTTCTTTAGGGCTTATTTTAAGGAATATGGAAACTGGAGAATACAGATATTTTGCACCTCACGTAAACGACTCTCTGTTTCCCTCACCTTTTCTGATTGGAAGTAGAAAATATTTGAGAATATTTCAGAATAAAATTCGTCGTCTGGATCCTTTGGAATACGTGAATAATTTGAGACCCAACAGCAAATGGAGACCTTTCATGATCACGAATGTGAGATTTGACGTCACTCCGACGAATTTTCCTCTGGGAAAAGGTGTGTTACCCGATTATATCAAGCAAAAGCGCAGCATTGTGAGTATGGAAGTGGACTCGCACAACAGGCCGTATAAAGATGATCATTGTTTTTTTCGGTGTTTGGCTTATCATCGAAATCGAGTTCAGGAGAAAGCAAGCCTGTTGCAGATGTGGGAAGAATTTTCGGGTAAAAAAACCGTGGAATTAGCGGATATGCCAGATTTGGAAAAGTGTTTTCGCCTAAACTTGCATGTGTACGAATTGCAACCGGATGATACCGTGATTCCTTTATTTATATCCAGGTCTCCATTTGAAAATGACATGTATTTAAATCGATACAAAACTCATTTAAGTTACATAAAAGACTTTCATAGTTATGCCAGAAAATTTACTTGTGTGGCCTGTCAAAAGATGTTTCATAAAGCTTATAAGTGGCGCAGACACATGAAGCAGTGCAAAGGTTTAACCAAATGGGAATATCCGGGGACATTTTATGCGCCCTCAGAGACCATGTTTGATCAAATAAGAAGCTGTGGAATTGGGGTTCAAGATGTATTTTTTCCTTGGTTTATCGTGTATGACTTTGAAGTTATTTTACAAAAAGAACCTTGCAGAGTATCGGATAAATTAAAATGGGAAGCCCGACACGTCCCTATCAGTGTCAGTGTCTGTAGTAATGTGGAAGGTTTTAGGGAACCTCGGTGTTTTGTGCAAGATGACTTGAAAAAACTTTTAAAAGACATGTTAAGCTACATGACTGAGATAGGACAAGAAATCTGTGAATTAGCTCACCTTAAATGGGGACATATTTTAGAACAAATCAAGGAAGTTTCCATCAGGGAAAAATTTGAAACTTATTTGCAAGAAATCCCCGTTTTGGGTTTTAATTCGGGGAAATATGACATGAATTTAATGAAAACAGAAATTGTGCAACTTTTAGAACTCGAAAAAAAAATCAATTATTTCGTCATAAAGAAAAACAACAGTTACATGTGTTTGAGCGACAAAAATTTTCGCTTTTTAGACATTTCTAATTTTTTAGCTCCCGGCTGCAGTTACTCCAAATTTCTGAAAGCATTTCAAGTACCTGAAAGTAAATTTTATTTTCCTTACGAATGGTTTGATGATAAGACTAAACTGGACTGGACACATTTACCTCCTCCCGATGCTTTTTATTCCAGTTTAAAAGTTCAAAACACTTTGGGTGAAACGGAATCGGACATTGTCAAAAATTACGCTTTTGTTCAAAAAGTCTGGAAAGAAGAAAATATGCGTACTTTTCAAGATTTTTTAATGCATTACAACAATTTGGATGTGGGTCCCTTTGTCAAAGCCGTTGAAAAAATGCATGTGTTTTACAGGGACAATGGTATTGATTATTTGAAAGAAACTATTTCTGTACCCGGGATTGCCAGAAAAATGATGTTTCAGCAGTCTAAAGATGCGTTATTTCTGCTGTGTGGAAAAAAGGATCAAGATTTGTACAAAACGGTGAAAAAAAATATCATTGGTGGAGCTTCCATTATATTTTGTCGACATCACAAAGTGGGGGAAACTCTGACTCGTGGAAAAAAAGTGTGCAAAAATATCATTGGCTATGACTGTAACGCGCTTTATTTGTGGGCTTTATCCCAGCCCATGCCTACCGGTTGTTTTGTGAGAAGACATTTTCCCGATTTTAAGCCGGAGGTGTCGCATAAATATTTGGACATGTACGTCTGGATGGATCATTTGGCCGATGTGGGAAAAGTCAACATTGAGCACAAATTAAATACCGGTAAAGAAAAAAGAATTGGCAAATATTTTTGCGACGGTTTTGACAGGGAGAACAATGTGGTCTATGAAATGGACGGATGTTTTTTTCACGGGCACAGGTGTCACTTAACCGAAAACGCTTGGAAATCGAGGCCTAAATTGATGGAAAAAAGAGAAAAAAAAACAAGGGAAAAAGAACAGTATTTAAAAATAAATGGTTACAGAGTAGAAAAAATAAGGGAATGCGACTACGTCAAACATTTAAGACCCTGTTTAAATTATGACAGATATTTACCCCCTTATTATCAAAAGCATAAGGGTTCACTCAGTGTTGACACGATATTGAAAGATATTCAGCAAGAATCTTTGTTTGGAATGGTGGAAGTGGACGTGGAAGTACCAAATCATTTATATGATTATTTCAGTGAAATGTCGCCTTTATTTTGCACCTGTTTTATTCCTTTTGACGCGATGGGGGAATACACTCAGAAGCAAATTGAGGAACTGAATTTAGGAAAGCATCCTCGCAAATTGTTGGTGGGTGGCATGAAAGCCAAAAGGCTTTTACTGTTATCCCCTTTATTAAAGTGGTACTTAGACCACGGTTTGATTGTCACACAGGTGTATCAAGTCATTGAATTTTCTCCAATGTCTTGTTTTAAACAATTTCACGATAAAGTGAGTGATGCCAGAAGAGCTGGTGATGTTCACGAAGATCAAAGTATTATAGCAGATACAATGAAATTAATTGGAAACAGTGGATTTGGTTCTATGATTATGGATCAGGAAAAACATCAAAAAGTCATTTATGTGAGAGGGGATAAAGATATTCAGATGAAAGTCAATGATCCCCATTTTAAGAAACTGACAGAATTTTCAGAAGACTTTTGTGAAGTGGAAATGTCCAAGTCGAAACAGATTTTGAACTTACCCATTCAAATAGGTTACAGTATTTTACAGTACGCAAAATTGAAAATGTTGGAGTGGTATTATGACTGTTTAGATTATTACGTGGAAAGAAGTGATTTTGAATATATTGAAATGGATACGGACAGCGCCTACTTTGCCATGTCTGGAAATACACTGGCCGACATTGTCAAACCGCATTTGAAAGAAGAGTTTTTACATAAAATATTCAAATCTTGTCATTTAAAGGAAGTGATCCCCAATCCTTACTGGTTCCCCAGAGAATGCTGTGAAAAACACAGGGCTTACGACAAACGTCAGGCTGGTTTATTTAAGATTGAAAAGGATCACGGACAAGAAATGGTGGCTCTTTGCTCTAAAACTTACGTGTTAGAAGACAGGGATGGCTTTTGCAAAACTGCTTTAAAGGGTTTAAATAAAGCTGATATTGAAAATCCTTTGGAAAAGTGCAAAGAAGTTTTACATACGGGTAAAACCGATGTGGGAATAAATAAAGGTTTTCGTGTGAGAGATAACACTTTATTTACTTATGAACAACGTCGAGCCGGTATTGGAAATTTTTATTGTAAAAGAGAATTGGTGGATGATGTGCACACCAAACCTTTAGATATAGTCTTGTGTCCCTGGGAAGAACACCAATGTACAGAAATTACAGACGATATTTTATCTCCTGTTTACCCTTTTAGTTTTAGTGTGGGGTCTAAAGATTTTCAAAATATTTACGCGTACTGTCAGACTTTAAAACGTCTGTCTGTTTTTGATCAAAATTATTTAGTTAAGTTGATTTTAAAGAAAAGATGGCAGACAGATGAGACCTTTAAAAACTGTTTAAAACAGCAAAAAAACAAAACCTTTGTATGGGTGCACGAAGATATATTTTGGGGATGTGGATTAAGCAGAGTTTTATTTAAGGTCACTGAGTTGAAACATATGCCAGGAGCCAATCAGTGGGGAGAACTTTTGAGTGAATTGCTTTTGTAAAACGGATTATACAAAGAATTTTGAAAAAAAAATCTTGATTTAATTTCTTTAAAGTGAACAAGATTTTATTCCACATCCCTTCCAAATTTATTTTGTTTGGAGCCAGAGGTTCAGACAAAACCAATTCAACATGAAACAACATTTTTGAATCTCCACCTTTTAAAATTGGATCATCATGGCAATTGTAACAATTGAAAATACGCCGGTATTTTGCAGTCAATGCGCATAAATAGATGCCTCTCTCAGCAGAAGGGATCATTCAGTTGCAAGGTCACAAAGGAGACACATGGATAATTGGTGTGAAAAGTCCTTGGTCAAATACTCCTGTCAGATGATCATACTTGCTATTGTAATCATAGCATCTGTTGTGAATTTGTCATTAAACCAGGACGAAAAGGGTATTTGGCTACCATTGCTGTGTTCATCTTTGGGATATATATTGCCAAATCCCAGTATAAAAAAGAAAGAATGAATAAGCTTTTAAGCTCGATTTTCTTTGATCCCTCACACCCCGCAAGCTTTTCGGGTCCTCAGAAACTGTATGACGCTGCAGTCAAACAAGACAGCACTGTGACCCTCAATGGCGTAAAAAGTTGGTTGAGTGGAGAGGAGACATACACATTTCACAAGCCATCAAGAAAGAAATTTAAAAGAAATAAAGTCATTGTCGGGACGATTGATCAGCAGTGGGATGTCGACTTGATGGACATGACGAAAATTGCAAAATACAACGATGGTTATCATTTCATTCTTTTAGCTGTAGACATTTTTTCACGTTATGTATGGACGGTGCCACTCAGGGATAAATCTGGAAATGAAGTTGTTCGTGCGTTCACAAAAATTTTTAAAGAAAGAGTACCCGAAGTTGTGCGTTCAGACAAAGGAACAGAATTTTTAGGACACAAAGTTCAGAATTTATTCAAATCGCACTTGATCCATCACTTTGTGACCCAAAATGAAGTGAAGGCCAATTATGCTGAACGGGCTATTAAAACCATCAAAGGAAAAATATACAAGTACTTTACATATAAACAGTCTTACCGTTATATCGATGCACTGCAAGACTTTACTCGGGCTTACAACTCAAGTGTACACCGATCCATTAAAATGGCACCAGCACAGGTCACAATGAACAACTTGAATTCAGAAGGAATAAAGAATGAAGAAAGAATGAAAAAGACCACTTTTAAGTTTAAAGTTGGGGACTTTGTCAGGATCTCACGTGCCAGAAAGACGTTCACAAGGGAGTATGATCAGAGGTGGAGTGGTGAACTGTTCCAAATAGTCAACCGAGATGGGACACAGAGGTATCCCACATACAAAATCAAAGACTATGCCGGGGAGTCCATTGATGGAACATTTTATGAAGAAGAGCTGCAGAAGGTCACTCCCAATGAGTATTATAAGGTTGAAAAAATTTTGAAAAGTCGCAAAATTAAAGGTCGCCCCAAAGAGGTCTTGGTGAGGTGGTTACATTGGCCTCCAAAGTATGATTCTTGGATACCAGCCACAGACATCACCAGCTTTTATAAATAGAAGGTTTTCTAAACCTGTGTTGACATTTCAACGTGAGCAGTCATGGTGAAAACATGTCTGTCGTTAAAAAGAACAAATACGTGTTAAGGATTTTAGCTGAAGGTGACCCCAAAGCAATAAAGTACATCATTCGTGGTGCGGACAGACAACTCATTCACTGTTTTGTAGATTGCGCTCACAATATTCTAGAGGGGAATATTCCTCTTGGGCTGAAAGAAAAGAAAAGACTGGCAAAGTATAAAGAACAATTGCGAACATTAAGGAAAAAGAATACCTCTGACAGAAAAAAGAAACAGATTTTGCAAAAGGGTGGATTCCTGCCTGCTTTATTGGCTCCTATTTTAGGAACTGTTATTCCTCCACTTGCTAAGAAACTGGTAGGGCTTTTCACTCGGCGATGAATAAATTTATAGAAAAGATTGTTGTGCCCAAGTCATTCTTGATCACCAGAGACTGTGCACCAGTAGGAAGAGATGCCACAGCTACTGCTATGGCCAGATTAGAAAAGGATATGAGTGGACTGTTAGAAGACCCCGTATTGGAACCAACTGAAAAAATGAAGCTGTACAATCAGTTGATGAATCGTCTGCTGACTTATGATCGAAAGCAAGACCCCGAACCTGGGGATCCTTTTCCAGATCCTGTGGTCCCTGTGGAAGACCCTAAAGAAGATTTAGAAAATGACTTGACCATCACTCTGCCACCTTCTCTGAGGAGTAAAGGTCAGCACCTGTATCAAAAGTTAAAAGGGACTTTACAGTGGAATGACAAAGGCGAAATTTTAACAGAAGACAATCAACCCATTAGTGGATCACACATCACAGATTTGATTAACACGGCTATTCGGACCCAAAGAAAAATAAGAACACTCCCAACTGGTTGGGGATATTTTAATCAAAAGTTACAAGAAGCTAACATTCCAGAGAGGTTATTGGGGCGTGGTCCCCAGTTTCAACCACAAGAGGAGGTGTGGAAACCCGAACCAAAATCCGAACCAGATTCTGAACCAGAATCTGAACCAGAATCTGAACCTGAACCAGAATTGGAATGGAAACCAAAGATTCCAAGAAAAAAGTACAAGTGGGAGAGTACATAAAAGGGAAAGCATCCTTAGATTTCCTTCAGTGTGACGAGAGAGACAGACCATGAAAGACTTTTATCTCTATTTACCAAGCAATACAAAGCACATGGGTAATACTCCCGGAGAGTTTATTGTACCACTGGCTCAACCTTATGAACTGGTCGGTGAATGGGAAGTGGGACTGATGGAAATTCAATATGCAAGAACGTGGTATAATGTCCCTTCAGATCAATTTGTTCAAGTTGGGAATACAACCATACTTATTCCCGAGGGTATTTATGCTGATACAGGGGAATTGATCAAAATCTTAAATAAAAAAATTAAATGGGGCCTTGGTGGAAACCCACCTGTCACTGTCGAATTCAATACCATTGAGACCACGCAAAAAACGAGACTTAAAATTGAAACAAATGACGCATCAGAGGAGTTAGCACCTGACTTGTATCTTTCCAAGAGATTGAGTGACATGTTAGGATTTGTCATGACAGGCCCATTTTCAGCTGGAGATAGAAAATCAAAGTATCCGGCTGACATTGAAGATGGCATACACAACTTGTACGTCTATTGTGATTTAATTGAACCTGTAGCCGTGGGAAATGCCAAGGTGCCCCTCCTGAGAATTGTACCCATCCAAAAGGGACCCATTGTCACCACCTCCTACAGTAAAGTATTCTACTATCCGGTGATGAGAAAGATTTTTGGAGCTGTTGAAATCAATATAAAGGGGGATACGGGTGAAATTATTCCATTTGTTGGTGGGAAGTCATTCGTAACGCTTCACTTTCGTAAAAAATGAAGCATAAGGATTACTGCTGCGACGATTCTACCCGTCAAGCATACGAGCAGTATTACACGAGTCAAGAAGGAAGTGGATTACCAGGATTTCAAGGTTTGCGATATCAAAGAGGTCACGGTTTGGGAAGTCTGTTTCGGGGTCTTGTAGGAGTGGGTGCTCCCCTGTTGAAAAAAGGTGCCATTGCACTGGCAAAATCCTTGGGACAGAAAGCTCTCAAAGCAGGAGTTGAACTGGCACAAGATTACTTGGGAGATAATAAAAGGAACAGCAACCAAAGAAAGCGCGTCATTTCATCAAGAGCAGTCAAAAGAGGAGGATCTTCCAGGAAAAAAAGAAAAGATATTTACTCTTAAACATGCCTCTGATTCACCCGCTGTCATGCGAGTGCGTCAAAAGTGAATTGGATTTGTTTGGTGTGCCACTCACTCAAACCAGTGTTGAAGAAGGGAGATGGGTAGAATATGGACCAATTACAGCAGTCAAGGACAGTGATGACACCATTGAATTTTAAATTGCTGAGACTGACTCAGAGTACATAGATTTGAAAAACAGCTTCATTCGAGTCAAGGCTAAAATTGTGGATGCTGACGGAGAGATATTGGGTGCCACTGCAGATGTCGCCCCGGTAAATTTTTGGCTGCATGCTTTGTTTAGTCAGATTGACATGACCCTGAAAGACACTTTAGTCACCACCTCCAATAACACCTATCCTTACAAAGCATACATAGAAACAGTCCTCAGTTTTGGGACTGAGAGCAAACAAAGTCAACTCACGGCATCGATGTGGTACAAAGACACAAATAACTTTTCTCTTGACCAGCACAATGAGGGATATGTCAAAAGAAAGGAGCTTGCCCGTGAAAGTCACTTGATAGATATGATGGGAAAACTGCACCTGGACCTCATGTTCCAAGATCGCTACATACTCAATCACACACCCATCAAGTTGCGTCTAACCAGAAGCAAGGATAAGTTTGCCATAGTGAGTCCAACGGATAATACCGTATTTAGAGTGAAACTGGACAGTGTTAAGATGATGATCAGAAAAGTTCAAGTGAATTCAGTCATCCAGGCGGCTCACGCAAAGGCCTTAGAAATGGGAACAGCCAAGTACCCCATCACCCCAGGTGAATGTAAGACGTACACAGTCAGTTCAGGCACAAGAAGTCATGCAGAAGAAAATTTCTATTTGGGTCAAATTCCAAAACGTATTGTCATAGGTTTTGTCAGAAACAGTGGCATCAATGGAACGTACCAAACTAACCCGTTCCAGTTTGAACATTTTGATATGGACCATATCGCACTGAATGTGGGTGGCACATCCGTTCCTGGTAAGGCACTTCAACCTGATTTTGAGACTGGAGACTACATGAATTGCTATATGACTCTCTTCTCTGGCATGGGATCCGTGTATCAAGATGAAGGGAACCACATAGATAGGGAGGAGTATAAAAAGGGATATACCTTGATCTGCTTTGACTTGTCACCTGATCTGGAAGAGGGTGGAGGATATGTGAATTTGAGAAAGACTGGCACAGTGTCACTCGAGGTGCACTTCAAAAAAGAATTGACAGAAACTGTGAACATTGTCGTGTATGGAGAATTTGAAAATACTATTGAAATTGACCAGTACAGATCCGTTGTTACCGACTTTACCCTGTAGAGTTCTGAACTGATGAATACATTTGAATTGGAAAAAGTGTTAAATACCTTCAAGCCACCGGAATGGGACACCGGAGTTTTTGCCAGAAATGAGCTGAGAAGTCCAACAGAAAAATGTGTCTTTATTTGCAACACAGACTGCTCTCACAATGAAGGAACCCACTGGGTGGCACTCAGCATCAATGACCAAGGCGATTACCACCTGTCTTCAAAGAATTCAGCACATTTTTTGAAGGTCATATTTGCACTTACAATGATGTTCAACTGCAAAGACCTTTCTCACTGGCCTGTGGACATTACTGTGCATTATTTGCTCTCCACACCTTTGCTGGCTGCAGCATGGAGACGACTGTCAACAGGATGGAGAAATACAGTGATGACCAGATTGAAAACTTTGTAGAACAAATACTGATGAAATGATGAATGGTCTTGGTTAAAATGGTCTTGATGAAATGATGAATGGTCTTGATGAAATGATGAATGGTCTTGATGAAATGATAAATGATCTTGATGAAATAATAAATGATCAAAATGAATAACCAAAAAATTATAATAAATAATAAAAGGCTAAATAATAAATGATAAAAAAATAAAAATAATATGTAAATAATAAATGATAAATGGTCCTGATGAAATGATAAATGGTGAATGGTCTTGATGAAATGATAAATGGTCTTCTACTGATGAATCATAAATAAATTATTTCAATTGGTTTAACTTTTGTTGTGCTTTAAAATTAGTTGTTCGAAACCATTATATTGTCTTGCACATTTATAAAATTAATATTTAAGCTAATTAATTGTACATATTGTACCTATACTTTTAGTCAAGGCATTATTTTTAGAAAATAAATATGTTTATACAGTAAAAGTGTTTTATTTATGCAGTGAGAGGAGGAGGGGATGGAGTGAGAATGAGGGGCAAGGGTAATATTAGGAGGAGGAGGAGGAGGAGGAGGAGGAGGGAATGGAGTGAGAATAAGGATCAAGGGTAATATTAGGAGGAGGAGGAGGAGGAGGAGGAGGAGGGATTTAGTGAGAATGAGAGTCAAGGGTAATATTAGGAGGAGGAGGAGGAGGAGGAGGAGGGAATATGAGTAAAAAGAATGATCAGGGGTAATATCAGGAGGAGGAGAAAAATATAAATAGCAGTAAGTTTTACAAACAAGGTCATTTTCCACTAAAACACTGATCTGAAAAGATGTCTCAGTGTCCTGACTGTGGCAAGTCCTTTTCTCGAAGAGATAATTTGAAAAGACACATAAAAAATGTCCACGAGAAGATGCCACCTGAAATGCCAGTGCATCATCCAAAACCTATGCACCACCAAGATGGTTCCTACATCACTGTTGGCCTACCTAAGCTGATTCATCCATTTACTTGTCTAGTGGCTGGCCCGACAGGAAGTGGAAAAACATCATTTCTGAAAAAGCTACTGGAACTGAAACATGAAAAGATATATCAATGCCCACAAAGAATAGTGTGGTGCTATTCCCAATGGCAACCTCTTTACACCACCATGGAAAATGTGGAATTCCAACAAGGTTTACCAGATGTGGAAGAACTGGAATCGTGTCTCCTGGTGTTAGATGACATGATGGACTCCTTGGACAGTAGAGTGGCTGACCTCTTTACCAAAGGGAGTCACCACAGAGGTGTGTCCGTGATTGTACTGATGCAGAATGTGTTTCACCAAAGCAAATTCCAAAGGACTCTCAGTTTGAACACACACTACATGGTACTGTTTAAGAATCCTAGAGATGCCAGCCAGATTCAATATTTAGCCAGACAGATGTACCCCAAAGATCCAGAATACCTTGTACAGGTGTATGAAAGAGTGATGACCCTGGGACCGTATAGCTATCTGTTCATTGATCTTAGGCAGGAAACACCGGATAACATGAGACTGAGAGCAAATATATTAGAGGATGAAGAACGATATTATTGTCAAAGAAAATAATAATAAAGTTTAAACTTTTTAATGTTTTCTTTCTTTTTAATGAGCTGGATAAAATGAAAATAGCTGTGTTCACTTTGCACTTCTTTCTCCACACAAATTTTACATGTCAATGCACTTTATCTGCATTCATGCTTAGTCACAGGAGACACTATATGTACAGAAAATAATATTATTTTAGTTTCAACACATACCCATATTATCAGATGTAAAACTACATGTTTACAAAGTGCAGACACACATGTGCATCCTAATAAACAGTATGCGCATGCGCTCTTCGCTAAATTTTTGCACGCGCATGTGCACTCCCCTAAACTTTTGCACGCGCATGCGCACTCCCCTAAACTTTTGCACGCGCATGCGCAATCCCCTAATCTTTTGCACGCGCATGCGCACTCTCTAAAATTTAAAAAACTACCCTACTCTTTTGCACGCGCATGCGCATTTCCGGTTAACCTCAGGAGCGCTCCTAAATCGACGGCTCCTCAGGTTAACCACCCCGTTAATTTTAATTGGGAATCCAAATTTAGGAGCTCAAAACGGCTCCTCAGGTTAACTTTGGATTGCTATAATGCCCCCCTTTATACTACTATTATGCTATGAAAATAACCCTCTTAAACAAGTTAAATTAACAAACATTGTTGTAATTACTGCAAAAGACTGACAAATAAGCATTTTTATTTGGTGTTCATGTTCATTTTATCCTATTAAGATGTCAATTCTTGAAGATAATACACCAAAAGATGCATTTATAGCTTTAAAAGAGTTTACACACAGTTTATTGACACTTTAAGAATTTAGTGATAGTTTCAGAATTTTATACTTAACTGTCTTTACCTTGCTCTACATGCTTCCTTACTCCATGTGAATTACCAAATATCGAAATTGTATATCATTAATATAAAAGGTATTATTATACGTCAAGTGAGTTTCAGCCAATCAGATTGCAGTATTTGAGGGCAATATGACGTGATATTACCCGTTTCTAACAAAAATATCACTCAGATGCCCTCTTTGTTTTAAAATGTAAACAAACTATGTAGATAGTGTTTACTTGATACATCATTGTCAGGTCACATAATGACATTATTCAGTGAGAACAAAAAGATTTTTTTTTTTTTTTTTGGGGGGGGGGGGGTGATATTGATTTTCTTCAGTAGTGGAACTGGATGACGTATATGGAGTTGGTTTGTGACCTCACATTTCATCATATTTAAAGAGACTTTTCATAAACATTCTACTCTCTTCTATGCTTTTAAAGCAATTAATCTCTGCAAAGGCAGACTTATGTACTTTTGTATGCAATTACAAAAGATGAAAAATAAATACTTTTGGTATAATAAACAGAATAAAACCCTTCTTTCTGGGCAATATTGTGATTTATAAAGCCCTTGGCCAAGTGATACTGCCCTTGGGCCAATCGGCCCTTGGGCAATATCACTTGACCTCGGGCTTCATAAATCACGATAATGCCCAGAAAGACGTGTTTTATTCTGTAATTATTATACCTCAAGTGAGTTTCGGCCAATCAGATTGCAGTATTTGCGGGCAATATGACGTGATATTACCCTTTTTGGATGAAAAAATATCACCCAAATGCCTGTTTCATTGAGAATGTAAACAAAGTGGATGTTATTTACATATAAAAACGTCATCATGACGTCACATAATGACGTGGCCGTGTACAGTTATTTAATGTTTGTCTTCAGTGTGGTGGAATTTTGTGACGTCACATTTCATTTGTTTGGTGAGATTTTTCACAAATAAATTCTACTCTATTCTGTTTTATACTTTTATAGCACTTAATCTCTACCAAGGCAGACTATAGTACATACACTTACTATGAAAAAAGGAGAGGTTTTTAAATTAAAAACAAATACTTTCGGTATAATAAACAAAATAAAACAAGAATGACATGTTTTATTCTGTAATTATTATACCTCAAGTGAGTTTCAGCTAATCAGATTGCAGTATTTGCAGGCAATATGGCGTGATATTACCCGTTTCTAACAAAAATATCACTCAGATGCCCTCTTTGTTTTAAAATGTAAACAAACTACGTAGATAGTGTTTACTTGATACGTCATTGTCACGTCACATAATGACATTATTCAGGCAGAACAAAAAGGGTTTTTTTTTTTTTTGGGGGGGGGGGGGGGGGGGTGATATTGATTTTCTTCAGTAGTGGAACTGGATACTGAATGACTTTTATATGGAGTCGGTTTGTGACCTCACATTTCATCATATTTAAAGAGACTTTTCATAAACATTATACTCTCTTCTATGCTTTTAAAGCATAAATAAATCACGATATTGCCCAGAAAGAAGTGTTTTATTCTGTAATTATCACTGTTGGTTTCTTGTCCAATATGTTTTAAAAAAATCTGTTGATGTCAATATTTTATTTGTATATAACTTTTAAGACAACAATTGAAGCATTCAAATTGTAATAAACATTGACATGAAGTTATTTTTGTAACTCGCATTGTTTTATGGATTTTTTTTAGGCATACAGTATCTCTTTAAGAAAAAATATATTTGAATCAGATCAGTGATATTTTGTTTTATTATGTTTTATTATTTAGTTTACTGCAGTTCAGAATTAAATGCAGACTATTATTTCATTTATATATTCTTTACTGCAACAATCATAAAGCCAGTATAAAATAGCTTAATTCATAATGTAAGTTTTTAATAATTTGGCAGCTTGTATACAAAACGGCGCCAAAAAAATCTGAAACAGATAGCAAGGGAAAATTTTGTGGCAAAATGCTCGACATGCTCTGTTACCAAATAGACAATAAGAATGAATTTTATCACTATCACTACTGTGTCACAATTTGGCCTCTAATTGTCCCATTTAACTGAGAATGAGTGTGCAATATCATTGTGTTTGGGTGATGGAATAAGACATTGCAAGTTGCTAATTAAGGCTTCTATACTGTAATCCCTATATAGGCAATTCCCTGTCCTGTTTTGGGACTCCAAATTGAATACTTTTCATAACATCCCAGGTTAGGGGCCATCATGGCTCATATTGAAAACATAAATTTAGAAAAGATAAAATATCATGGCACTGTTCACACATTATTGGTGTCCTGCTTAATGCAAACAGTGTATCACAAACTTTTTTGGACTGCTTGCCAGTTGAGCCTATGCAGTTATTATGCTTCATTCTTACAATTCTGTTCTGTATTTTTATAGCACTTAATCTCTGCCCAGACGGACTCTAAGCATTCAGTTATGGCCCAATTGATCTGAAATTCAATTCGCATTTGAATTTATGTGAGGAAAGGGACTTGCCAAATTTGGTTCATCTATTTTTCTCTGTAGTTTCTCAGAAAAAAAATGGTGGAAGGGAAGTACAAATAATGTGTGGATCATGTGACCTCAATAAAGATCAAAATTATGTTAGTAAAAATAATTTCCAGGACCTATAGATTAGAACTACCAAAACTCATTTGGAGAAGTCTTACATTAGGGACATATTTTAGTTAGAAAATACTGCAGTGACACAGGTGGTCCGAAATCATTAAGCATCCCCTTTCCAAGAAATGCTTAATTAGTCCAGGAAGTCCCCCAACTACTCCAAAAATGACTGTAGCTTGGTGTTAGCACCAATGATTAATAGCAATTGAGAGGAAGTCGTAATACTAACCTTTTTGGTCATATGACTGATATCTTTGCTAAGTGAATGTCATGTGGTTTGTTAATTTTCCCACTCTTTTTGGTCAGGATCAGTTTTAGAAGCCTCCCAAGTTCATGCTGGCGAGGTCTTATGATTAATTATGACAGTGGAACAGTAGCATAAACAATGTCATGCTGAAATAATGGATTTTAACCCAAAATAAACTAGCACATTTTAAGTTGCCAATAGACTACAGCCCTATTTGCAGACATTAATACATTTTGTAATAAAGAATTTATATTATTTTAAAAGAATTTTCTACTTTTTATTTCTTATTTCAAAAAATATATATGTTATTGTTCTCTGTAATGCTACTGGTGTTTCTATAGTAATGTTTCTTTGCATATATCCATTTAAAGAGTGAAAAGTCAGATATTTTATAGCATGATTAAATACTAATGTCATTAGGTTTACTTGGCAATTGATCATATATTCAGCCAAATTGTGACCATAAATCAGCGAACGTACTGGGACTTAGTGCTGAGCAACAAGATAGTATCAGTGGCTGATATTGGGCAACAAATTTGACATGTTGTCATGACTTTCAGAATCTGACCTTAAAAGGGTATATAGAATGACTTTAACTTTGTTAACAACAGGTGAACTGTTTTGGGCAGAAATTTGATATGCCTCATAGATTTGTCCTGAGGCACTATTCAGAAAAATATCTTCTTTATTTATAGAAAATTTTTACCTTTGAAAATTATTTGTTATTTCTAAGAAAAAGTCTTTATTTGTAAGAATTCTGACTATAGTGTCACTTACGGTACTTTATTAAGCAAAAATTTCCAAATCAAAATCTCAATCTTGAACAAGTAAATAACAGTTCCTCTTTGTTTTAATGTATGCACTTATCTTTTCAAAAACATAATGGTCATATATGTAAATACTAATTTTGAAAAAAAAAAACAAACAACAAATAGCTTGTTTTACAATAAAAAATAATCATTTAACATAAAGAAAAACATCTTTAAAAATGAAAAATTTTAACTATACTGTATTTTTTTATTTTAAAGCTAAGAATATAACAAGAGACTTTCTAAATAAGGCCCATGTATTCTAGTTCTGTATCATGGTTTCTAAAGTTAGTCATGTGATTTCATAATACATAAATAGCAGCGGAATTGGACATTTATATATTATTTTAGGTGTAAGTTTAGGTGTTTCTTCACTTATCTAAATGTCTGGCAAACTCAATGTACTAGGTAAAAATAGAAATAAACACAAAGAAAAAAAACAGAACTTAAAGAACAGGTTATCTCAGATTTTTGCCTTAATGTTTGAGAAAAAAGTTTAATTTTTAGCTTTAATTTTATTATTTCTCAGTCCTGTAACAGATTATGAGGCTCAAAACTGTCTCTTCCGTAACAGAACCATTTCATTTGAATTGTAAAGAAATGTTCATAATAGCGGTAAAATGATAAAACTACATCAGAGTGAGAAAGTTTAATAAACCAACAAAAGCTGGCACATATTAAAACAGGAGTAGTAATACATGATCAGTTACATGAAAAAAAATGCAAAATATATAATTTACATTTGTATATACTTTTGGAGCATGATTAACAACAATTTTATCTGGCTATGTCAATTTGATTTAGAGGAAATTTGGCATAGAAAACTTCAGTGTCAGTGAATGGCTGCAATTTCAGTCCATGTATTAGGGGAACCAAAATATTCATGCAAGAAAGGCAACTGACACAGAAGCTGTAAAAGTATTTTCCATTAGTTCTTAGCGCCAATGTGTAATTTGTAGCCATTTTTTTACCATGCCATACTGGGGTATTTAAAATATTAATAAAATATTACACAATTTACCTTTACAGGACTTGGAGGACAGTATGACAAATTGCAACATTTGATGAAACAATCACTTTCAAAAACACATTTATGCATAAGAATTCTATGAAACATGAAACACATTCTGGAAGTACTATTTCCCAGATCTAAAGGGATTTCAAGGCCCTACAAAAACAAAACATATAGAAGAAGCAATAGAGACAAATGAAACAGAGGTTACATTATCTGACATAGATACAGGTCTTCTGATGCTAAAGCTGACAAACTCAATGTCTTTTTCAAATGTTACATCATTACCAAGATATCTTGCTTATTCACTTATAGCCAGCATCCTATAGTTTACATTACAGAATCTTTTCAATCAACTAGTATGCCCTTATTTCCTAAATCTTTGCAAACTGTACATCATGATATGACTAAAACAATGTGTTGGAAGTGATATAATAATGCAATCAATCGATCAATCAACCAATGAGTCAATCAGTCCTTACACCAAATGTCAATGAAAAGTATCCACTGAAGTTTCACTTGTAACACAATAAAACAATCAATGAAAAGCTTCAAGGTTTGAACAAACTTATACAAGCAATGCCATCAACATAAGTCTTTAAATTCTGTTATTACTTCCACCAGAAGATTATGTTTTTGAGTGCATTTGTTTTTCTATCCGCTTGTCTGCAAATTTTTTGTGTGGGTTGAGCTTGGCCAAAGGAAGAAGTAATAACGTTTTGGGAATGCTCTTGATTTTATTTTTGACACAAAAGTTATCCAAAATTTTCAAAAGTCCCATTCCCAATGTATCGTCAATGACTTTTGGCTTTCTGGTTCACATTACTAAAAAAAACTAGGGTGAGTGCCAACCACAGTCGAATCTTAGGACAGCAGTGGGTGTTGAAATCTATAAACTTGGTATTATCGCCCGCAACACAGAGTGAGGTACGGTGACAGTACAATATTGTTAGAAACACCATTGTAGCCTCACGTTTTCAGCACTCTGTGGGTGTACAACTACCAGCATTTGATATTTTATTTGTTTTAAATATTGCGAGAAGACAGAGTGAGGTGCGGCGACAGTAAAATATTGCTGGATTATATATATGTAAAATGTTCTTAGAAACCCCATCGTAGCCTCACGTTTTCATCACTCTGTGGGTGTACAACTACCAGCATTTGATATTTTGTTTTAAATATTGCGAGAAGACAGAGTGAGGTGGTGACAGTAAAATATTCCTGGATTATATATTTGTAAAATATTGTTGGAAACACCATCGTGAATTATAACTTCTAGGACATACAAAAGCGCCTTCTAGTGGTTGAATGTAGAACTACGGAGTTTGAATATTTTCATTGTCTCTGCCAGAGGTGTCCTCGATTTTGATTGGCTGAATGACAAATGTGTAGTACTACCGTGACGTCACTTCATTCATTAATTTATTTGCGGTTTATTTGTTTGACAAATAATTGAGTACACGTAGATGGGCAGACAGCAATTTTACATTAACAGTGACTGCGTGATAAACCCTGCAGACGAATAAATTAATTGGGGTTTAAGGTCTAGAAACCAGCAGACGAAACCGTTAAAAAAGACTCGTTCGAGTAGACCATTACAATAGCAAAAACAATAGTTTCTAGGACATACGGGTCCTTGGAGAAAGCCAGACGTAGTGCTAGACAAGCTTTTTACTTTATAAAATATAACTGAATAAAAGCATTAAAAATCTTCAAAATGGCAGAGTGTATAGTATAGACCTTAATGTACCGATATGTGAAGAAATATTATGCAGAATTTGATATTTAAGGGCTTAAACGGCCATTTTAAAATCGCGGCCGCAACTCAGTACATAACTCGAATCAAAGATTCGACTAAAAATTAATCAGTATATCTTCATGTAATTTTTATGTGGATGGGACTGGGCCAAATGAAGAAATGATTACATTTTGGGAGTGGAACCGTATCATATTTTGGATATAAAACAATTTGAAAATTTTAATTACTTAAATGTAGCTTATAAAAGCTTACCATGTGGGACTTAATGCTGTTCTCGGGTTGCCACACCCGGGGCCAACGTCTTAGAAAAAAATATCGTTCTTGTTAGCCACCGGATATACTGGTAGTTGTCGTCACGTGATATCTTCTGACCAATCGCCCTACTTTCTCGTTGAAATTTTTTATTAAACCTACCCCTCAGCTGTAAATAGCGGGGAGGCAGGGTGGGACTCTCCTAAGTCCCACATGGTAAGCTTGTAGCTTATAAAAGCTACATTTAAATAATTAAAATTTTCAATTTTATTATGCTACAATAGCTTACCATGTGGGACTTAATGCTGAATTCAACCGCCCGGTGGCGGGATTACAGCTGAGACTGGAAGATATGTCATTTTTTCTAAGATTTGAATTAATATATACAGAATAGTGCCAGAAATACCAGTCTGAGTCCCTTTTACAGAGCCCCGATCCCGAAGATTGGACCTGTAACGAGCCAAAAAACCTAAGTAAAAAGGGACAGTGCTAAAACTGTCCAGATGTTTGGTAGTAGGACGGAAGTGCAGCGGTGCTCACTTCGAGGTCTAAGGGTCCCTAGTAGACCTTCACGTGTGACTGACCAACCCAGTGGTTGGGCATCTCATGAAATTTTTAACCTGAAATATGAGATTAACGACAACTGAATAAGTCCTTAATAGAAATTACCTGATAATTAAAAAATAAAATGACCTTACCCGTAACATCTTGAAGGTAAAGGAATACCTAGATCCTGGGAGAGACTCCTGAAGACTTGGTTGTAGCGGATGTGCCCCCCCCCCCCCCCCTTTTTTTTCTTTCCGAGGACAACTGGTCTGAGGGGAAGGATCTAGGACTTGTTGTGCCGCCACCACGGGTCCCAGATACATATTGTTGTCGGTGTCCGACCAAGTAAGGTCTTTTAGGTAAAAATTTGTGAATGTGTTGTGAGCTTTCCAGTGACAGGCTTGCATGATTTGGTCCACCGATACTCCACCGTAAAAGGCCTTAGAGGCCGCGAAGGCCCGGACGTCATGCGCTTTGACTTGGACCAAGTCCAAGGCTTGTTGATCTGCTTGTTTGTAACAAAGTAGGATGGTTTGTTTCAACCATGAGGAGAGTGTAGCGGGTCTGATGTCTGAGGTATGTCCTGTCTTAAAGGAGATGAAAAGGAGAGAACGAGACCCTCTCAGGTCTTTAGTTCGGTCCAAATAAAACCTCAGGGCCCGCACGGGACACAGGGTCCTGTCTTCCTTAAATTGTCTATCTACAATGGTAGTCAAAGCAGGGATAGTCACTGGTGACACACTTTGAGAACCTTCTCTTGCTAGTTGGTTTTTGGCTATGAAATCAGAAGAAGGGAACAAGGCCACCTTTTCCCATTGGCCTAAATTAGCTACTTTGTTTGCGACCCAGGCATGGATTTCGCTGCGGCGCTTGCCGGAGGCCAAGGCTAGCAAGAAAGCAGTTTTGAGAGTAAGATGTTTGAGGTCTGAGTCTTTCATGGGCTCAAATGGTGCTTTGGTGAGCTCGTTAGGGACAACAGAGAGGTTCCACTTGGGTAAATTTCTGGAACTTTTAGGACGATCCCTGTGAAAACTGGAGAGTAACCTATGAAGGTCTGCATTGTGTGCAATGTGTTGGGCCGTTGGGCCCAAAGTGTCAACGATTGCAGTCCTGTAACCATCAACGGTCGAGGGGCGCCTGTTTAAGTCTTGGTACAGGTACATGAAAAAATCTGAGATTTGTTTCACAGATGGAGTGGAGAAATACACCAAATTTTCTCTGCACCATTTTTCAAATAGGGCCCACTTTGACCTGTAGATGGTCCTTGTTGATGACCGCTGAGGGGCAGCAATTCTCTCTGCCACCTCCACAGAGAAGCCTTGTTCTTGGAGTTGTCCGCTCCTAGACACCAGGCGTGGAGGTTCAGCTGTTGTGGATTGTTGTGGAACACATAGTTGTGGGACTGTTTGAGTAGGGTCGTTGACACTGGGAGTTGTAGTGGGATCTCTGTTGAGAGCTGCACTAGGTCCCAAAACCAGGGCATCCCTGGCCAGCCTGGGGCTATCACGATGATCAGGCAATGGCATTGCTTGATCTTTTGGATCACCTTGTGAAGGAGAGCCGTAGGAGGGTAGGCGTAGGCCGTGAGGTTGGTCCAGTTTATGTTCAGAGCATCTATGTTCCAGGCCCTTGGGTCTGGGATAGGAGACACATATAGAGGGAGTTTGTGATTCAGGTGAGTGGCGAATAAGTCTACATGAGGGGTGAACCACTTCCGGCAGATTTGCTTGAATACCTGAGGGTGCAGAGACCATTCTGTTGACTGCACTTGGTTGGACCTGGATAAGAGGTCGGCCATCACATTCAGACACCCTGGAATGTGCCTGGCTTTCAATGTTATATGGTAGTGATGGCACCAGGTCATGATTTTCCACAGGAGAGCACACATCTCTGCTGAGTGAGTTCCCCCCTGCTTGTTGATGTAGGCTACCACTGTTGAGTTGTCCGTCGCAACTAACACTGTTTGATTCTGGCACTGGTCCGGGAGACCGCCTTCAATTCCAGGACATTTATGTGTAGCCTTTTTTCCTGCTCTGACCACAGCCCTTTTGTAGAATTTTGATCTAAGTGAGCGCCCCAACCTTCGTTTGAGGCATCGGTAAAGAGTTGGATACTGTGGTCCTTGGGATGAAGGTCTGCGCCTTTCATCACATTTGAGGGGTTTTGCCACCAATCTAGGTGGGCTACAATGGCTTCTGTCCAAGGAAGGAGGTTGTCCAGCGACTGAGGATATCTCCAGTGCTCCTTGAGATGAAACTGAAAGGGCCTCATGTGAAGGCGTCCCTCCGGGACCATTTTCTCCGTTGAGGCTAGCAACCCAATTAGAGACATCAAACATCTTGCAGTCAAAACACGTTTTGACTTGAGTCGTAGGATCAAATCCTGAAGTTTGAGCCATCTCTCGTGAGTGGGTCTTACAAGGGCTGAATCTAGGTGGTATTCGTAGCCCACGAACGAAAACTCCTGAGTAGGTTTCAGTTCTGATTTTTCTTGGTTGATTATCCAACCCAAGGATTGGGTTAGGTCTACCACTGCCTGTGTGTCCCTTTGAGATTCCTCCTGAGACTGGGACCTGATCAGCCAGGTATTGGTGAATTCTGAGTCCTCTTGAGAGGGCCATTAGTTTCACTTCCTTTACGATCATCGTAAAGACCTGGGGGGCTGTGGCCAGTCCGAAAGGTAGGGAGGTGAACTGGAACACCTGGGCCTTGTAGCAAAACCTTAGGTACTTCCTTGAGTTTGGATGGATGGGGATGTGAAGGTATGCGTCCGACAGGTCTATCGACGATACCCACTCCCCTGGGACCAGGGAAGTCCTGATGGACTCCGGGGTTTCCATTTTGAACTTTTCTACATGTAGAAAAGTGTTGAGCCTGCTTAAGTCTATGACTGGCCTCCACCTTTGGTGAGGCTTGGGTACTAGGAACAGGCGACTGTAAAACCCGAGAGATTTTACGTTTTCCACCCTTTTGATGGCGTTCTTTGACAAGAGAGACTGGATACAAGTGGCCAAGGCTTGGTCTTTTTGTTGGGCCTTGTACTCTGATAGAATCAGAGGAAATCTGATCAAGTTTGGCTTTGAACGGAATGGCAGAACGTAGCCATTGGTGATAATGTTTAACACGTTTTGAGAACATTTGTTTATTAGCCAGTCTCTCTTGAAAGAACGGAGGCGACTTCCTACTGCTTGACTGAGTGAGGCTTTGGAGGAGTCATTGAGAAGGGGGGTTTCCACGCCCCCTTCCCCTATTGTGGGGTCGAAAACGACCCCTGGAACCTCTGAAGTTGGATTTTCCTCTTCCCGAGGGAAAGGATTGGTTAATGCTTTGAGAGGTATTGCCCCCATAGGGGCGTTTCCTGTAGAAGCCTCTTTTCTTGTGGGGGCCACGAAAGGGCTTATTCTGGTAGGGTGCGAAACCCTGAGAATCTTTTGAGGTGCCTTTTTTGAGAAGGAAGTCCTCACCTTCCTTTACAAGTTGAGACTCGAACAAGGAGGAGTCCCAGAAGGACGAGTTCCTAAGTTCTTGGAGTCTCGTTTCCCCTAGCTGGGGATGTAATAGAGTCATTTCGGCTTCGCGCCTAAGCAAGCCGGTATTAGCCATGGAATATAATTCCTTCTGGAGAATATGGGCTAGCGATTTGCTGAGACAGGTAAGAGCTCTATGTTGAACAAGAACCGTCTTGTTCCAAAAATCCAAGTACTCAGCAACTTCCTCATATACGCGCTTTGCTGCTTTCTCAGGATTGGCACCTTTTTGGATCTGAGATTTTATCTTCTTGACAGTTGACTTAATGCTATGTTGGCACTTTTCCAAGGAAGCATTGCAAGAAGAAGAGGTTTTGGCAAAGGCAGCGGTGAAATTGAGGGTTGAAATATTTTGTCTAGCCTGATGTTCCAGCTCCTTAAGAACTGGCAGAGGGACTTTGGCTACTGGTGCCCCAGGAGGTCTAGGAGTAATACAGATCTTAGCAAAGTCTGTATTCAACTCCTGGATTTTGTCTTGAAAAGTGGGCTGTCCAACCTTATACCACTTAGAAGTGGATGGAGGAGGCTTGACATATTTTCCCTCAGCTAAATTGGCAGCTTTGAAATCATGTTGAAATTTATCAAAGGCGTCCTTGATAACTGAGCTAAGTGGTAGGATAGAGGAAGGACCTCTAGGTCTGAGCTCTTGACGGCCTTTTTCGTCATCCAGACCCAACACTGAAGTTGAAGACCTAGGCATAGAGTCCCTGGGGTCAGGGAGAGAAAGAATGCGCCTGAAGGTGTCTACCTCTTCAGAGTATTGGGAGGGAATGTCAGACAGGGCTACTTCCCTATAATAAGGGGGGTCTGGATCATGTTGTGGGAGGTCTTGATCAGAAGCTGTGCCTGAGGGCTGAGCCCTAGAGGGCTTAGAAGACCTGTGTCTGGCCACAGGGGAGTGATCTTCCTCTGAAGATGACACATATCTGGAACTAGATTTATGCTTGCTCTTGTCAGAGTGTTTCTTAGGTCTAGGATGGATCCGACGTTCGTCGGAATCCTCATCCAGTTGATCCGAGGCAGAGCTCGGTGCTACTGTTTGTCTGTGGCTTTGTTTTTTGTGTGAGTACGAGGAATCCTTCGGTATAGCCTCAGAAAGGGCAACGTACTGATCCGAGGTAGATTGGTTAAGTACTAGTCAAGGAGGGAGTGCTGGACCAACGTCCACATCCATTGCCTCGGACTGAGCATTAGTACTAGACCTCGGAGGGGGTAGGTCCAGATGAGCAGCAATGTTGCTGGATGGACCAGCTTTTGAAGCATGAGGCGAGGGATCAACCTCGGCTGGCTTTTTAACTGCCAACTCCTCTCGGAGTGATTGAAATGCTTCTAACATGGATGCCTGGAAGGAACCCATTTGCTGCTGAATATGTATATTTAAGGAATCACCCAGGGATTTTTCTAAATTTCTTTGAATTTTGTTTTGCAAAACAGTACCTGGGGTTGGTGGGACAGCTTTAGCTGGGGTTTTCAATGATAAAGAACTGAAGGCGAGAGGTTGAGGACGGGGGGGTGAGGTAAAGAGGTTATCGGCAGCACTCTCAAGGTCTGCATTAGAACCAGTAAAAGAGTCCCCATCGCCTTCACCCAAGAGATCTAGTTCATCTTTAGAACTAGTTTCCGCTTTTTGCTTTTTTAAATACCGCTTCCTGTTTTGAATTTTTTGCAATTGTTCATCAGTGAGAGACGTGCAAATATGGCAGGGTGCTTCAAAAGTGACACAGGGGTCATCTCCCTTGCCAGCCTCCCTACAGGTAGGGCAGTAATTATGATTATCAAAACTGAAGCAAAAATGGCGGCATTTCTGAGCTCTCGGTTTGTCTTTGTTTGCTTGATGGAGAGACATTTTAACGCAATAAAAAGACGTACAATTGGAATTGCCTGAACCGAGAAAACTCAAAACACGCGGATTGTAAGGAAAATACTTAAGTTGTGAAATTAATAATTTTACAGGATAATCTATGAAATATATAAAAAGAAATATCCAAATATTAGCCTCCAACAATACGTAAAGACTGAGAAATAAATGAAAATGTCTGTATATTTACAAACTGCTACCAGTCAATCGTGGCCAACGAGAAAGTAGGGCGATTGGTCAGAAGATATCACGTGATGACAACTACCAGTATATCCGGTGGCTAACAAGAACGATCTTTTTTTCTAAGATGTTGGCCCCGGGTGTGGCAACCCGAGAACAGCATTAAGTCCCACATGGTAAGCTATTGTAGCATAATAAAACCCAAATTTTCAGAAATGCTGGCTGGTGGAGATCTGCACTCTATGAGTGCTTTTTAGTTTGAAATAGCACCGTTTTTCTGGATAATGTTAAATAATGTACACATTTGACCATGAAAAATATATTTTTTTTCACAAGTCATAGTAACAATACACAGAAAACCATCTATTATTATACACAAACATTCAGTGAAAAAATTTAGTACGAAGCAGTTTTAGTAAACTAATATATCATGTGATAGATCACACATTCAGATTATAACTCCCATTTTGGATTAGTTTTCTTCCGTAATTGTAGATGGTTTTCAATATTGCAAAAAACAGCAAAAGTAATGCAATAATACCTCTGTAATAACCAACAATTAGGTTGTAATATTTTTATGATATGGATACAAATTTGAAGAATAATGCCTGAAGTTTCAGACACATTATATTTGAGAAAAAATGGTGGCAACTATTGTAAAAAGTTTTATGCACACAAAAAGTAAACTAACATATCATGTGATAGATCACACATTCAGATTATAACTCCCATTTTGGATTAGTTTTCTTCCGTAATTGTAGATGGTTTTCAATATTGCAAAAAACAGCAAAAGTAATGCAATAATACCTCTGTAATAACCAACAATTAGGTTGTAATATTTTTATGATATGGATACAAATTTGAAGAATAATGCCTGAAGTTTCAGACACATTATATTTGAGAAAAAATGGTGGCAACTATTGTAAAAAGTTTTATGCACACAAAAAAGTTAAAATTAATTTTTTTTTTTGCAATAAAAATTACATACTACCAGATGAAAATGCAAATTACAAACTCTACAATTTTATTGTGACTTTAACTTCTTCCTCTGATCACTTGTAAATTGCAGGCATTGCGTCCAACTCAAAAATGATGAGGGGGTCCCACCCTGCCATGAATTATCAACAACAAAAGGCTAACTTCTGTCCTCTGTTTTCAAAGCTGACCTTTAGCCATTTTGAAAATGTTTAAAAGCAAAACGAGGTTATATGTACTAGTATACAAAATGATTGCTCTCTGACAACCCAAATAAATGAGAAGAATAACAGTAACTAGTGACATGGCAAAAGAACAGCAGGAATATGCACAATTCTACCAACAAGAATATTTGTTAAAATATTTGGATTTGTCCCTGATGTTTGCTGTTGCCAGCATATAGCATTAGTGAGGATAAGTGAAGGTGGTGTGACGCAATAAAAAGGATATTTATACCATTTGGAAGACAATGGACTATTGATTCCTTTCATTCTTATTGTTTATATCTTTGGTTGAAATAGGTTATGACACTGACTAAACCTAAAAGGAAATCATGTCAAATTGTAGGATTGTTGTACCTATTTCTAGTCTATTACAAAAATTGGACAGTATCATTTCGTCGTCACTTTAGAATCATTTCAGTGCATTTTTCTTGTTCCACAAAATTGCATGTACAACAAGCAACACTTTAAGAATACATAAACTATTTTAAGAATACACAGTTTCTTTTAATATTTTTGAACAAAAACATTTATATGTCTGACATTAAAAAAGTTTGGACTGGAATAGACCGGATTCTGGTACATGAAGGATACTTCAATGCTCTAAGTAGTTTAAATCTCAGTAAACACATTTATATGCAATGATACATTAGAGGCATTTTGGTCAACCAGTAGTGCGTATATTGTTTGGCTGTGTGGATGCATATTGACAGTAAGAAAATAATATTGGGGTAATATTGTTTTCTAAAGAGTCCGAATTCGGGACACCCAAAAAAGTTTGTTCTAGTGTATCTCCACATGCTAACAGAAAGCATATTATCAAAACATAACATGGCAGCTTTGATCAAAAACACATAAAAAACTACAGAAATACAAGATAAAAGTTTACACTTTCTTCAGATTTATAGTAACTAAGGGTTCAATTTTTGGAGATTAAGTTTATAGTTATATATAAAATGATGATACTCCTAGATGTCTTTGCACATCAATCTCTGAAACTCTCTCCCAAAGCAATAAATATCACTAATATCGATAAATGATATACCCACTATCAGCCAAAACTAAAAGAGTTCATGCAAAAATACACAATCATTATAGCAGCATACAGGATGTGCACCATTTAAGTGCTATGTATAACTATGAGGATTCTTGAGAGGTCAGCTAACATTGATATAGCCTTGCTTAACGTTAGAATATCCTTGTAATTCAGAAAAAGACTTTCAATTTACATATTAAAGGTCAGGTTACATAATGTACTCATACATATACCGGCTTTTACCTCATCATGCTGCTACGATATCTAGATCTCTGATATCTCTTACTACATTGGAGTGCGTTGTGAATAACAAGCTTTTGTGTCAAATTAGAGAGGGCTTTGGTACAAATTTGAAAATTTTAATTACTTAAATGTAGCTTTTATAAGCTACAAACTTACCATGTGGGACTGATTGCTGTTCTCAGGTTGCCGCCCGGCATGGCCAACGTCTAAGAAAAACAGACATTTAGTGTTGACCATAGCCTCAGGTTGTCATCACGTGATTTCCCCTTTATGTCATCTCCTTTCTCGTTGAGATTTAAACCCATACCCCCTCAGCTGTAATACAGTGGGGAGGTTGGGTGGGACTCTTCTCAGTCCAACATGGTAAGCTTGTAGCTTATAAAAGCTACATTTAAGTAATTAAAATTTTCAATTTTATTGCGCTACAATATTTTACCATGTGGGACTGATTGCTGAATCCAACCGCCCAGTGGGGGGATTACAGCTGAGACTGGAAAATATGTTTTTCTTAGAATTTAGATAATAAAAGACATGAAAGTGAGATAAAAAAATACCAGTCTGAGTCCCGTGACAGTGCCCCAACCCGAGGTTGGGCCTGTAATAAGCCAAAAACCTGAATGAAAGAAAGACAGTGCAAAGACACTGTCTGGGTGTTTGACCAAGGAGAGAAGTGTAAGAAAATACACTTGAGAGGGAGAGCCGGAGGGCTGTCATGTGAGGAGTCCAAGGCCAAGGCTTGGAGATGCTACTATGCCCTTAAGGGGTTTAATGAGAACTTTAATGGTCCTTAAACAAGAAATACAATTAAGATTAAAGGATATAAAGACCTTACCCGAAACACCCTGATGAGGTAGACTTATACCTAGACCCTGGGAAAGACTCCTAGGACTTGGTTGTAGCGGATGTGCCCCCCCCCCCCCCTTCTTTTCTTTCTGAGGATTACTGTTCTGAGGGGAAGGGTCTAGGACCGTTTGAGCTGCTACTACTGGTCCCACATACATGTTGTTGTCGTTGTCCAACCAAGTAAGGTCTTTTAGATAGAAGTTTGTAAAAGTTTTGTGAGCTTTCCAGTGACAGGCTTGCATGATCTGGTCCACCGATACCCCACCGTAAAACGCCTTAGAGACTGCAAAGGCCCTAATGTCATGCACTTTAACTTGGACCAAGTCCAAAGCTTGTTGGTCTGCTTGTTTATAACAAAGTAGAATGGTTTGTTTCAACCAAGAAGAGAGTGTAGCGGGTCTGATGTCTGAGGTATGTCCTTTCTTGAAGGAGATGAAAAGAAGGGACCGGGAACCTCTCAGGTCCTTGGTTCGGTCCAAATAGTACCTCAGGGCCCACACCGGATACAGGGTCCTGTCTTCTTTGAATTGTCTATCTACAATGGTAGGTAAAGCAGGAATAGTCACCAGAGACACAATTTGAGAACCTTCTCTTGCTAGTTGGTTTTTGGCAATGAAGTCAGAAGAAGGGAACAAGGCAACCTTTTCCCATTGGCCTAGATTAGATACTTTATTTGCGACCTAGGCATTGATTTCGCTGCGGCGCTTGCCGGAGGCCAAAGCTAGCAAGAATGCAGTTTTGAGAGTGAGATGTTTGAGGTCTGTGTCTTTCATATTTCTAATTACTGTTCTGAGGGGAAGGGTCTGAATAGTGGACTCTAAGGCGCAACAAGACAATAGCAATATACAAATTCAAAGTCCAGGGACAGAAACAGGTCAGCACCACGGAGAAGCAATAAGAGAAAAAGACCTAATGAGGATAAGCCTTTGCGTAGAGATAGGTTTTGAGCTTGGTTCTAAAAGAGGCAATAGTGGGTGATGCACGAATGTCTTCAGGGAGTGAATTCCAAACAGTGGGAGCATCAAAGGCGAAACTAAAACCAAACTGCTTAGTGGACTTGTGAATTTTAGGTTGAAACTTTGGAACATTAAGGAAATTGGCAACACTCTGATTGTGTCTAGTATTGTAAGTATTGTGGTACGTGGAAAGATATGGAGCAAAATATTTCGGGAAGCCAGCATGAATAAACTTATACACCAGGGTAGCCAGTTTGAACTCTGAGCGAAACTGAACAGGGAGCCAATGGAGTTTCCTGAGGACCGGAGTTATCCGAGTATATTTAATCGAATTTGTAACAATTCTGGCTGCACTATTTTGGATAAAGAAAGCAGCTTTTACAAACATTCTGGACGTGTTTAAAGAAAGAAAAATCAGAGTCAAACCACACACCCAGGTTCCTGACTGACTTAGTGGGGTGAAGGGGGTTACCCAAGATGTCAACTGGGAAACATACATTTAACCTTTCTCTCTGTTTCTTGGAGCCAAAAAGTATGAACTCAGTTTTATCGGGATTAAGTTTAAGTTTGCTAGCCGACATCTATTCCTTAACATCTTGAAGGCATCTGTTCAACTTATCAAAAGCAGATGAGGGATTCATGTGCGACAGGTGGACATAGGCTCAAAGGGCGCTTTTGTGAGCTCATTAAGAACAACAGAAAGGTTCCACTTAGGAAGATTTCTGGAACTTTTGGGATGATCCCTATGGAAACTGGTGAGCAACTGGGCCCAATGCGTCAACAATGGCAGTCCTGTAACCATCAATGGTCGAGGGGTGCCTGTTTAGGTCCTGGTACAGGTACATGAAAAAATCTGAGATCTGTTTTACAGATGGAGTGGAGAAATCCACTGAATTTTCTCTGCACCATTTTTCAAATAGGGCCCACTGTGACTTGTAGATGGTCCTTGCTGATAACCTCTGCAGGGCAGCAATTCTCTCTGCCACCTCCACAGAGAAGCCTTCCTCTTGGTCCTGTCCACTCCTAGACACCAGGCGTAGAGGTTGAGATGTTGTGGATTGCTGTGGACAACATAATTGTGGGACTGTTTGAGAAGAGTTGTTGACACTGGAATTTGTAGTGGGATCTCTGTTGACAGCTGCACTAGGTCCCAAAACCGGGGCATCCCTTTCCAGCCTGGGGCTATTACGATGATCAGGCAATAGCAAAATTGAGCGTGGAAATGTTTTGCCTCACTTGATGTTCTAATTCTTTAAGAATTGGAAGAGGAACCTTGCCCATAGAGGCCCCAGAGGGTTTAGGAGAAGTACAGATCTTCGCAAAGTCTGTATTAAGTTCTTGTATTTTGTCTTCATAACAAGGCTGACCTACCTTGTACCACTTGGCAGTGGAGGGAGGGGCTTTGATGTACTTACCCTCTGGTAAATTTGCCGCCTGGAAGTCCTGATCAAATTTGTCAAAGACATCCTTTATGATAGAGTTAAGAGGCAGCATAGAGGAAGGGCCTCTTGGTCTAAGTTCTTGCCTGCCTTCCTCATCGTCAAGGCCCATGACCGCAGTGGAAGACCTAGGCGAGGATTCCCTAGGATCAGGCAATCTTAGAATGCGTCGAAACGTATCCACCTCCTCAGCATATTGGGATGGGATGTCAGACAGAGCTACTTCCCTGTAATAAGGAGGGTCAGGGTCATGTTGTGGATGCTCCTGATCAGGGTATGACTTCCTGGTGGGCTTAGGAGACCTATGCGTACGTTCAGGGGACTGATCTTCCTCTGAAGATGAGGGTAAGAATCTGGACCTCGATTTATGTTTGGATTTATCAGAGTTCTTTTTAGGTCTGCTCGAGGCAGGCTGAGGGTCATCCAAGGGATCAAAATAGTGGTCCGAGGCTGAGCTCGGCACCACATCATAATGCTTGTGAGAATGAGAAGACTTTAGGTTTAGTCGAGGCCACCCTCGAGGGTTCCTCGACTGAGCTAAGTGGATGACCCGAGGCATCATCAACGCGACTATCATAAGAGTCGAGACGAGGAGGTAATTCTGGGCCAACATCCATCGACTCGACAGCACTAGATTTTGAGGGATCCAGATTTTTTGAGTGAGATGGGTTTGGTTTAGAAGCTGAAGAAGAGCTCTGATCCACCTCCACTTGCTTTGATTTTTGTAAAGATTTCTGAAAATCTTCACGAAGACTATTGAATGCTTCTAGCATGCCGGCCTGAAAGGCCCCATCTTTTGATCAATCTGCATATCAAAACGAGATCCCAAGGACTTCTCAAGGTTGGATTGAACTTTAAGCTGTAAGGTCGTACCTGGAGTAGGGGGTACAGTACGAGCTGGCGTTCGAAGAGGTAATGCCTCAAAGAAAAGAGGTTGAGGTTGAGGCGGAGTTCTTGTCGCCCCTCTTAATGTACCTTTTCCTGTCAGTAATTTTTGTATGTTACTCTTCAGTGAATGAAGCGCAGATATCACAAGGTGACAATAAAGTGACACAGGGATCATATTCATGCCATTTTAAAGGTACTTTAAAGGTACTTGCAGTTTCTGGCACAATTAATTTGTCAAAAATTGGTGGACTTTGGGGAAAAAAATTGGAAATAATTCTGTACACCAGAAATTATGCCGTGAAAATCCAATGTTTTATAATAAAATTTGAACAGAATAAACAGTCATAGATAATATAAGTATCGGAGCTAAATAATATGATATTTATACAACCTGGACGGTAAATGATTGAGGTTTTTGAACGAGCCTTCAAAATAACAAGTATACCTGTAACCAATATCTCATTTCAAAATCTGTATTTTTAATTATCAGTAATACTTCCATCACAATAGCAGAGATACAAACAAGGTATGTTAGTTTTATGTAAACCCCACTTGCAGGTTTTCACTATTGACTGATGTGTCCAGTACTAATCAGTACTGGACACTTTCTCTCAGTGACCATTTTTGGGGAATTAATTTATTCATGTAAAAGTGAAATTACAGAATTTAGGGACAGAGTATCATATATCTTAAGACCAGGCATCAAATAGGACATAGAGTGGGGTTTACAACAGCCAAACTCCTCAAAAGTGGCCAATACCAGAAAATATTGAAAATCTCGGCTCTATCGGGCCTCGCTCTCCAATATTTTCTGGTATTGGCCGCTTTTTTGGAGTTTAACTGTATTAGTATTGAAAAACAGTCACCAAAAGTCACACCACCAACTATGGTAAAGTATGGAGAATCTACAGAGAAAGTCTGTCCCTTAAATTAACTGAATAGTATTGCAAGCTTGTCTATTTATCATGAACAAGGCCAAAGGGGGTTTTGGTCTACTAGCACAAGTACAAAGTCATCAAAGACACGAATAGTGTGCTAAAGTGGTCACCCATCTCAGTACCAATGTAGCCCATTGCCAATGAACCTCAGTGAACAGACAGACACTCATCACACTACCTCACAATTCATGAAAGTCCGGAGAAAAAAAAAATAAACAATAGTGATCTCTGGAAGCACGAGCCTCACTACAGCTCATGCTTAAAAACATGTTGGTGAAGGTATAACCTTGTACCAGTCAATTTCAACTAATTTGGTGAAAAGTGCTTTTCACAATTAACCGGCTTAATGATGGTACCTTTCCTGTGACTTGACTTGTGTGAGGTATTTCAGGTTCTAAGTAAATACAAATAATGCTGTAGGTTGCATGTGTCAATTTTCAAGGAACCAGAAAAATATGTTTCTTACACAGGAGACACACATTACAGGATATGTTTTAAATGGAAAATAAGCTCTAAAGCACCTGATGTTTCTTAAACTTATAGGGGAGTATTATATGTACCAGACTCTACTTAATAGGTTTTCACTGTACTTAATCCCACTGATTCTTATCAATCAAGAAATATTACAGCCACTTAATACTACACAACAATATAATAATATCTATCATTTAAATGCAAAAACACAAAAAAAGTTGGAATTTCTCGTAAGTTCAGTTTGATACAAATAATTATTTTCCCACTGCTTCTATTTTACCTGTAAAATAGCAAACCTTGATGCATGAACATATAAGATTCAACAACCACCCTTTTTATGCTGTTGTGTTAATATGATAAAGCCTGGTTAACATTACATCATGCATGTACTTGTAAGATCTACCATTCTCACATCTGATAATGGAACTACAGATATTTACAAGGATTCTATCTTTTGGTCAATTCAATTGGCATAAATGTTGCTTTCATTCAGGTGAAACTCCAATGCCTTGTGTAAAAACAGGTAATCATCCTGAAATATAACAACAAAGTTTTAGACATTTGTAGAATTTGTTGGAGAAAGTACAGAGAAGTAGCATTATGATAGTTAAAAATTTTTTGACAAATCTATGGAATCTTTGTAAATCTGTCCACTTTCAACACGACAAAACATTTCAAAATAATAAGAACCAATTTAAGGCTTGTATGTATGGTATCCAATAATACAAAGGTTCTGTGAAAACTTAGAGTTGATAAATACTTGTTTAAAGGTGTCTGAAATGGCAAGAATAACAATTAAAAAGTCTTTGGAACTTACTATAATTAAAATACATATCAACAACAATGAAATATCCAGAGAATACTGACACGAAAAAGCACAATTTTTATGAACAATTTCATTCTATTTCCACAAATATCCTATTGATGACACTTAATAATTGTTTCAAAATAATTAAGTTTATTTCTAAAATAAGTAATGATAGTTCAACATGCTTAAATAAGCACTATATAAGTCATTCTTGAGTATGTCTTGATAATCACCACGTCAAAAACCATTTACCATGTTTGGATATGCACTAAACGTATTCATTGTGGTAGAATCTGAACTACAAAAGGATAACTCCTAACACTTTAACAGACACAAACATAAGATAAATAACCAAGCTAAACAAGGCCAAAAAATTTTCAGTCTACTGGCATGAGCCACAAAGCCATCAGAGACAGTAGTGGTGCAGCAAAGCAATCACCCATCCCAGTAATGATGTAGGTCATTGCCGCTTAACTTCAGTGAAGAGACAGGCACTCATCACACTACGCCACAATTCATGCAAGTTCAGAGACAGGAAAAAAAGTGATCTTGAGAAACCATATGTTTTATCTGTTGTACTTTGTTCTTTTCTTCTTCTTGTCATTTATGGACAACTTAAGGGAACTTTACTTATAAGTTCATTTGAACTATAGATATTTCTATTCATAATTTATTATATGTTCTTAACTTTTTTTTGTCAGTTTTCTCCACATTTCGGGATGTCTACTTATAAGTTCATTTGAACTTCAGACATTTCCTTTCAGCAGTTATTTTAATTGCTGTATTATTTCATTGTAATATAATGCTGAATAAAGATCTATCTAAGTAAACTACTTTTCTCATGAACTGAACTCTGACAGTCCCCTGGTGACGACCTTATTATGTCTTAGGATTTATGCATTATGATTTGGATGGTGTGCCTTAGAATACGCGAGATCGGAGATTGAGCACTTGGATACCTTATACCTTAGAAGTGCAAGCTTCACCAGAGCTCACACTTACTTACAAGTATAACAGCTGAGAGCACTCACCTCACTTGAAAGAACACTACATATATAATACCTCACCATACTTGAATAAGGGCTATATATATTTCAGTGCTCACAGACTTTGAATAAACACAACACATATTACCCAGCATCTCTGTGTTATCAACCTGGCTACGCCTACCATATAGTGATTACTGAATTAGTTTCTGGTGCTGCACCTTAGAGTCTGGTTGGCAGAGATTAAGCACTATAAAAGTCAAGAATTGAATAAAATAGGATAGAATTAACTCACCATACTTGAATAAACACTTTATATTTGAGCACTCACAATGCTTGACTTAAGACTACACATATAAAAATAGCCAGCTTCGGCAGGCAAGAACGCCAGCCCGCAGGTACAGCTAAATGGCCAAAAGCATTGAGATTTGGGAAAATTTTAGGAACAACTTCTGTTGTAAGAAGTATAGAGAACCCATGAGATGTTCTACAAAAGATTCACAGGCTATGATTTCTTTCAAGTAGTTTCCATATTTTGAAGCCCAAAAACAATTGTAAGGGAGATATAAGGCCTTTTGGATGTGGTGACCCTCCTATTTGCGATAAAAGATATGATATGGTGGACATTTTTTATCCAAAACAAGGACACAATTATTCTTAGGGAAGCTTTCCTATCCATTTTGTGCAAATCTGATAAAGCAAGCTGCAATGTTTTAGATTACAGAAAACATTAAAGATTTTAGAACAAACTTTAAGACCCAAAATTTTTTAAAGTGTTGCCATGGCAACAGTTACCACTGGATACCCCCAAAACCTAATCAGCTGTAGATCCTCTTAGGGTAAACATACCCTGAAAATTTGGTGAAAATCCTTGCAAGGGTTTAGTTTTTCGAACACCCACAAAGTTTAAGCCTTGAAAATCTTCAAAGTGTTGCCATGGCAACAGTTGTTACAGGATACCCCCCAAAACCTAATCAGCTCCAGATCCTCTTAAGGTAAACATGCCCTAAAAATTTGGTGAAAATCCGTGCAGGGGTTTAGGCTGTGGAACACCCCGAAGCTTTATGCCTACCGCTGCCCGGACGATACAGGGGACGACTATAACCCCAGCCTTTATGGGATTGGGTTAAAAACTCACTATACTTGAAGTCAGCACTTATATTTGAGCACTCACAATGCTTCAATAAGTATGACACATGTAATAAATAACTATATTTAAATGGCACTTTATATTGGAGCACTCGCAATTCTTGACTAAGCACTAAATATAAAGCTCATTGTACTTGAATAAGCATGTTATATTTGAGCACTCATGATGCTTGGTTAAGCACTAGACTTTGCAATAACTCACCACACTTGTATAAGCACTTTAGACTAGAGCACTCACCATGCTTGATATGAACTGTGGTCTTGTCTTCTTTATACTTTTCACCACCTGCATGATGCTTATTTCTTTACTTTGTGCTGCAAAGGCCAGGATTTTGTAAAAGGCAATAAAGATGCCAGTCTTATCTGCACCATTCCTGCACAAATATATATATTTGAAACTGAATATTAAATTTATGCACTTTATAATAATTATCTAGGTTTCAAATTGTTTACAGCTTTGAAAAGCTGTTGAGGCTTTCTGCCTTCTTGCATATTTCTGAGATATATATTAATGCACAAACAATTTCACATTATTATCCTTTAAGTAATATATTAAATGTGACAAACACAAAGTTTGCTGTACATTTGCTGAAAATGGAACAATTATTTATGCCAGCTTAAAGATTTGTTTGATTTCTATTTGCTGTCACACAGCTTAGGATCTCTTATGGTACAATCTTAATACAACTAAAAGTGAAAATCCAATATAAGTTTTATGTGTATCACCTCAAGTCCTGATTATTTCTTTCGATATAATCAGATTTAAGAAAGACTGACAATTCACAGCAATTAACATATGCACTAAAGTTAGATCTGGGAATGTGAATCTCAAATTTTTCTTTAACACAAAATTGCCTTTTAACAGCATTTATGCAGTTTAAGACTGATATATCGGATTACCAAATTTTAGGTGATTTGCAATATAACCATACATACACACATAAAACATGACCTATAAAAGGCAACACTAAGAAATGACTTGCAGTTAGCCACACAGAACTGACCTACAGATAACCACACATAGAACTGACATGCAAGCGACCATACACTATATCCACAGATATAACTGATCTACATATGACCACACACTGAATTTCAGATGACCACCAATAGATATGACCTGCAAATGACCATGCATAAAACTGACCTACAACATGGACACACACAAACTTGACTATCCATGCATGTTGCACATACAAACAACACACAAAACTGATCTACAGGTGACCACACATGAAACTAATCCACAGGTAAGCACACATAAAACTGACCCCAAGTTGACATAGTTATGATCTGATCACAAATAAAGTTAGCCTAATGCAATCTACTGCTTTGCTGGCTCAATATCTCCAATAACTGACCTAAAAAAATGAAAACACATAAAACTGACATATAAATGACCATTATAGAACTGGCCTTCAGATGTCTGTAAGGGGCCATGGTGGTGCAGTGTAAGAAACTAGTGTCCCACCACTGAGACAGTGTTCAAAACGGCCACTGAAAACTGCCATAATGATTTGTCCAGATTTCATCTCATGTTGTAAGCTTTTAACATTGCTCATCGTGACAACCAGTCAAAACATTTCTGCTGTTAATATTTTAGTTCAAATCCTAACCTCATGTAGAAAGATGATAGTTTCTTGTCATTAGTTAGCAGTTTACAGAACCATGATCAGCTGTATGCACTGGTTTCCTCTGTCCTTCCAACTAACCCTCACAGTTTAACCAATAAGGTACCAGGCATGGGAAAAACACAAAATAAATAAAAAAAACTTCAGATGCCTGCAGACAAAACATATTTATAGAACTGATGTGCAAATGAAAAAGAATGTACCTGCACATGACTAAGGTTGTCTTGTCATTCTGTCCACTGACCCACTTACTGACCTTGGTACACAATGATTTTAGTGACTCCATTCCACTCTCACTTTTCTCCCAAGACGTTGAGAAAAGCCTCACATCAAGCTGTAGAATAGACAGATAATAACACAGTCTATATTCAAAGTACCTCAGTACGTTGTGCTAAATATAATTGGCACTTAAACTTTACCATCCTTTGGTTAACTAGTACTTTGTCTACGCCATTTAGGGTCATAGAATTGACCTGGAAAAACAAGAAGAGGCAATCAGTCAAATCACTAGCTAGGTCTAAGTAGTGTTTCTATGAAGTATATTAGGATTTCAGACAATATTTTCATAGATACACTGCAAAATGCAAGAAAATCAGCTTTACAACCCAGTCTGAGCTTGGAGTGGGTGCTCATGCGACAAACTTGGAATCCAAGTTCAATGTTTTCCTTACATATGTTGCAAAGGTGTAACTGCAAAAGTAAATAAAAGAGATAATAAACAATAACTAAAACTCTGACCAATTTAGGGTCATAGCACTGACTTTTTGAAAAGCAGGAAAAGGGGCAATTAATTATCACTAAGTCTGAATAATCTTGAAGAATATTTCAATGAATTTTTATAGGATTCCAAACTACATTGTGGTAGACACATAAAAAAATATAAGAAAATCAAATTCACAACCTCAGTTTGACCATGGGGGGGGGGGGGGGGGGAAATAAGGGAGCTAAATTCGCAGGGGTTTTCAGAATCCCAGGCCATGGTTTCCTATTTAATTTACCTCCCACTATACTTCCACAGCTCTAATTACAATACTAAAAAAATATTAAGCAAAAAGTGCAAATCTGACTCACTTAAGGTGATAAAACTACTCTGGTCATTGGATTAACATTGAAAAGCAATAAGTGTGCAAAAATATCACTAGGTCTGCATAGTTCTAGAGAATAATTCAATGGAGTTTTATAGGACTCCAGACAGTGTTTACTAGACATGCTGCATGCAAAATAGAAGTAAACTTTATGATCCAAGTTTGACCTTGAATGGGGGCTTGGCACTTTCTGGAATCTGAGGCCATAGTTTCTTATTACCTCCCAATACATTCCAAAGCTCTTAACTCTTTCGCCGCGAGTTTCTCGTAGTAAAATGCGTATAAAACGCGGCAGTCGTCTTTCGTCGACTTTTCTTTGAAGCGCGAAAGTCGACAACAGTCGCCGTGACGTACGAAATTTTAAACTGTAAGAATGACGTCTGAAATACGTCATTTATTTGTGTAAACAAGGTGTAAAATATATATGTTGGCGTCGCATAGAGAATTAAAATGCCCAAAAGACACTATTCTGTAAAAGAGGCAAGAAATTCAGTGCTTCAAGACAGCGAAAGTGATAGTGATTTGTTTCATGATAATTTTGACAGTTTAGATAGTGGGTGGGATGGAGCATCTACAGAAGCAGAGCTTGGTAGGTGAAATAAATAAAATATATGTATAATAAATATATAAATAATAAATAAATAATTATATAAATATAAAAGTACATATTTATAATGTCATTTATAATGTCTAAAAAGCATGTTATATTCTTCATTTATTTGATTAATTATAGTTATTCCAAGGTGTTCACATAATATTGATTAATTTGGTATATTTTATTTTTATTTTTGATAGTTACAGAACATAAATAAATATTTTTAGTTTTGCAACATATTTTGATGCCAAAATATTTTGAGAATAATTGACAGATAAAATATTTACTGTGGAGTTTTTGTGTTACATGCTAATTGTTTAATCTGCAGTGTAATTTATATTCAAATCAAATTCCAAATTATTCAAACTTTTGTACTATCTTTAAGAAATATATTTTGTAAATATATAGTGTAATAATTTTTTCCAAGTGTACATTGTCCTATCATCGTGTGTTTATTTGTAACAATTGTTGTCTTGTATGTGTTATATGTTAACAAATATAAAATTTTAAAAAATACTTACTGTTTTTTTTTATTTATTTTAAAAGGAGTCGAATCATTTGATGATGACACCAGCTTCACTACAAAGAAAAGATCTGAAAATCCCAAAAGGAAGAAGACTGTCAGACAGAAAAAGAAGAGAAAGAGGACTAAGGCAGATGTCCAGGCTGTCCAAAATGTCCAAGCTGTCCAAGATGTTCAAGCTGTCGAAGATGTCGAAGATGTCCAAAATGTCCAAGCTGTCCAAGACGTTCAAATTGTACAAGCTGTCCAAGATGTCCAAGCTGTCCAAGATGTCCAAACTGTCCAAGATGTCCAAGCTGTCCAAGATGTCCAAGCTGTCCAAGCTGTCCAAGATGTCCAAACTGTCGAAGCTGTCCAATTTGTCCAAGCTGTCCAAAATGATAATGAAAATCAAAGGCAAAATGAACAACATGTGTTCGATTGGGACTGGTACGATGAAAACACATTTCAGAATAACTGGTTACCAAATTTCACTGGTCGTAGGGGTGTGCTTGTGGATACTTCTGACTTTTCCCCATTGGACTATTTCAAGCTGTTTTTCCCTGATGAAGCATTTGAACTGATGTGTGAGCAAACTAATTTGTACTCTTTGCAATTTTTTGACCAGCCTGTTGAATTTTCTGCTCGCTCGAGATTCAATTCTTAGACAGAAACCACAGTGAATGAACTTCATGCTTACGTTGCCCTTCAAATTGCTATGGGTCTTTGTCAGAAAAATGAAATAGAGGACTACTGGTCATCTTATTGGCTGATTCATACACCTTTTACAAAGGTAATGACTAGAGACAGATTTGAGATTATCTCGTCATTCTTACATTTTGCTGATAACACCATAGATAGGCCAATGCGTGGACAGGAAAATTATGATCCTCTGTGGAAGGTAAGGGACCTTTTGAACATTTGTGAACCACGGTAAACCGAAGTTTATGGGCCCACCAGAGAATTGTCCATTGATGAAAGTATCATAAAATTCAAGGGTCGCCTGCACATGAAGCAGTATTTGCCAAGCAAACCTGTCAGATGGGGAATAAAGCAGTTTGCTCTGTGTAAAAGTAAAACAGGGTATGCCTTGAAATTTATCACCTATGGTGGTCAAGGAAGTGTTGCAACTGAGGAAAGTTTCAATGTGACTGAAACTATTTGCCTCAAATTACTTGATGGTTTCTTGAACAAGGGACATGTCATGTTCATGGACAATTATTATTCGTCACCCAAACTTTTTCAAAAACTCGAGGACTGTGTAACGGGTGCTTGTGGCACTGTGAGATATACCAGAAAGAATATGCCACGTGGACTCTACCCAGCCACCCTCCCTCTGAATAAAGGTGATGAGCCAAAATTTATGAGATGTCACAACCTAGTTGCATGTGCTTGGCGTGACACCAAACGTGTCCATTTTCTATCGAATATTCACACCAATGACACAGTTGACAAAAGGATTAGGGCTAGAGGGCAAGGATATAGGACTGTGGAAAAGCCTGTCATTGCGGAAGTTTACAATCAACATATGGCTGGGGTGGACATTATGGACCAAAAGCTTGGAACCTATGCTTTTCCACACAAAAGTTCCAAATGGTATTTCACCATTTATCACAGGATTAGAGAAGTTGCACTGGTAAATGGCTACATCATATATACAAAGGCGACTAAAGAAGCAGGCCTAGAGCCTATGAGCCAAAGGAAATTCAGAGAGAAAGTGATTGAAGGTCTTCTTCAGAACCATGACAGACCCGACACAAGGAGGGGAAGGCCTAATCCACCACAAGTACTTTGTAGGCTGAATGAACGACACTTCATTGGAAAATTCAATGACCCTAAATACAAGCCTGACTGCATTGTGTGCAGTGATAGAAAGAAAAATGGATGGAAGAGAGTACAAACAAATTATAAATGTGCCCAATGCGATCTGCCAATGTGCTTCTATAAATGCCATGAACTTTATCATACAATTGCTGATTATCGCCGAGCAGCAGGTCGCATGTTTTGGAGCGAGTAAAAAATAACACTGTTAAAACTAAAACTGATAAACACTTAATTAAGTTTTGGAAACTAGTGGAAACAGTAAAAATATAAAAAATGAAACTGATAAACACATAATTAAATTTTGTAACTAGTGAGAACAGTAAAAATATAAAAAATAAAACTGATAAGCACATAATTAAGTTTTTGAACTAGTGAAGACAGTAATAACATTAAAACTAAAACTGATAAACACTTAATTAAGTTTTGGAACTAGTGGGAACAGTAAAATATTAAAACTGAAACTGATAAACACTTAAATAAGTTTTGGAACTAGTAGAAACAGTAAAAATATTAAAACTGAAACTGATACAATAGAACCAAAAAAAATAAACAGTTAAGTATTTTAAAAAGACTGATAAAAATGTTGTCATGTAAGTTGTTATGTAAGTTCACAATATGGTTACAATAACTTAAGTTTTTCATGAAAAAATAAAATGCAGTTCAATAACAATTTTAAATCTTTAATGCAAAAATATACTTTTTCAAAGAAAAATATATTATTTCTTACTGATATTTCATTGAACATAGGCTCAGCTAATGAAAAAAAATCCTATTTTCTCATTCGCCAATGAACCAATATATACTTGCAGTCATCATTCCATATCTCCAGCAGAGAGCCTGTCAATCAACAAATACTCAAATTCTATTGGATAGCCGTCGGCCAATGAGAAAGCAAAGAAAATCTAACACTTTCATTGGGCAAGGACTTGGCCAATGAAAAAAATCCTGTTTTCTCATTCGCTACACACGAAAACAATTCCGCGACGACATGTTTAAAAGTTACGTTAACGTCGCGCTTTTTAATATATGTCGACTTTCGTCGACAATCGCAGCGAAAGAGTTAATCCACCTGATCTGGGGCTATAAATCCCGATAATCAATAACATATTAAATCAGTATAAGGTCTGTAAAGTGAGTTGATATGCACAATATGTACTCCAAAAGGTCAATGTCAGCATGTATGACGATTAATATGTCTTGTATCTATCAATTATGGCCCGACTGATATGAAATTCACGTCGTACCTAGATTTTGATGTGAGAAAACCACTTGCATACTTTTGTTGATCTCTATTTTGTGCCTTCTGAGAAAATCTGGTGAAATGGAAGTACAAACAAACAAATAGCATCAGAGATGCCCGTACCCCACAGCCTGGGGAAATATTTTTCAACACGATGAGATATAGAAGTAGTGAAACAGTACAAAGTTTGGGATACTTTCAGAGCAGTGTCAGTTATATAAAGGTCCAAATAATGTTTAAATAGAGAAAAATGATGTCTAAGAGAAAGCAATCAGCAATCCATCAGAGATCTTTGTCATAAGAGAAACATGTCTCAAGTATGACAGGTGCACACACTTTGGTAGAGCCAAAGTTAAAGGTCACACCATGATGCACACCTACACAAGGTCAAATCAATATCCCACCAAACAGTCGCACATCTACACCCCTAACCAATGTCCCTACAAAGTATCGACTTCCTACACCTTATGATTTCCAAGATATAGCCCAAACAAGATTTTATAGGTCAAGGTCACTACAGCAAGGTCAAAGGTCAAATCAAGGTCACACCATGACGTTGCACACCTACAATCTAGAACCAATGTCCCTACCAACTATCAACTTCCTACACCTTACGGTTTCTGAGAAATAGCCCAGACAAGATTTTATAGGTCAAGGTCACTACGTCAAGGTCAAAGGTCAAATCAAGGTCACACCATAACGTTGCACACCTACACCCCCTAACCAATGTCCCTACCACATATCAACTTCCTACATCTAACGGCTTCTGAGATATAGGCCGGACAAGATTTTATAGGTCAAGGTCACTACGGCAAGGTCAAACATCAAATGAAGGTCACACCATGATGTTGCACACCTACACCCCCTAACCAATGTCCCTAAAAAGTATCAACTTCCTACGCTTTACAGTTTCTGAGATACAGCGCAGACAAACTTTTCCCGCCGCCCGCCCATCCGGACACCATGGGTGAAAACAATACCCCAACAGCCTTTAAGGGCTGTGGGGTAAAAATGGTTTTGATCATGTGATCTTGATAAAGGTCAAATATCAAATTCAAACCTATTAAATTTTTTCCCGTGCCTATAGATTATAACTGCCAAAATTTCATTTTGACTGGCCTTATATTACGGGAGATAGTCAACTTGGAAAAAATTGAAGCAGTGGCATAGGCTGTCTGAATACAGGGTACGAAACCAGTAAGTGTCCCCTTTTCAAGGGATGCTTAATAATTACAAAATCCATTACCTTGTCCGTTGTTTGCACATTGGCATATTCTGATTCATTTATGTCTTCTTTTTGTATTTCAAGGTCATACTGGCTGATGTCTCCCTCCACGACTTGTTCTCTATTGGTTACACAATACTCTCCTATCTGTTCATTAGCTGAGGGCTTTGGAAACCACTTATAAAAAAGAAATATTAAACATTCATATTAATTTTTACTTGTTAAAATGATGCTCATTATAAAACTCACAACAAAATTGCAAAAATAAACATTTTGATAGTACAACTGACTGAAAGAAAGAAATGACCATGCAACATTAAGATTAACATTGAGATGAAATATTAAGATTAACTTACCGACAGTTATAAATACACAAAATGTATGGTATGCAAACTTTCAATCCATTAGTCAAAACTATTACCAAAAGTAGACAAGAAGTGCCTTAAATGCACAAACCTTGCCCATGAGTAGTGCTGAAACAAAAAATACAAAAATTTTGGATTTTTTAATTCAGATCCAGGTCAGGATGATCAATCAACTTTGTGGAGGACCCTGACACTATAGGTGAACACCATCTTGTGTAAAAATTTATTCCCTATCCAATGAATAGCTTTTGAGTTATGTATGCGAATACTGCCATAAAATAATATTAAAAAAAAAACAATTCTGGAATGGTGATCCAGCTCCAGACCATCCTTAAGGACTTAATTCAATAGTTTCCTTGAATGATTCATGTCTACTATACATCTTACCATTTGTTCATCTTCCAAGATTTCCAGACAAACAAGGGTAGAAGGCTTTAGTTCAAGCAAAAGTCTGTAGAAGTCTTCTTTGGAGTTTGGTAGAGGTATTTGTGTGGCAATAAAATCTATTTTATCATTCCTACCCTGAAAGTAATCCATACACATCCTATCATTGGCAATGCATCACACTTAACAGTTTCATGATTTGTTAAGTTAGCTGCATGGTAGGGATGCCCTTTTAAGTGTTATTGTTTATTTTTGTACAGTAAAAATTGTTATAATACTGAGGCCAAACAGAAACATTGCAGGGTTTAGATCTCAACCAAGAAACAATTGAATGTTAAAATACATAAAAGTTCTCATGTGCAAACTGATTCCCCCCCCCCAAAAAAAAAAAAAATTGACAAAAAAATAAAGAACACATTGAAAATATTTTATCAGCCTGCTGTAAAGATCGTTTATTTCCATAAAAAAAGAGGCGTTAGACTAAATTCTAAACTGGAAGTATGTTACATTTTGAAATTTGTTTATTCGGAGAAAATTTTTGCAGCTTTAGGGGAATTTTAAAAACATATGTCAAAACCTGCTGGAGATGGAGTGACTATCTGTTTATCTGTTTAACAAATGAGCTATGAAGAGTCCAGAGAGTCAATATACACAACTTTATGAAAGCTTCATTCTTGGTCAAGATCACAGATTTGGCTTTTCAAAGATCTGAGTAGTGGTTTAATACCCCTTTACACAGTTTATGTCATGTCAGGAAAGAGTTGGTATTCACAAAAGGGGATCAAGCTAAAGTTGATCCGATAATCAGCTCAAGTTTCACAGCTGTTTATACTGTAATTGAGTGGATTTTTGGCTCAACTTGACCTTGATCCTTCTTGTGAATACGACCCCAGGTTATCAGTGAACCCCACATGTTGTCATAAACTGGACTCGAACCCAGATCCACAGAGGAAAGAGTCAAAAACTATGTTGCAATAGACGAACCTACCTGTACACCAAAGTATACTGTAATATGCTCACGTATATCAGTTCTATTAATACCTGGGCTTCCGGGGATTCCCCTTTAGCTCAGCTGGTTAAAGAGCTAGACTTGTGTTTATATCTGTGTGTAATCAGAAGGCTGTAAGTTCGAAACACAGCAGAACCAATCAATAATTTCTCCCTTCCCACTACATGGTGAGATGCCTAAAGATCCCTCTCTCACAAAGCCAAGTGAGTTAAGTGTAATAATGTAGTCATGTACGACCTGAGGACAGGTCTTTCCTTGGAGGGGTGGCATGTAATATCCTCACGTATATCACTTCTATTAATACCTGGGCTTCTGGGGATTCCCTGTTAGCTCAGCTGGTTAAAGAGCTAGACTTTTGTTTATATCTGTGTGTAATCAGAAGGCTGTAAGTTTGAAACACAGCAGAACCAATCAATAATTTCTCCCTTCCCACTACAATACCCCCCTAGCCTGAATCATTCCCCTGGCGTTCTCTGTGGTGCTTGACCCCTCTTATGTCCCTGGATATAGAATTTTTGATGACTGCTTTTTGTTTTGTTGCGCCTTAGAGTCCTCTTGTTTGGGAAGATTAAGCACTATAAAAGTCCAATTAGAATTACAACTAGCTTTCAATGACAAATTATGATTTTGCGATCATATTAAATCCAACTAAAGGATCAAACTCTGCTCAAAATTGTCAAGATATTCTCAGTGTTTTGTTTTTAAATTGTATACTCACGGCACAGAATTTTGAACAGAATTTCTACACCCTTGATAACATTGTTGGGCTAAAAAGGTAATACGCTTACCTTCACATGAACTGCATTGATGTACACATTTGGATCTGAAGGGATAATGAGTCGGTTGTTATCATCTAAAACAACATAAGTTGAAATGCACATTAGGAATGAGTATTATCTTAGTCATCTTCCAATTCTGATTTTATATCTCAAATTCTAATGAGATTAATTAAAACAAGTGCACTCAGACAGCGGAGAATCTTATTCCTCCTTTCTAAAGGGAAATGGCTCAATAATAAGTAAATGAGAAAATCTGTATCTTTGATATCTTTTTTGTATCCAGGTGGTGATGCAGATCACTCTCAAAATTTAATGGGATCTAAGTTGGAGCAAGACCAGTATCTTCTCATTTTTTTCATGAAGATCCAACCAGTAATATTTATGTAATCCTTCAAACAATCAAACACACAAACAAACAGATAAGCAAACAAACTTTCTTGAATTTAACACCCCCTTGGTGGAGGTAATGATGTATATGCTTTTTTACTGAGCAGTGGTTATGACTGGTGATCAACTTGCTGAATCAACAATCTCTACAATGATACACAAAATAATGTCCCCATATGATTGACCTCAAGTTTCAAATTTAATGAGATATATTAACCAGAATATAAATGTCAAAAAAACTTTTACTGTGATTTCAAATAGTAATATCTGAGGGACAACTTGTTGAACCAGCAATCTAGAAAGTGATACACAAAATAGTGTCCATTTTTTGGTAAATTTCAGGAACATTATAACTGACATCATCATGGTCCCCTTCAACATCTAAAGATTTTTTTTTAATTTCACCACAGGTGTACAAATACTTGGGTAATTCTCTCCAGATTCTTTTAGAATAGGTGTGTCTATTAACCAGAGTACTTTTTCAGGGAAGTCACATCCATAAACAAGAAAAAGTAAACATTGCATTGTATGAATATCTTTGTTCAAGGGGTGAGATTAAAATATTTGGCTTAAGGTATTGAAATGTACAAGTTAACCTTTACAAAGAAAATATATTACAAATTACTTGAATGACATTGTGTACAAGATAAACACAAGATCAAGCCACATGCAGTAAACTTCTGGGCACATTTTAAAGAAATAAACTGAACATTCACATAATACAAGGTTCAAAACTTGACAAATTTGAAGTTAGCAGAAAACTCTTTGACCTAAGCATGAGTTCTACATCATTTATCATATTTTCTGTAGAAAAAGCCTTACTAAAACAGTGAATCAATATAATACTTGAATTAGGAACAATTTTATAAAGCCAGAATTTACTTGTAAAGATTCAACAGCAGATAAATGTGAATCACATACCAGGTAAGACATCCATGTCTCTGTTCTTGTCTTTGTTTTGTGAGAGCTCGGCAAGATCTGAAGGTTCTTTCTGAAAGGCTTCTGTAAATTCCTCCAAAAACTAGTAAGAACAATGTTATATATTACACATTTTCCACTGACTTTTATAATTTTAGATGTCTCTTTACTTGCAGTATTTATTATTCTATTGTAGAGCCAATTGTATCTGCTTAAGAAATGTTAATTTAATAAATAACGATCCATTTACCTACGCAACTTGCTTATAGGTTTTTAACTTTGATAAATTAGTTTTTTTCACTTGAAACATAAATTCACTTGTGTCATTAAATATATCATCAAACTTCTCTTTATTTAAAGAGCATTGTTCAGTTGTTAACATTGCTACTTTGCTACACTTCCTTCCCAACCACTTAGGGAACAATTTAAAATTTTGGCCATGATGTCTCCATAAGGAATAGATACAGATTATGCATGCTAATTTTAATGGAATAAAATCTTTAATTATAACTTTACATTAATTAATTAATTAACTTCTACTTAACAACACAATATGCAAATATTTTGTTTTGATTCTGACAGTTCCCTCAGAAGGCATGAGAATGATATTCCTATGTACAGAAACAGTTACACAGTTGCATACATTATAATAACTTACCTGAAACTGTTTCTCAAGGTCAGATTTTCCTTTTCCTGTTTTACTGCACAATGTAGATAATGCATGGGTGAAGCCAACATATTTCAAAGCAGTCACTCCAACAGTTGTTGCCTCCCATATTGAAGTGTAGACATACTTGTACTGATCCTAGATTTAAAAACGTATTATCATAAATATATGACAGAACAATTAATTATTATGAAAACTCATCCTCATCTGAATATGATTTAATAAAAACAGTTCTGCGCTATTCCAGGGTATTTGTATGGATTGGAAAGCACCTACTGTAGACGGTTGCAAAAGGATAAACTGTAACAAATTTTATTGTAATTTAACTTTTTACAAGTTAAATACTTACCTTATCCTCACAAGTGCTTGTTTGGTTTTGTGGAGCAAAAACGTATCGACCGACAAGAATTTTTTAAGGAATATTCTTGTCACAAGAGGTGACCCCTTTGTCTGCGCATGTCCGCGCATGCGCCGTACTCATTGTCGACAGGCAATTGTCGAGAGATCTTCATTGTATTTTTGGTCCCCAGAAAACAAATTATGCGGGGAGGTAGGGTGGGTTTATCCTTGTGAGGATAAGGTAAGTATTTAACTTGTAAAAAGTTAAATTACAATAAAATTTGTTACATTTTATTGCGTAAAATAGCCTTACCTTATCCTCACAAGTGCTTGAATACAACCATAACAGGTGGAGGGTATTTGTTTTGGCCACACTGTTAGATGATTGACAGACAAGGGGTCACCAAATAAAGCACTGATAAGAGGATAAGATAAGCTTCCATAATCCACATCTTAGGTTATATATTACTTCTTGAACACAGATAAGTAATTTGCTAACCTCAACAAGAGATCCATGATGTGGTCGTCATTGTTGCTGCTGTTGCTGTTGTAGACAATTTTACAACAAATCATATACCAGTATTAACCATCACCCGGTATTGGCCGGAGATGTCTGCATGACTCCCCAAACAAGATGTCATCATCTGACAATGAGAATATCTCCAAGCAGGCAAACTGAACTGCATAAACTGCAGATATGGGGCCATATGTAAGCCAAGAAAGACTTATGTCAGTGACACAAGACTTGTATAACTGGAGAGAACATAAATATGCGAGTCATATCAATAACATGTATAAATACACAAAAATTGACTACATGCTGAGGTGAATCCACAAGGCCCAATTTGTTCATGGACTGGTCATGGGATTGCCAAGCTACATCTTCGAGTAGAATGTAGTAAAGAATTGTGGGTCTTCCAATAACAAGAGTTTGATATCTGCTCAGGTAAGACCCCACTCTTGGAAACTAAAAAGGCAGCAATGGATCTAATATGTGTCTCAAAGTATAGATTCTGAGAATCAAAATTAAAGGACTGGCAATCTAATCATGCAGCCAGATTGATCCAGGAAGAGATAGCAGAACTCAAGATATCTCCATCAAGACTTCCTTAAAAGATATGAGCAAGATTCTTCCCCTCCTTGAAGTATTTGTACTGTCCTGATAGTAACTAAGCACTGTAAGAGAGCAGAGTGTCACAACATCAGTCCAACATCAGCTCAAGAAAGGTTTGTGAGCTGGAATGACCACTGGTTTGAGCCATCTGGGCCATCAGAAGCCAACTGATTCTTGCTAAAAGGCAGGAGAAGGAGACTTTCCCTTTTCTCCAAGCAGTAGTCCAGTCCAAGAAGGATCTAAGTGCTGTAAGAGGACAACGAATCAAGTGTCCAGGCAATTTGAGTTCAGGAATGATCTAGAGCTGAAGTGACCACTGGAGGTAATCTAGACCAACTGAGGCTAATAGGTCCTTGCTGAAAAGGTAGGTAGGAGGGAGAACTGTAAACTCCTTCCTATGAGGCTTGTGTCTGAAGGAGCCAAAGTCCCAGAATACACTTCCAATGGCATTGCAACAGTCTTGCAAGTCAACCTTCTTTAGACTGACCTCCTTTTAAAGGTTAATAAGGAGCCTTTTGTGAAAACCAAGAGAAGCAAAGGCAAATCCCTTGATGCTGCACCTCTGTTAGCAGTGGGCTTCCCTCTATAACACTTGCAATAGGCCTATAAAGATGCAGGCTTTGGCTCAACTCCTGCACAAAAAATGTAAATGATCAGCTATGGCTGCTGCAAAGCCAACAATAGTGACAGGTTTCAGATTTTTGCAAGCAAATGGATCAAAAAATCTGGTATATTTGAGACCGTAGGCTCTGAGATGGCCACCTTATTCTGTGGGTACCAGAGCTCAAAATGGCCCATCATGACTCATGCATTCCAAGATGAGGGTCCTTGAGATGCCCTAAATCTCTCTATCCCTTGCCCAGAGAATGATATAAGAAAATCTGAGTGGTGTTAAGGTGCCAAGCATGAAGGTGCCAATGCAACAGATTCAGATGGTATTTCTGACTGAATGGCTGTTTCTGAGACCAGTGAAGTAGCTGTAATGGAGGTTTGGTTGAATGACTCCCCAGACCCCAAAGCCAATGTATCATGGGCCACCAAGGGGCCACTACAATCATTTTGCACCTGGTGTTCACTTGTTCAATGACTTTTTGGAATAAGTGGTATAGGACAAAAGGCCTAGCCGTCCAGAACCTCCAACAAGATGTTTAATTCATATATGTTCAGAGCATCTGCATCCGGGACTGGCAACATAGAATGGAGGTTTATGACTGATATTGGTGGCAAACATCTCTACCATTGGTATTTGACAAACTATGTAAATCAAATAGAATATTAAAGATGAAGACTCTCCTGTCTGTATTATTTCGTTCTTTGTGGAGAGGCTGTCATGACATCTAGGCAACCCTGAATATATCTGGCTCATATGAGAATATTTCAAGGATTGCAGTAGGCCAAGCTGCAGCATACCTGCATAAAACACCTATTGTTGATTTGTGCCAAACTTGCACGTTGTCTAGAACCATAAAGGGAGTAAGAACCATTCTGTACATATTACTTTTGTCACTTCTGTAGAGATCATTGAGCATGACATTTAAGTAACCCCAGAATATTTCTGTCTCTTATGAGTATATTTCAAGGATTGTAGTAGGCCAGGATGCGCCAAACCTTTATCCCTTCTGGAGATGATGTTGAGTATGACCTTTAAGCAACCAAGAATATGTCTGTTATGAGTATATTTCAAGGATTGCAGTAGGCCAAGCTGCGCCAAACTAGGAGGTATACGCTCCCCCCCCCCCCCCCCCTGTTTGTTCAGATAACCGAACACAGTGGTGTTGTCTGATGCTATCAGAATTCTTTTGTGTGGAATTTGTCTTGAAGATTTTTAAGGGCTGAACACACTGCCTTCAGCTGTATGACATTGAAATGTAATATATACATTTTTAACTGTCCAAAGCCACTAACTGTGATGCTTATAGATGGGATCATCAACCCTGGTTTAATGCATCTACGAAAATAAGGGAATTGTGCACCTGTGTATAGAAAGGCATCCTATTTCCCATTTTTTGGCATTTTCCACCAGTGAATATGCTTTTTCAGAAGGATTTGAAACAGGAATTCTCACAACTAGTGACTGGAGATATTGCCAGTTTTTTCTAGATACCACTGAAAGGCACACATACATAACTGACCCATTGGTATAGTCTTTTCCAAAGATGCTGGTATCCCTACCTGGGATATAAGCAACCTTGAGGTTAACTGTGATGAGATCGCCATGACTTGAATAGATTCTCAGGTATTTAATTTTTTTCGAGGTAGAAAGAAATTTCCTGGTACCAAAATGCAGTGGTCACCCAGGAAATCGATATAACGAGGCCCAGTTGATGAATAATTGGATGAGTTCTTTGGTTTGAACCCAATACTGGTGTCTTTTACGTACACAAACCACCAGTAGTCTAGGTATATGGTGAAAGAAATTTCCTGGTACCAAAATGCAGTGGTAACCTAGGAAATCGATATCACGAAGCCCAGTTGATGCATAATTGGATGAGTTCTTTGGTTTGAACCCAATACTGGTGTCTTTAAGTACACTAAACAACCAGTGGTCTAGGTATATGGTGAACTCCTATTCTGTGAAACTGAAGAATGAGATTTGCCTCTTTACTACTCGCATGATACTGTAGAGGTGTCGTTAACCCGAATTTTATAATGCTTTGAACTGATAGGTTTGCCAGTGTACATTAAACTGAAGTAGATGTTGAAAATCTTGGTGAGTCGGTACATAAAAGAATGCATCTTTTGTAACCGAATTTCTAATAATTTCTGCTGTCTCCAGTTTAAATGATGGGACAAGCAGGTATTTATTGTTGTAGTAAACGCACTTCACTCGTGGGCCGTGACCGTTGAAGTCGTAGTTAGAAATCAATTCAGGACACTGATATCTATCACAGGTCGTCATTAGCCGAGTTTCTATACAAGAAATAAACTGCCAAAGAAACCTGAAGTTCTGCAATTGTTGAGTGGATAACGCGCTTTCTTTTGAAGCATTTAAGCGGTATATTTATATTTAGTACTGTAGCCATGTTTTCCTGTCTGACGTCATCGCTTTGCATTGTGGGTAGTACAGGCATTGGTGAATTCGATTGGGGAGTAATTCGACAACTCCGTCTCAAGATTCGCACAACTCTGGGATGGCAATGAAAATCTCCCATCACTGTCAGTAACACTGCAAGAAGAGCCTCCATGGTGACTTGCCTTATAGTGTAGCCACGTTCTTCTGTATCCCTCTGTCCTGGTAAACAAGGAAGAGTGGTACGATGATATTTTGTAGTTAGGACTTCAACACCATATCTCATCTAGCCAGTTTGATCTTCGTTGAGTTTGCAGAAGAATTAACTCAAAAGTCACAGTATTCCTTCCATTGGAGACATGGTCATAGGAAGGTTTAATTCTTCAACAGGGCTGAAAAGACAAGCAGTGCACATACTGCCCCAAAGATGTCTGTTGGATCTTCATCTAAATCTACAGCAAATGAAGGTAACCTGTCCTTATTTTCATGTCTGAGAAGCAGGAAGTTCACTGTACCTGCTGGGAAGCAAAATAATAACTGCAAGGATCAGTGGATATGCTTCTGTAGTCGTTCTTTGGAGGGAGACCTGTTACTGTACCAGAGTGGCGCTCCACCCACAGTAAAGAATCTACGACCTCCTTGCAAAGACAACTGCATTCTTTCTTCTTTGTTTTCGAGCATACGCTAATACTCATGTTATGCCATCAATTAAGGGACAATAAAGCAGTTTTCCACTGAAAACTACGGGAGCTCCTCTCTGCATACCTTTTCATCGACACGGAGGAAGTTCCAGTCGAATGATGGGTGAGTACAGCCGAAGATATACACGTCTTCCACTGAAGACTTTACAGCAACATCTTCTTGCATAATGGATAAATACAGGTAGGTGCACGCTTGCACGCTTCAAAACTTCATAGATCTTCGTCTGTAAATGGACGATAATAAAAGAAAAAACGTGTTGCTCCCATATCGACCAAAAATATAATGAAGATCTCTCGACAATTGCCTGTCGACAATGAGTACGGCGCATGCGCGGACATGCGCAGACAAAGGGGTCACCTCTTGTGACAAGAATATTCCTTAAAAAATTCTTGTCGGTCGATACGTTTTTGCTCCACAAAACCAAACAAGCACTTGTGAGGATAAGGTAAGGCTATTTTACGCAATAAAAAAAGTCATATATTCAAAACTAAGTGTTTTATAGTATGAACAATATACAAAAACTGTCTAGGTATTGTATGCTGATCTAAACAGATAGGTTTTCCAATTTCTTCCTGAAGTCCAGGATGCCATTACAACTTCTAAGTTCAGCATGTCAGTTGTTCTACAACCATGATGCAGCAGAGCTGAAAGCATGGTCAGGTTTTACTTTTGGTTCTGCAAATTTCTAAGCAGCTTGTGGGAACCTGATTGAAGGGAGTTAGTTGGGAAAATGTTGAGTCAAAGGGATGACAAGTAGTCTGGTGCAAGACTACAGGTGGAGTTAAAACATAATAGGAAATCTATGCATAATGCCATTATATTCATTCATGTATTTGGTGCCAATTAAATGATCAATCAATCAGTTGTCCAAGCGCTTAATCTCTGTATCCACAGATTCTAAGGCACACCATCCAGTTCGTTAGGCATAAATCATCAAGACATTAGACATATTTCAAGTCACACCAGGGAGGCAATCCGAAATGATTATAGTATGGGTGTGATGTGTATGATCAAGCTTTCTGAAGAAGCAGACCAGTGATGCTGCAGTATTTCAAGCATGCAGCAGTTTGTGAATGAAAGCAACAACTAATCCATTCTAGAAAGTATTTCTATTGTCAAACTTAAACGCCACTGGTGCTTGGACGAGTATTTGACCAATTCTGAACTGGAGTGAATAATAGGTGCAGAAATAGGTAAGTGTCAGCCTCACTTAAAACATGATTTTCTACAGTTTTAAATGGAAATTCCTTGTTACAATATCTATCAAAAGTGTAATCTTTTAAAGTCAAACAGCGGCTATTTTAAGTCTGAAAAGTATATTTACTGGGAATAATAATTTGTGATTTCAGATTCCAAAGAAAGTTATAGAAGTAGCTATATTTAGAGCTATGTTTTATGATAACCCAAAGGAGTAACAAGGTTTGCATCTATAAGATGGCAATAAAAAGTAGGCAGTTAGTAGACGATACCTGGTGATTTAAAGTACAAACTACTGAGTAACTACCATGTACTACTATGTTACTAGTAAGCAGCTTAAGTCAGATATTACTTCTAAATTTGTGGAAAGTGGCACTTCAGCAATCTATAATGAAATATGTTACCACTGAAGTTATTGGAATGTTTAAGACTGAAATGCCTTTTTATTTTGCTATGCCAAATTCAAATAATTAGTTCAAATGAAACATAGTCACCTGAGTATTAACCAATGTCTGCATTATCCCACTGTGAACTTACAATAACAAAATAGCATCAGAGATGCCCGTACCTCGCAGCCTGGTGCAATAGTTTTCAACACCATGAGATTTAGAAATAGTGAAACATTACACAGTTCTGGATACTTTCAGAACAGCGTCAGTTGTATACAGCTCCAAAAAATGTTTTAGAAAAGAAAATAGCATCTAAGAGAAAGAAAATGTATGTAAAGATAAAGCATTAAAACAAGACAATTCAATAGCAAGATGACAGCATTTGTCAACAAACTAAAAATTATGAAGCTGTAAAATTTATTAATTGGAGAATAGCTGTCAAAGAAAAAAACACCAAGCTACCTAGTATCAACTTCCTACACCTTACGGTTGCCCAGATATAGCCGAGACAAGATTTTCACACTCAAGGTCACTGTGGTTAGGTCAAATCAAGGTCACGCCATGATGTTGGAAACCTACACCCCCTAACTAATGTCCCTACTAAGTGTCAACTTTCTACTCCTTACAGTTTCCGAGATATAGCCTGGACAAGATTTTAGAGGTCAAGGTCACAACGGCAAGGTCAAAGGTCAAATCAAGGTCACAGCATGACGTTGCACACCTACACCCCCTAACCAATGTCCCTACCAAGTATCAACTTCCAACACCTTACCGTTTCTAAGATACAGCCTGGACAAACTTTTTCCCGGCACTCGCCTGCCCACCCAATTGCCCACCCACCCGAACGCCCGCCCATCCAGACACCATGGGTGAAAACAATACCCTGGCTGTGGGGTAAAAACTGAAATAATAGATTTCATGTAATTGTTTTTAATAATCAATCTTTAAGTTTTAATTTATATTTGAAAACAATTGATGGTTGATATAAAGTCAAGGTTCCTATATTTTAGTTCTGTAAATTAAAGTAGTCTCAAATGTTTTCACAGTCTTATGTGCTGCATAGAAAATATCATTACATTCACTATACCCCCAAACTGTACATTATCAAGCTCTCACCAGGGTCTGGACCATGTTGACCCTCTGCCGTCGGAGTTCTTTTACACATTCATGAACATCTACCTCTCTCTTGTGTTCAGCTTGGTCCAGCAGCACATCAATGGCAATAAATGTACCAGTTCTTCCAACACCAGCACTGAAATATTATACCAGTGATGAAGTTTCTTAGCAGTTATATTTAACATAATAGAATTTATGTCAACCAAAAATGCCTCTGCGTATGCCTTACCCTAATGCTTGCATGCAGTAGACTCTGCTGAGCTAAACATCAAAATGTGGGTAATGTGGTTCAAGTTGCATTAAATTCAAGTTATATTATTGAGGGAGAGCAGAAGACGGGGCTTGTTAGAAAAACAGACAAGTAAAAAAAACCACCAGAAAATATGCTTGTGAGTGATAATGCAATAATCTATTAAGGTAACCTTAACAGTTAAAAATTTTACTTTTTTCTGATAAACCCCTTTCTGATGCTAATACTTCATATTTTTAAATGAAAAATACATTTCTATGAAGAAAAAAGTAAGTAAGATCTGACTTAAGGATGACTAAGGACTACTGTCATCCCTTAGAGTGAGAAGAGACCTTTTAAGTAAAGGAATCAAGTCACTCCTCATTCAAGGACAGTAAGAAAGCAAGGAAATGTCAATTTTTCTTAGATTTTAAATTAGTTAGATTAGAAAGAATGTTTTTGGAAAGCCAGTCTGAGTCCCGCTTACAGTGGACCGGTTCCTAGAACTGGGACTGCAAGAAGCCAAAATCCAGAATATTTGAATGAATGACAGTACTAAAGCTGTCTGGATTTTGAAGGAGTAAGTGCAGCCGTGCTCACTTATATGGTATATAGCCCCAAGGGCTTCACCACGAATGAAATGAAGCCCTGGTCTTGGAAATTTCATTAACTTCCACCCTTATGATGAGAATATGGGATCACCTGAATAATTATAATTAATACATTATACATATTGAATACTGTAAATGAAATAAAGGATAAAAGACCTTACCAAACATCCCGAGGAGGTAGTCATATACCTAGACCGTGGGATTAGACTCCTGAAGACTTGGCTGCAGCGGATGTGCCCCCCTTCTTTTCTTTCTGAGGATGACTAGTCTTGAGGGGAAGGGTCTTGGACTTGTGGAGCCACTACTACTGGACCCAGAAACATATTGTTGTCGTTGCCTGACCAAGTAAGGTCTTTTAGGTAAAAATTTGTAAATGTGTTGTGAGCTTTTCAGTGACAAGCTTACATGATTTGGTCCACCGAAACCTCACCATAAAAGGTCTTAGAGGCCCCAATAGCCCTACTGTAATGCGCTTTATCCTGGACCAAGTCAAAAGACTGTTGATCTACTAGTTTGTAGCAAAGTAGGATTGTTTTAACCAAGAAGAGAGAGTAGCTGGGCTGATGTCTGAGGTATGTCCTTTCTTGAAGGAAATAACGAGTAGGGATCAAGACCCTCTCAGGTCTTTGGTTCGATCAAAATAGTACCCCAGGGCCCGTACTGGACACAGGGTCCTGTCTTGTTTGAATTGTCTATCCACGATTGTAGTCAAAGCAGTGATAGTCACCGGAGACACACTTTGAGAACCTTCTCTTGCTACTTGGTTTTTGGCTATGAAATCTGAAGAGGGGAACAAAGCTACCTTTTCCCATTGGCCTAGATTAGATACTTTGTTTGCAACCCAGGCATGAAGCCGGAAGCCAAAGCTAGCAAGAAAGCAGTTTTGAGTGTAAGATATTTGAGGTCTGTGTCTTTCATAGGCTCAAAGGCTGTTTTTGTGAGATCATTCAGAACAACAGAAAGGTTCCACTTTGGAAGATTCCTGGAACTATTGGGTTGATCCCTGTGAAAGCTAGAAAGTAACCTGTTAAGGACGGAGTTTTGAGAAATATAGAGCCCAGCTGGGCCCAAGGTGTCAACAATGGCTGTCTTGTAACCATCATGGTTGACAGGCACCTTTTTAGATCTTGGTACAGGCGCATGAAAAAGTCTGAGACTTGTTTCACAGAGGGAGTGGAGAAATTCACCATTTCTGAAATAGGGCCCACTTTGACTTGTAGATGGCCCTTGTTGCATGAGCAGTAAGACCCGACCAGTTTATGTTAAGAGCATCTATGTCCAAGTTATGTTGGTCTGGGATTGGAGATACACAGAAACTTTGTGGTTCAGACGAGTGACAAATAGATCTACATGAGGAGTGAACCACTTTTGATAGATCTGTTTGAACACCTGCGGATGCAGTGACCATTCTGTTGATTGGACTTGGTTCGACCTGGACAGAAGGTCGGCCATCACATTCAGACATGCTGGAACATGCCTGGCTCTTAGTTATGCTGGTAATGATGGCACCGGATCATGATTTTCTAAAGGAGAGCACACATCTCCACCGAGTGGGTTACTCCTTGTTTGTTTAATATGTAGACTACTACTGTTGTGTTGTCTGTAGCAAGTTGGCAACCAACACTATTTGGTTTTGGCACTGGTCTTTTCAGGGCCAGAGATACCACCTTCAACTCTGCAACATTTATGTGTAGCCTTTTTGACCACAGACCTTTTGTGGAGACTTGCTCTAAGTGAGCACCCCAACCTTCATTTGAGATGTCTGTAAAGATTTGGATACTGGGGTCTTTGAAGTGATGGTCTGCACCCTTCACCATGTTTGTGGGATTATACCATCACTCCAAGTAAGCTAAAATCGTCTCTGACCAAGGAAGGAGGATGTCCAACGACTGAGGATATCTTGTGGGCTCCTTGAGGTGAAACTGAAAGGGCCTCATGTGAAGGCATCCCTCCGGGACCATCTTCTCCATTGAGGCAAACATCCTGCAGTCAAAACATGTTTTGACTTTAAATGTAGGATCAAATCCTGAAGTTTGAGACATCTTGATTAAGTGGGTTTTACAAGGGCTGAATCTAGGTGGTATTCGTAACCCACGAATGAAAACATCTGAGTAAGTTTTGAGTATGGACTTCTCTTGATTCAATATCCACCATAAGGATCGACTGTGTCAGGTTTACCATGGTCTGAGTGTTCACTTGTGCTTCCTTCTAAGACAGGGATATGATAAGCCAGTCGTCCAGGTATTGGTGAAGTCTGACTCACCTTGTGAGGGTCATCATCATCACTTCCTTTAAAATCATCATAAAGACCTGTAGGGCCCTGGCTAGGCTGAAAGGGAGGGAGATGAACTGAAACACCTGTGAACACCTGTGGATGGGGGTGTGAAGATAGGCGTCCGACAGGTCTATCAAAGTCACACATTCCCCTGGAATCAGAGAGGCCCTGATGGACTCTGGAGTTTCCATTTTGAACCTTTCTATAAGTAGGAGGGTGTTGAGCCTGCTTGCGTCTATCACTGGCCTCCACCTTGGATGAGGCTTGGGGACCAGAAACAGGTGACTGTAAAACCCAAGAAATTTTACATTTTCCACCCTTTCTATTGCATTCCTTGACAGAAGTGACTGGAAACAAGAGACCAGAGCTAGATCTTTTTGATGGGCCTTGTATCCTGAATGAATCACAGGAACTCTGGTTAAGTTTGGTCTTGTGATAAATGGTCGAATGTAACCACTGGTAATAATGTTTAACACGTTGTTTGAGCATTTGTTTGTTTGCCGGTCTCTTTTGATAGAACGGAGACGACCTCCTACTGGTGGACGGAGGAAGGCTTTTAAGGAGTCATTGGGAGGAGGGGTTTTAACGCCCTCATCCCCTTGAGTGAGGTCAAAAATGACCTCTGGAGCCTCTGTTGTTAAAATTTGGCTTTTGATTTTTTTGACAGTAGACTTGATACTGTCCTGGTACTTTTTCGGGCAGAATTACAAACAGAAGCAGTCTTAGCAAAGTAGCCACAAAACTAGATCTAGCGCATCGGAAAACCGATGCAAATTGTATCCACCGTAAAGACAATGCACCAAAACCTCTAGGACCAATAATAAGCAAGTTATAAGCACTTTTAAGTTTGGCTGTCCTCATTTGACCTTCAAGGAGGGGCCCAAGGTCAAATCCGACCACGCCGGAAGATTCCCAGCCCATGATTTTCTATATGTTGGTTTACCATCACAAACCTCTAGGACCAATAATAAGCGAGTTATAGGCACTTTTACCTTTGGCTATCCTCGTTTGACCTTGAAGGAGGGGCCCAAGGTCAAATCCGACCACACCAGAAGATTCCCAGCCCATGATTTCCTATATGCTGGTTTACCATGCCAAACCTCTAGGACCAATAATAAGCGAGTTATAAGCACTTTTAAGTTTGGCTGTCCTCGTTTGACCTTGAAGGAGGGGCCCAAGGTCAAATCCGACCATGCCAGAAGATTCCCCGCCCATGATTTCCTGTATGTTGGTTTACCATCCCAAACCACTGGGATCAATAATAAGCGAGTTATAAGGACTTTTAAGTTTGGCTATCCTCGTTTGACCTCGAAGGAGGGGCCCAAGGTCAAATCCAACCACGCCAGAAGATTCCCAGCCCATGATTTCCTATAGGTTGGTTTACCATCCCAAACCTCTAGAACCAATAATAAGCGAGTTATAAGCACTTTTAAGTTTGGCTATCCTCATTTGACCTTGAAAGAGGGGCCCAAGGTCAAATCTGACCATACAAAAAGATTCCCAGCCCATGAACTTCTATAGGTTGGTTTACCATCCCAAACCTCTAGGAGCAATAATAAGGGAGTTATAAGCACTTTTAAGTTTGGCTGTCCTCATTTGACCTTGAACGAGGGGCCCAAGGTCAAATCCGACCACACCAGAAGATTCCCAGCCCATGATTTCCTATAGGTTGGTTTACCATCACAAACCTCTAGGACCAATAATAAGCGAGTTATAAGCACTTTTACCTTTGGCTATCCTCATTTGACCTTCAAGGAGGGGCCCAAGGTCAAATCCGACCACACCAGAAGATTCCCAGCCCATGATTTTCTATATGCTGGTTTACCATCCCAAACATCTAGGACCAATAATAAGCAAGTTATAAGCACTTTTAAGTTTGGCTATCCTCGTTTGACCTTGAATGAGGGGCCCAAGGTCAAATCCGACCACACCAGAAGATTCCCAGCCCATGATTTTCTATATGTTGGTTTACCATCCCAAACCTCTAGGACCAATAATAAGTGACTTATAGGCACTTTTACCTTTGGCTACCCTCGTTTGACCTTGAAGGAGTGGCCCAAGGTCAAATCCGACCACACCAGAAGATTCCCAGCCCATGATTTCCTATATGCTAGTTTACCATCCCAAACCTCTAGGACCAATAATAAGCGAGTTATAAGCACTTTTAAGTTTGGCTGTCCTCGTTTGACCTTGAAGGAGGGGCCCAAGGTCAAATCCGACCACGCCAGAAGATTCCCAGCCCATGATTTCCTATATGTTGGTTCACCATCCCAAACTATGATTATGATTTCTTTTGTAATCTTTAGCTACTTTAAACTACAAATATCACCCTCCAACTTACAAATGAGGTTTATAAATTCTACTGGCTTCACAAAAATTAGTTCACAGCAGTAAAAGCTTTTGTGTGTTTGTAAAAATATGTTATTGTCAAGTATTTGACTAAAACTAAATATTTAACATATGACCAAATGCTGACACACAAATCTAAAATATTAAAGCTTTTTATTGGACCAGTTATTAATGAATTGCATACCTGCAGTGTATGACGATTGGCTTGTCCCTGGCTTCTCGATAATTCTTCACAATCTCTCTTAACGTGAGAATACCAGTCGTGTCATTTGGGACACCCTTGTCTGGCCACTTTAAATAATGGTACTGTCTAATTGTTCGTTCTCGTTCCCCCTGTGACATTTAAGAAAAGTAACTTGAGTGTAAAAATATCCAAAAACATAAGATTCTGTATGCTATATTTGTAAAACAATTATTTTCAAGACAATAAAAAGATATTTAATGACAGAAAATTGCCTGGAACAAATGTTAAAGTTTCTTATGATACGATCATGACAATACATTCAATTTTTTTGTTACAAGACCCTGTAGCTTAGCTCTTTGTATTCTAATTGTCGCTCAGTCTTACTGCCAAATAATGGTGCAATATAACAGGGAAATTCTGATGAAACCATGCGCCTGCACATTTTACATACTTGGTAATTATCTTCAGAATTACAAAGCTAGCAATTCTTGTTTATCAAATGGTTTTTAAATATGGAAGTTTGGAAATCTTTTAAACCACATAGAAGATCTTCCTAAAAATCTATACCATCGTTTAAATAACAGCTTTCAGCAGATCTAGAAACATAATTTCACTGTCACATGGTAAATAATTAAATATAAAGCATCATTTCCCCAAAGTTTTTCCCAGGTTTATTTTCACAGGGGTACAAAATATAATTTGCACCACAAATTTCATGGTCCATTAAATAGGACTGTATTTCATTAAAAGAAGAAATTTGTGTCATAAAACAAGGTGACATTAGGTATCTGTACTCCTTTTACTTAACGTTTTATTCAACAATAATACAAGAAACACAAACATGAACAAAACAACAAACCACACCACCCTATCACACACGAGACAGAAATAAAGACAGAAATGGTAGATTCTACTGTGTAACCTTTTCCTTCCAGCATACAGCTATAGCAGTCAAAATAGAATTGTTTCATCCTAACTTTTCATTAAGGTTGTCCCTTTTAATGCGAAACTGCAAGTATACTCACTATATATATTATGTCCTTATGTAAGGCTATAATTACCTTTCTAGCCTTGATATGTCTCAAGACATAATCATCGTATATTTGCTCCTCTTCCAGTGAAAGTGTCAGTCCTCCATGGTTTAAGAATCCATTTGATGGCCAGTACTGATCACACTTGATCTAAAAATTTTACAAATTTTCGTTTTCAACTAACTAGTAATTTGTAAAGACTTGTCAGCAGGTCACACTGGAATGAATGTATAGACACTTGCCTTGGTAACCTGTCTGGTCCTGGTTTTGGTTCCTGGCTCAAGACGGAAAGCTGGATGTTGCTTGACCGATGACGCTTTTTCTCGTTTTTTTTTGTTTATTTTTTAAGTCACCAGACGTTCATGAATTGTGGTGTAGCAGGATAAGTACCCTTCTCTTCACTGAAGTTAAACAGCAATGGGCTACTTTGCGATGAAAGTGATGCTGAATCCAACTAAATCAGTTAATGACTGTTATTTAATGTAATTGTACAGGTATTATATTTTAGCACAAATCTTATGTGCTGCTAAACACAACCAATAATGTCCTCTAATAGTACACTAGATTTTAGATATACACATAGGTGAAGTTTAAATTTAATATGACAATATTTCTGTAATATGAATTAACAAAATGATCATAGAATTCCCTGACAGTGTTTTATGTTTATTCTTGTGGATAAAGAAACATTGTCAAATACAAAAAGATAGTCATCCTGTGGGTAGGGTTACCAGTCCACACGTATAATTTTAAAAGATAGAAATTGGTGTCAAATCAAAAAATACAAACAGTGTTAAAATGGAACAGGTTGATGCCAGATTATGCTCAAACTTTAAATCTGATTTAGTTACTCTAGACAGATAAGCATACTCTAAATATTTGGTAAAAATCCCACCCACAGTGTTAAAATGGCAAAGGAAAAGGTGTTTCCATGGTAACAGCTGTTGCTAGATGTTAGTCAAAACCTAATCAGTTCCATTTCTCATGGGATAACCACATCATGAAAAATCTATGCAGGAGTTATTATCAATTTCTATTGTTGGAAAATCATTAAGTATAATAATTATTTTACAGATTTTTTCTAATCCCAGTTAATCTGTTTGATCTGTGTCAGAACTGGGTGTCAGGATTACAGCAGAGATAACAGACTAGTGAAATATGACCCATGGTCCAGGTACAATGCTTTACCTTCATTTGCTCCACTAGGTTGGTCAGCATTACGATGGTTTCTACTTCATATTCCCAAAGCATCCTCCAGAAGTCTTCCACTGTCACACCATAAGGTCCTAAAGCAGTAAAATACTCTTTTAAGTGTAAATATCTAGGTAGGTGATTTGCAATCTGTGGTTTTAGACATCAATTGTGGAACATCATCTTAAAGTTATTTTCAGACTATTTTACTCGCAGAAAATCAGTTTTTCAGAATCACATTGAAATATTTTAATTTAATAAAATGTGGTTCTTGTTTTACTTGGTGAAAGTTAAAAATTATATATGCATTTGTAACAGTAGCCCCTGCAAAACAAGTAATTCTAAGAAAGTTTGGAATTAAACCACTTGGCTCTAAAACCTTCGGTTGTGGGTTTGAGTACTGGGGCCGGTTTCACAAAGCCTCCTTAAGATAAAGGTCACCAGATTCAAGGAAATTCTTGAATTTCTCCTTCCTTTAAAATATCTCAGTTTCACAAAGCCTCCTTCTTTATAAGAGACCTTGAAAACCCCCTTTAATTTCACGGAAGCTAAGGACCTACCTTAAATTTAAGGAAGTGTCCTTCAAGGAATGTTTAATAACTTTAATGAACATTTGCTCCCTCCTTATGTTTCAAGGAAGACCTTTGGTAAGGGGAGTTAAAGGAGGCTTTGTGAAACTGAATTTCAAGGTGGCCTTCCCAAAGAGAAAAAAAAATGACCTTCCTTTACTAACGAGGTCCTCTCCAAAGGAGGCTTCGTGAAACCGGCCCCAGCTCATTGCATCATGATTGAGGCACCATTCTTATATAAAACTTAAGCTGTTGAAATGATACAAAACTCAACCTTTGTGTGTTGTTGGAAGAACTGAAGAAATAGAACTATAATTAACATAAAGCATACTAATTACAACATATCTGAACAATATAGCTTGCATGCCATATAAATGGGTGACTTCAATGGCAATGCAATTTTGTGATCATGACAATTAATGGTTAATAATTTATTTTTTCTTATTAGGGGGAACACATGCATATCATAGAATTTAATTTACCATGTGAAGCAATGTAAACATGTTTCCCAAGGAAATCCTGAAAAAGGAATAGAGTTTCAAATTAATCATATTTACAAGCCACAGTAAATTTTAGTTTAGAAGCTATACAATTCTATAAAATACATTAACAAGTTGTTAGACAATGCTGTAAGTAATAAACATTTATCTGTGTTTTTTTAAATTTAACTTAATGGTATATTATATCTACTTGCATGAAAGGCTCTATAATTTAGCTGTTGTCTAAATTCCAAAAAGTATAAATAAATCAATGACTGAAACAGCCATAAGTAGGAACTTCACCTGTCCTTTTTTCTTCACCAGTATCTGTGTCCGTTATTGCCCATATCCGTTAGATACCCTCGATCTTTTGGTATAAAACAGTGTACTAGCTTTCTGTGTCTGTGAAGAACAAATTTTTTCCTTCCTAATCACGGACACGGATGAGTTCACTGTTTTATACCAAATGATCTAGGGTATCACAAACACTTCCTTACAACTGAAGATCTGAGGGCAAATACAAAACTACAGTACACAAGTGCTAGCCAAGTGTTTTAATACATCACCATTCCATACTTTTCATATGAGGGAAAATGGAAGGTTTTGAACTTCACCTTTATAAAGCTTGCATTGATGTAGTCCGATAAGGGTTCTCCATTTTCCACTGGAAGTACTACCCTGTTTACATCATCTGCATCAAAATTAGACAAATAAGATTATATTTTTTTTTGACTGTATTGAGTTCATATTCTGGGAAATACAGTCAACGTGTCTCTTTGTAATGCAGTCAGCTAGTCTCTGTTATGGCCCCTTTTACACTACAGGTGATATGTCCCGCGGTTAGAAGTTTTACTCGGTGGCAGAACTGCCTCCCAAGTCACCCCTTTTTGTCTGAGATATTCACACTACAGGCGGTGTAATTTGCGGTTATAGGCATTTGGTGAAACGGCACTGTCCTTCAACTACCGTCCAAGATTTGTATGAGACCTTGTGTCACAGTGGTGAAACGCCCAATACCTCAACTCACCATATGTCACTGTATTACACCGAAAGACGACCGAGTCACAACCTCATGTAAACCATGGACCACACCTTTCCCTAGCAAGAAATTCATACGCCTGGCATGCTTGGAATTGTCTGTGCATGCTCGCAGTACGAAATCAGAGCTGGAAATTTTAAACATTTTAAAACTTCTGTGGGACTCGCAAGGTAATGGACATTTCGCTACTGTGATATACGGTGGCATACGAATCTCGGATGGTAGTTGAAGGACTGGGGCTTTTCTCCAAATGTCTATAATTGTGGGGGATATTGCCTGTAGTGTGAAAGGGGTATTAATAATGAACCATCTTGCTTGAGTACCATTTACTGATTTCATTATATGCACCCCCTTCTTTTACACTTAGTCTAACAGGAGATCTATATTCAAAAACAAGTGCTAATGATGTTCCTCTCAGTAATTTTAAAATTACATAATATTAGCCCTTGAAAGCTAGATATCTGATTTATTGCTTATCTTTTATATTATGATACAAGCCATTATAACAAGGAAAGTCTTATGATGCCACAAGGTCTGATTTAATAATTATAGAATGTGACAGCGTTGAAAAACCTAAAGTCAAAGTTGGTGTTTTACATCCTGGGTTACATTGGGACAGGCCCTCAGTATTGTCACTTGTGGGAGGTCAGTCTAATCTAATCTAATCTACTGCTTTACAGGTGCAATATCTTCTCCACAAAGAGGAACTCATTGCGCTAGTTAACAAAAAATCATTTATCATAAAGAGAGTCGAGAAGTGAACTCTACGGTCAAAAGTGGGGGTATGGAGGAACATAAGTTTGTGGGTGTTTCGCCTTGTATTTCTGAAAGAGGTGTAAGGGTGAATAAATTCTTTTAGGTAAGCTGGTTGACCTTCGTTGAAAATTTTGTATGTAATGAGGCCTATTTTAAATTGTACCCGGGCGTAGAGAAACAGGTGACAACCCTGCAAAGTGAGTTTTGGACTAACTACAATCTCCTTAACTCAAAATCAGTGAGTGATATGAGCAGGGAATTGCAATAGTCCAGTTTGCTGGTCACCAAAGCATTTGCTAAAAAAACTGATGTTTTAAGGTCTAGAAGGGGACAAATTTTGTAGAAGTCACTCCCATGAACACTGGTGGACTTTATGACCTGTGACACATGGTCTGAGAGAGTGAAGTTGGAATCGAACACCACTCCATGGTTCTGACACTTTGTGCTGGTGAGACCTGATTAACAAGAATATTGATTAGAAAGTGAGGAAGGAGTTGCTTACGGTTATTTTTGGAGCCCTATCAGAATAAACTCGGTTTTGTCAGGGTTCAGTTTTAATTTGTTTATGAACATGAACTTTTGAATGTTGTTAAGGCAGTTCTTTAGCTTTTGTATAGAGTGAGAGAAATTGGCTGGTGAGAATGTCATTCCACACAAAGATGACAGCTTGTGATTAGATGCTAAACCTGCTACCCCACAAGGCCACCGAAGGATTGTGAATAACTTGCAGAATAATTTACCCTAAATATATATCCTCATATGGACATACTCCACCATATCTGGTTATTTCTAATCAAAGTACACTACTAAAATGTAAATGGTGCATCTCAAAGTTAAATATCATTATTTGTCTGGTCAAAAAGATTTTAATGGATAGGATTTAGCAGTAAACAATGAAACTTTTGTTACAATTCTCTTAGTCATTAAAAAATAATTGATATACAGAGCTGGGAGTGGGTACATAAAAATTCTGAAAGTTGTATCTTATCTTATTTGAATTTGTATCTTCTTGTCAAAGAATTTCATCACAAATATAAGATAAAATTTCAAAGAAAAAAACATGCAAGAGGTTTGGTAAAGGTCAGTTCAATTTCAAATTGTGTTGGTAGCAGATGACCTTTATCTGTTTAACAACTTTCTATAATATTTGTATGTTTCCACACACTTTATGAAATAATATATTTTGTATAATTTTAAAATACTTTATAGCTTAAAATGCACAATAGAATGATTAAATATGTGCAATAACTCACATGGCATGATGTTCTTGTATCGGTTCTTCACTTTTAAGTTTGGTTGTCCACAGTATGTCCAGTCACCATTTTTATCTTTGGGTATCATCTAAAAGTAAATGAAGCTGTCTGAATGTCTAGCAACAATCTCATTGCTGTTATGCTTTGTTTATAAGAGCCATACCCATTAGAATATGAAATTTCCCAGTTTGCTTAATAAACTGTGCATTTTTAAAAACTATGTGGTTATTCAACAAAAATGTCAGTGTTTAAAAGTTTATGTTAATAATTTGTTTAAATATCCCTCAAAACTGAAATAAAGAAGATCCTTCATATTATACAACTGGACCCCTTGGCCTTTTGATATGCCTTTTGTTGTTCTACAGCTTATACATAAGCAAATTTAATGAGCAAAAGTGAGTCATAAATGTTATCTGCATCTCATCATTTTCAACTGCTTTGTCTTTATGTCCCACTACACAGGCTATTAGTAAATACATTCCATATAATGTGATCAAAATAAGCATTTCTAACCAAGAATTCCTCCTTGAATGGTTCTTCCTCACTTTCCTTGTGCTTCACATATTTTCCAATGTCACCAATTGCTATTAGGGTTTCATTTCTTTGCACTGTTTAACACATAAATATAAAGCTTATCACACATTTTTAAAATAAGAATTACATAAAAAGCTTTAAGATTTAACAAGTTCTCATTTATTACACAGTTTACAGCAAAAACCATCTGCATGTCCATTGTGTTACACAAACTGAAAGCATTCAGTTCCACAAGGTAAGCTATTGTAGTGCAATAAAAACTAAAACGTCTGTCTTCACTTGTCAATCTTTAAGTAGGCAGGACCTATAAATTTAACCAAATTATTTTCTTTTGGATAATCAAAGCTGCCAGTCCAAGGTGTTTTACAGAAGGTGTTTTACAGAAGCTCACACATCAGAACCCGGACACAGTCTCTGGCTTTAATTCACTTTTGACCCACAGGAAATGTCAAAATTCTACAGTGAGTAGAACATGGGGCAGACCTGCTTGCACATGTAAAGCATGATGGAGACGCCAGGTAGAGAAAGAGATGGATATTTCTTTTGAAAAGTTGTTGTCCATGTTTGTTGATATTCTAATTTTCTACATAGAGAAATTGATTCATAACCCTCTGAATCGCTTGCAAGTATTTTGTAATTTGTGTCCTTCCGCTCTCCGTGAATTTAATTTCGATGCATTTACATCTCCACGCATTGCACAATACCATACTAACAGTTGAATTATATTAATTATAATTTTTGTAATATCTAAAGAATCAACTTCAAAGAAGGTTTATCTTTCTTTCATGTAATTTTGGGGGGACTGACAAACTTAAATTCCCCATAATTTTAACATTTTTTCTAAATTTTCTTACGTTTTATGCAGGGTAAAGATTTTATCCATTTTCTCTGCTGTACCAGTCTGATTATGATCAATCCTGTATAATTTACTTGTAAGTTTAACCTTGATTTAATTACATGATTAACCGTCCATTCTATATACAATCAAACCCCTTTAGAAAAGTAGAATTCCCTATAATAAATTAATGTATTTATTTAGTTAGTGTTTTATGTCACATCTAGTACCTTTTTATTGGTTATATTGTGACAGGTAGTTAGAATGGTGTAGTAAAACAAGTACATACAGATTTCCCACTTAAGGTCAGCCTGGGATTCGAACTCAGATCTCAGAAGCGGGAGGTGAGTGTGCTACCACTGCACCACTGTGGCCCTAAATTCCCTTTTAAGCCATAGAAAATATCGGGTTTTTAGTCCGTTTTTTTCAGGCTGAAATTGACCCTCTTATGTAAAATTTCTGGTTAATTAGAGACACGATTTAAAGGGTTTAACTTGGGTAATGATGCATACCATTCATGTATAATTGCTCATTCGGTGGCTCTGATACCTTTGGCTTGACAGGTACTTTTGGTTTCATTGATGCCTGAGTTTTTATTCCACCAGTTTCACTTTCTGTACTTCCATCATTACCTTTCAATGAAAGTTTCTTTTCCACTGATGTTGCTATGGCTGGAACTGAAACCATTTCCAAAGAAAAAAAAATAAACAAGCAATCAGTGTTGTATCACTTTGTGTGGAGCTTCAGAGTACAAAGGGAAACGGAAAAAGACACAAAAGTTGTGAGCTGCAAATTGTATTCAGAAGTAAAATACAAAGTGATCTGTTAAGTTAATGCTTCCTAAGAAGTATTTGAGGACCTGATGTTCAAGATATATGCAACTTACTCAACTATAAAATAATAAAAGTAGCCGTCACAAACTTGTGTATTGAGCAACAAGTTTGAAACTTCATTATACTATTGTTCATCAAAAAATAGATGAACAACACCTTGAAAAGATATTTCGTAGCTGCAATGCTCTTAAAGATATTAGCCATTTACTCATTAGGTAACTGCTGAAGAGTGTGAAAGTAGATATTATTCACTTAGCTATGGGGATAGACTTCAAACTTCTGACTATGTTGTAGCTATGGAAAAATTAGCTGAAACACGTATTTCAACAAAATGCTCTAAATGCAACAGTTTTTAAATTATAATTGATTTTTTTACTCATTATGGAAGGTACTGAAATAGCTTTTAGAGCATTTTGTAAAAATTTGTTGTTCATCTACTTTTTTCATAGCTGCAACAGGTTGAGTAACTTGGGCCTCTATCCCAATAGCTAGGTGAAATAAGTTGAAATAGTTAAGTTACATGTGATTCACTCAACAGTGAGAATCTAAAAATAGCTTTTGCTCAGCTATCCAATGAGCCATTGGTCAGCAATTTTACTATGGTATATAGCTGACCCAAAAGTAGGTGAATAATATATTTTAACAAAATATTGTAAATGCAAGAGTTTTCAAGTTACAAGTGATACAAGTCATTTACTCAATAGTAAGAATCTCTATGTAGTTATGCAATGGGCTACAGGTCTCCAATTTTACTATGTTATGGCTGATCCAAAAGTAGGTGAATAACATATTTGAACAAAATATGCTATTAGTAAATGCAATCATTTTCAAATGCGATTTACTCAACAGTGAGAAGCTAAATGTAGCTGTTACTCAGATATGTAATGAGCTACAGGTTGGCAATTTTACTATGTTATAGCTGACCCAAAAGTAGATGAATGACATATATCAATAAAATACTCTAAAGGCAATAGTTTTTAAGTTACAAGTGAGTTACTGAATAGTGAGAACTTGAAAGTAGCTGCTATTGTTCAGCTATGCCATGAGCTACAGGTCTAATATTTCACTATATTATAGCTGAGCCAAAAATAGGTGAATAACATATTTCAACAAACAACTGTTAATGCCATAGTTTTTCAAGTTACAAACGTTTAACTCAACAGGGAAAACCTAAAAGTAGCTATTGCACAGCTATTCAATAAGCTACAGGTCTGCAATTTTACTATGCTATAGCTGACACAAAAGACGTTGAATAATATATTGAAACAAATATTGTAAATGCAATAGTTTTCAAGTTTCAACCGATTCACTCAACCTGACAGTGGCTATTGTTCAGCTGTGCAATGAACTACAGGTCTGCAATTTTACTATGTTATAGATGACCCAAAAGCAGGTTAGACCTGCTACTTTTCAAGTTATAAGTGATTTATTGCATCTGCATGCCTTGCACAATTTTTGATGCTTGATGTCTGTGCACCTTGTAGTTTTGAAGGAGAAGTTGTTCATGCAGATGTGGATGCAGAACACTGCACAGTGATGCCATGACTTGCTGACTTGTCTGTCAGCTGACATGAAAAACTAGTCTTTACAATCTACTCAATAGTGGACTGTGACCAAAGGTGACTGCTTTAAATATGTCAAAACCTTCTCGCATATCTATGAATTTATAACACTCTCGAGGACATTTTAATAGATTTGAAGAGTTTTAGATTAACAGTAAATACCATTTCTACAAATCCAAAGGTTAAAGCTGGGGTTTGATATCCCATTCAACAGCTAAGGTCATATTGAGACGGGTCCTCAGCTTTGTCACTAATGAGAATGAAACCCACACAGAGGTAACAGCCTGTGATTTGATGACAAACCTGCTAATCCTCTTGGCCATTCAGGACTTCCAATGCAATGCTTCTGTGTACATTGTCCGTAAACACAGCTGGCCAAAATTTAGAGTGCCTTCAAGTACCCTCTTCTGATTTTACACTCAACAAATATTTTTATATGTTCTTCAGCCATGATGCTCCAACATTTTGGTACTCTTTTCCCTTTCATAGAAAACAATTCCTCAGTAATATCCTTTAGGAAGCATCTTAAGACCTATTACTATTATTCTTTTTTCAATTCTTTTGTTAGTTTGTTTAGTGCACTGCACTCCCCCTGTTGGGGAGTATATTGTACCAGCAAAGAAGTGGATTAGATTACATTATACTGACAATATAGTTTGAGAGATACTAACTTGGTTCAAAATTTGAAAATTGTGCTCCCTCTCCTTCAGTTCTTTTTCCTTTTCCAATCTTTTTCCTTCTATAAAAATAAAATTTAAACAGTACATATGACTATTTAACACCACATATGACTGTTTAACACCAGTAAGCACTGTATTTTGTTATGACTACATATATCAGAAAAGATGAATGTGCAAGAGAAATTTCAATCACAAAGTTAAATTCAGAAAGACTATTGTACTTTTTCAATTGTGGGATATGCAGTGAAAATAGCATCAGAGATGCCCGTACCCCACAGCCTAGGGAAATATTTTTTTGAGATATAGAAGTAGTGTATCAGGACAAAGATCAATATACTTTCAGAGCACTGTCAGTTATAAAGATCCAAACAATGTTTAAATAGAGAAAATAATGTCTAAGAGAAAGATAATCAGTAAACTAAACATTACGACACTCTTTATCTACATCTGGCATGGCCAAATTTTGGTTTAGATGTTTTGAATATTACCATACATACAGAAGTGGCAATACCTTCAATGAATGCTTATGTGTGGCGTTGGAGCAAAGTCTGTGGCTCACTTGATGAAATTCCATCTGTTACAATGGGAATTGTAAAAGTAAAATTCTTAATGAATTCTAATATGACTTTAACAGTGCTTAATTTGCATCAAAAGACAAACCCAAAGGTGCAAAGATTTTAAAGGTCAAGGTCACTACGACAAGGTCAAAGGTCAAATTAAGGTCACACCATGATGCTGCACACCTACAACCCCTAACCAATGTCCCTACCAAGCATCAACTTCCTACACCTTACGGTTTCCAAGATATAGCCTGAACCAGATTTTATAGGTCAAGGTCACTACGGCAAGGTCAAAGGTCAAATCAAGGTCACACCATGACGTTGCACACCTACACCCCCTTACCAATGTCCCTACTAAGTATCAACTTCCTACATGTTATGGTTTCTGAGATATAGCCCAGACAGGATCTTAGAGGTCAAGATCACTACAGCAAGGTCAAAGGTCAAATCAAGGTCAGACCATGACGTTGCACACCTACACCCCCTAAGCAATGTCCCTACCAAGTATCAACTTCTTACACTTAACAGTTTCTGAGATATAGCCCAGACAAGATTTTATAGGTCAAGGTCACTACAGCAAGGTCGAAGGTCAAATCAAGGTCACACCATGACATTGCACACCTACACGCCCAAACCAATGTCCCTACCATGCATCAACTTCCTACACCTTACGGTTTCTGAGATATAGCCCAGACAAGATTTTAGAGGTCAAGATCACTACAGCAAGGTCAAAGGTCAAATCAAGGTCAGACCATGACGTTGCACACCTACACCCCCTAAGCAATGTCCCTACCAAGTATCAACTTCTTACACTTAACAGTTTCTGAGATATAGCCCAGACAAGAGTTTATAGGTCAAGGTCACTACAGCAAGGTCGAAGGTCAAATCAAGGTCACACCATGACATTGCACACCTACACGCCCTAACCAATGTCCCTACCATGCATCAACTTCCTACACCTTGCGGTTTCTGAGATATAGCCCGGACAAAATTTTATAGGTCAAGGTCACTACTGTTAGGTCATCAAGATCAGACCATGACATTGCACACCTACACCCCCTAACTAAGGTTCCTACCATTAACATCTTACACCTGAGGGATTCTGAGAAAGAGCCTGGACAAGCTTTTTCCCTTTTTTCAACACGAATGCCAACCTGTTCATCTGGACACATCGGGTGAAAACAATAGCTGTACAGCCCTTAAAGTTTGCAAGGTAACAAAGTCTGTTACATCCCAACCCCTCTCCCCCTACAAAGTGGTTGTGCTGACTGGGCCTCTGGTTTATGCCATGTTATAGAATCTAAAATATAAGGGTAAAGCCGAAATTCTTTGCAAAAAAGCTGAATAAAGATGAATTTCATTTGATTTATTTTCAAGTTATGCGACATGGACGCCTTAACACAAAACTACTCTACCAAGCCTCTCTACTTGAACTACGACTTACCTCCATAAGAGATAGACTACCACTATCACAATAGCAGCAACTACAACTGCTGCAACCACACCACCAATAATAGCTCCATTGCTCTTTTCTGGCAAAGACTCTGTTGTACTTTCTTCTGCAAGAGCTGTATGAAAAGAATAGAGTTAAAGGTATTTTAGTTACACTAAATGTTATCCTCCCTTTAACTGTGTTTAAGATTAGTTCATAAAACACCTGTAAAAATATATTTTAAAATGATTTTGACTACTCTCGACTATCCTGAGGCATGAAAATGAGTATAAAATCATGGACTAAATAATCCTTTATCTTTTAATGAACACTAAGTCTAAAAGGGAAGAAGAAATCTTTCTATCCTTATCCAAATATTGCACCTTTCAATGTGTATCAAAAATTCTAAAAAATCGTCAGCAGAATGAAATATGTGTAGTCATAAAAATACAATAAAATCACTGTATCAAGCACTATTAGGGAACTATCCATACAAACAATTCCACTCAAGTTTCTCAGGTAATTAAAAATTCGTGAAAGGTGTTGAAATTTTTACAAAAAGTGAAGGCTATCACACAAGTTAAAATATCGAACACCATGACCCAATATTAGAACCACTTGTAAAAGCTGTCATACAAAATTATCATCACCTCTCTCACTGTATTAGTTTCATTTCAAAGGAGAATTGATGATATAGGCAATTTTTAGAAAAGGGAATACTTTGCTTCTAATGCTAATCTGGTCAGTTTAACTTTCCAGATGTTTGGAACAAAGGTGACCAAATAAACATCTGGCTGCTAGGGCTAAAGATGTGACATATATTACAGACACTGTGTACGTGCTGTGTGGAGAAATTATTGATTGGTTCTGCTGGGAGCCGACTTCTGATTACACACAGACTGAAATAAAAACAAGTCTAGCTCTTTAGTCAGCTGACCTAAAGGGGAATTCCCAGAAGCCAAGGTATCAATAGATCTAATATAATTTGGTGATATTACAACTGGTAACTGATGGAAGTATATGCTTTCTGAAAAAGGAGCCATGCCAAGTACCTTGCAGAATATAATGACACAGCAAAGGACTCGAGCTACATCTTCACAATTCACATAAAGTTATGTCCAATTTATATCCATCTATTCTTCACATGTATTTTGGGAAATGTAAACATTACTAACACATTTGAGGTAGACAATATGGTGATGAAGAGAAACATGTCTTGTTTTAGTATGTATGTTTTAAGAGAATCTTCCTGGGTGCAAGATCAAAATAATTTCAAACAGAGAAATCTGTTTGTGACAGACAAAATAATTTTAGTTCTTCCACCATATAGAGAACATTTTCTGTTTCCTGGTTTTAATAATTTATTTCAAGCTATGGCTATCAGATGTGTCAACCATTTTTAAATGTCCTAAAAGAGATTTATTCTAACATGCAATGGAATACAGTGTCAGAAATACAGTTGTAATACCACAATATATAACAGTCACATAATGACATAATAATATGAGATCAAAACTACAGACCCCTGACATTTCATGTTACTCAAATTATAGCTCAGTACTTGAAAGCCAGTTATTTGTGTATCCCATGTGATCTTACGCATATGGCATGTATCTCCTACATAACCAGGATCACATCCGACATCACAGTGACCACTTTCATGATGACAAGCTGAATTGTTTTTGCAAAATCCACACTTCTGTTCACAGTCCTGCCCATAGAAATATGGCATGCATGCTAAAAGTATAGAGTATCACAATATTGTTTCAAAGATGCGAAAGACTTTATATAATCTCTGTGCAATATAGTTGTTAGACTTCTTTGTTTATCTGACATAAAGTGTCGTATGAATATGCAAATTGCCATGCCAATAAAAGATCACCAAAATAGGCCAAATTTCCTTAGCCTTAAAATTTGGATTACTTGGCATGTGTACAAGTAATGGTAGAGAAAGTGGAATGAAAGAAAACTTTATTAAAGTGAATTTAAATTTAGGAAACTGATTTGTAAAGTATATACTATAGCTAAAAATATCATCTGTTTATACTTAATACAACTGCAGCTCAGCTCTGCAAGAAATACATGTTAACTACATTTTGTACTGGCATACTGGTATTCTATGCCTCATTCTAAAATGGTACGCTGTGCAGTGACCTTGGATATGTCTTTTGCGCAATGCTGGAATCGTGAATATAGAGCGGTAAACAAAACAATGCTGTTGAATTCTGCGTGCATCATCCCTTTGCGTCAAATGTAAACAACTAGCAGTAAAATAAAATGTAAATTATATGCAGCAAATATGAAGTCAAATAATTCAGTGGGGATTTTTATCAATATTTCATTTAAAGATCGACTATTCTTTAATATTTATGAGATCACAAAATTCTGTTGGGGATTTCCTAACAATATTTTAACCAAAAGGCTGTTTGCACATCCATCACTATGCATGTTTAGTTAATGGAACAGCCAACATGGCACTGGATTTGTTTTGATTTTTGCATAAGATTTACCCCTTATTTTGAACAAACTATCAATTGTAAGAAATTTTATTGTAATTTAACTTTTTACAAGTTAAATACTTACCTTATCCTCACAAGTGCCTGTTTTGGTTTTGTGGAGCAAAACACATCGACCGACAAGAATTTTTTAAGGAATATTCTTGCCACGAGAGGTGACCCCTTGTCTGCGCATGTCCGCGCTTGCGCAGTAGTCGTTGTCGACAGACGAAAGTCGAGAGTTCTTCATTGTATTTTTGGTCCCCAGAAAACAAATTATGCGGGGAGGTAGGGTGGGTTTATCCTTGTGAGGATAAGGTAAGTATTTAACTTGCAAAAAGTTAAATTACAATAAAATTTGTTACATTTTATTGCGTAAAATAGCCTTACCTTATCCTCACAAGTGCTTGAATACAACCATAACAGGTGGAGGGTATTTGTTTTGGCCACACTGTTAGATGATTGTCAGACAAGGGGTCACCAAATAAAGCACTTGATAAGAGGATAAGATAAGTTTCCATATGCCACATCTTAGGTTGTATATTACTTCTTCATCACAGATAAGTAATTTGCTAACCTCAACAAGAGATCCATGATGTGGTCGTCATTGTGGCTGCTGTTGCTGTTGTAGACAATCTTACAACAAATCATATAGCAGTATTAACCATCACCCAGTATTGGCCGGAGATATCTGCATGACTCCCCAAACAAGATGTCATCATCTGACAATGAGAATATCTCCAAGCAGGCAACTGAACTGCATAAACTGCAGATATGGGGCCATATGTAAGTTAAGAAAGACATATGTCAGTGACACAACACTTGTATAACTGGAGACAACATAAATATGCGAGTCATATGAATAACATGTATAAATACACAGAAAATTGACTACATGCTGAGGTGAATCCACAAGACCCAATTTGTTCATGGACTGGTCATGGAATTGCCAAGCTACAACTTCAAGTAGAATGTAGTGAAGAATTGTGGGTCTTCCAATAACAAGAGTTTGATATCTGCTCAGGTAAGATCCCACTCTTGAAAACTAAAAAGGCAGCCACGGATCTAATATGTGCCTCAATGTATAGATTCTGAGAATCAGAATTAAAGGACTGGCAATCTAATCATGCAGCCAGATTGATCCAGGAAGAGGTAGCAGAACTCAAGATATCTCCATCAAGCCTTCCTTGAAAGATATGAGCAAGAGATTCTTCCCCTCCTTGAAGTACTTGTACTGTCTCGATGGTAACTGAGTACTGTAAGAAGGCAGAGTGTCACAGCATCACTGCAACGTAGGCTCAAAAAAGGTTTTTGAGCTGGAATGACCACTGGTTTGAGCCATCTGGGCCATCAGAAGCCAACTGATTCTTGCTAAAAGGCAGGACAAGGAGACTTTCCCTTTTCTCCAAGCAGTAGTCCTGTCCAAGAAGGATGTAAGTGCTGTAAGAGGACAACAAATTATGTGTCCAGGCAATTTGAGTTCAGGAATGATTTAGAGCTGAAGTGACCACTGGAGCCAATCTAGATCAATTGAGGCTAATAAGACCTTGCTGAAAAGGTAGGTAGGAGGGAAAAACTGTAACCTCCTTCCTATGAGGCTTGTGTCTGAAGGAGCCAAAGTCCCAGAATACACTTTACCTTGTTTTTGCCAGATGCCAATGCCATTGCAACAGTCTTGCAAGTCAAACTTTTTTAGACTGACCTCCTTTAAAGGTTAATAAGGAGCCTTTTGTGAAAACCAACAGAAGCAAAGGCAAATCCCTTGATACTACACCTCTGTTAGCAGTGGGCTTCTCTCTATAAACACTTGCAATAGGCCTATAAAGATCCAGGCTTTTGCTCAAGTCCTGCACAAAAAATGTAAATGATCAGCTATGGCTGCTGCAAAGGCAACAATAGTGACAGGTTTCAGATTTTTGCAAGTAAATGGATAAAAAAATCTGGTATATTTGAGACAGTAGGCTCTGAGATGACCACCTTATTCTGTGGGTACCAGAGCTCAAAATGGCCCATCATGACTCATACATTCCAGGATGCGGGTCCTTGAGATGCCCTAAATCTCTCTACCCCTTGCTCAGAGAATGATATAAGAGATTCTGAGTGGTGTTAAGGAGCCAAGCATGAAGGTGCCAATGCAACAGATTTGGATGGTATTTCAGACTGAATGGCTGTTTCTGAGACCAGTGAAGTAGCTGTAATGGAGGTTTGGTTGAATGACTCACCAGACCCCAAAGCCAATGCATCATGGGCCACCAAGGGGCCACTACGATCATTTTGCACCTGGTGTTCACTTGTTCAATGACTTTTTGGAATAAGTGGTATAGGACAAAAGGCCTAGCAGTCCAGAACCTCCAACAAGATGTTTAATGCATCTATGTTTAGAGCATTTGCATTCGGGACTGGCAACATAGAATGGAAGTTTGTGACTCATATTGGTGGCAAACATCTCTACCATTGGTATTTGACAAACTATGTAAATCAAATAGAACATTTAAAGATGAAGAGACTATTGTATTATTTCATTCTTTGTGGAGAGGCTGTCATGACATGTAGGCAACCCTGAATATATCTGGCTCATATGAGAATATTTCAAGGATTGCAGTAGGCCAAGATGCAGCATACCTGCATAAAACACCTATTGTTGATTTGTGCCAAACTTGCACGTTTAACCATAAAGGGAGTAAGAACCATTCTGTACAGATTACTTTTGTCCCTTCTGTAGAGATCATTGAGTATGACATTTAAGCAACCCCAGAATATTTCTGTCTCTTATGAGTATATTTCAAGGATTGCAGTAGGCCAGGATGCGCCAAACCTTTATCCCTTCTGGAGATGATGTTGGGTATGACCTTTAAGCAACCAAGAATATGTCTGTCTGTTATGAGTATATTTCAAGGATTGCAGTAGGCCAAGCTGCGCCAAACTAGGAGGTATACGCTCCCCCCCCTGTTTGTTCAGATAACCGAACACAGTGGTGTTGTCTGATGCTATCAGAATTCTTTTGTGTAGAATTTGTCTTGAAGGCTTTTAGGGGCTGAACACACTGCCTTCAGTTGTATGACATTGAAATGTAATATATACATTTTTAACTGTCCAAAGCCACTGACTGTGATGCTTTAAGATGGGATCATCAACCCTGGTTTAATGCATCTACGAAAATAAGGGAATTGTGCACCTGTGTATGGAAAAGGCATCCTATTTCCCATTTTTTGGCATTTTCCACCACTAAATATGCTTTTTCAGAAGGATTTGAAACAGGAATTCTCACAACTAGTGACTGGAGATATTGCCAGTTTTTTCTAGATACCACTGAAAGGCACACATACATAACTGACCCATTGGTATAGTCTTTTCCAAAGATGCTAGTATCCCTACCTGGGATATAAGCAACCTTGGGGTTGATTGTGATGAGATCGCCATGTCTTGAATAGATTCTCAGGTATTTAATTTATTCGAGGTAGAAAGAAATTTCCTGGTACCAAAATGCAGTGGTAACCTAGGAAATCGATATCACGAAGCCCAGTTGATGAATAATTGGATGAGTTCTTTGGTTTGAACCCAATACTGGTGTCTTTTACATACACTAAACAACCAGTAGTCTAGGTATATGGTGAAAGAAATTTCCTGGTACCAAAATGCAGTGGTAACCTAGGAAATCGATATCACGAAGCCCAGTTGATGAATAATTGGATGAGTTCTTTGGTTTGAACCCAATACTGGTGTCTTTTACGTACACTAAAACACCAGTGGTCTAGGTATATGGTGAACTCCTATTCTGTGAGACTGAAGAAAGAGTTTTGCTTCTTTACTACTCGCATGATACTGTAGAGGGGTCGCTCACCCGAATTTCATATTGCTTTGAACTGATTGGTTTGACCGTGTACATTAAACTGAAGTAGATGTTGAAAAACTTGGTGAGTCGGTACATAGAAGAACGCATCTTTTGTAACCGAATTTCTAATAATTTCTGCTGTCTCCAGTTTAAATGATGCGACAAGCAGGTATTTATTGACATAGTAAACGAACTTCACTCGTGGGCAATGACCGTTGAAGTCATAGTTAGAAATCAATTCAGGACACCGAGATCTATCACAGGTCGTCATTAGCCGAGTTTCTATACAAGAAATAAACTGCCATAGGAACCTGTAGTTCTGCAATTGTTGAGTGGATAAATCGCTTCCTTTTGAAGCATTTAAGCGGTATATTTAGTACTGTAGCCATGTTTTCCTGTCTGACGTCATCGCTTTGCATTGTGGGTAGTACAGGCATTGGCGAATTCGATTGGGGAGTAATTCGACAACTCCAACTCAAGATTCGCACAACTCTGGGATGTCAATGAAGATATCCCATCACTGCCCGTAATACTGTAAGAAGAGCCTCCATGGTGACTTGCATTAATGTAGCCACGTTCCTCTGTATCCATCTGTCCTGGTAAACTGGGAAGAGTGATTATATGAAGATCTTCGTTGAGTTTGCAGAAGAATTAACTCAAAAGTCACAGTATTCTTTCCATTGGAGACATGGCCATAGGAAGGTAGTTATTGGAATTCTTCAACAGGGCTGAACAGACAAGCAGTGCACATACTGCCCCAAAGATGTCTGTTGGATCTTCATCCAAATTTACAGCAAAGGAAGGTAATCTGTCCATATTTTCATGTCTGAGAAGCAGGAAGTTCACTGTACCTGCAGGGAAGCAAAATAATAACTGCAAGGATCAGTGGATACACTTCTGTAGTCGTTCTTCTGGAGGGAGACTTGTTACTGTACCAGAGTGGCGCTCCACCCACAGTAAAGAATCTACGACCTCCGTTGCCAAGACAACTGCATTCTTTCTTCTTTGGTTTTTTTTTTTTTTTTTTTTAGCACAAGCTAATACTCATGCTGTGCCAACAAATAAGGGACAATAAAACAGTTTTCCACTGAAAACTTTACAGCAAAATCTTGTTGCACATCTTCTGATGACCTTTTAAAAGCAGTTTTCCACTGAAAACTTACGGCAGCTCTTCTCTGCATACCTTTCCTCGACAAGGAAGTATTTCCAATCGAATAAAAGATTAACACAGCCGGAAACAAATCTATCACCGTCTTCCACTGAAGACTATAACTTCTCATTCTGACCCTTTTCAGGACAAGGGAAGCAGAATTAGTGGTAGTACCAGTCCAATAATGGATAACTACAGGTAGGTGCACGCTTGCATGCTTCAAAAACTTCATAGATTTTCATCCGTGAATGGACGATAATAAGGAAATATACGTGTTGCTCCCATATCGACTAAAAATATAATGAAGAACTCTCGACTTTCGTCTGTCGACAACGACTACTGCGCAAGCGCGGACATGCGCAGACAAGGGGTCACCTCTCGTGGCAAGAATATTCCTTAAAAAATTCTTGTCGGTCGATGTGTTTTGCTCCACAAAACCAAAACAGGCACTTGTGAGGATAAGGTAAGGCTATTTTACGCAATAGAAATAACAATTTTAGAATAGGAATAAAAGACAAATTCTCGTGCTTTATGATGGTTATAAATTGTCAATCTGCTGTATTAAAGTACTCAGCACTTCCGGCTTCGTGGCTTTAATATTCAGCTGATCGATAGTTTAAAAACATCATAAAGTACTCGAACAAGACCTTTATTCCTGTAGTGTTACTACTACAGCTAGCCACATTCCTATTTCAATGTGGGCTAAGTGGTGAAGGGAGTGACACTATTCATTTATAAAATGCAAAATTATAACACATTGACTGCCATGGTGGTTACTCAAGAAATATACACAATATCAAGTATGTGGTAGTGGAATATTAGTGACTAGAAAGTTACCTGTGGGACTTTGATCTTACCATAAAGTGAGGCCTAAGTACATCCATATACCAAATACAAATGATATCCATCATATTCTTTTGAAGTAATTTTCCAAATAATAAAATATGACAATAATGCTTTCAAACAGACCAAGATACTTAACTACCTACTCCATAGCTGTTTATTTCTGAACCAACCCAAAGGGTGGTACGAAGCTTAAGTCAAATATTTTACACAGGGTTTCGCCAACTAATTCAATTCTGTTAAAAAAATCACTGTTGTATGATCTGCAACATGCAAGCTAACTGAATTAAGGCCTTACTTTGATTAATTCTCGGCTTCTTTTAAACAATAAAGTGGCATAAAATACATTTTCTTATTTACAGTAATTGAACAGTATTATATCATTTCTACTCAATACTAACTTTCATTGCACTGTACTCCTTTATATCCAGCCTCACACCTGTCACATGACCCATTCACGTGATTGCAAGCTTCATTATTAAAACAATGCCTGCTACAGTGGAAAGAACAGTCTTCTCCATAAGTATAATTTCTACACCCTGGAAAATAACGTAGACACAAACAGTCATACCTTGAATATACATTTAATCAACAACTGTAATTTTTGTATAAACCAATGAAGGAATGAGACAATGTTTCAAAAGTTTTTTTTTTCTGTGAAAACTATTTCAGATATACCTGTGCACAGATATTTTTTGTTTAAAATGTGTTATGGTTATATGCATTCTTTGATCCCAAATCAATAAGTTTAACTGGACTTTACACTGGTTCTATTTCACCCAGTGATATAAATATGTACTGGCCACCGACTTTTTAATCATATTTTTCACTCCTAGATATATCACCACAGCTTAAAATCCAGATTAAGTCAAAATTTAGAATTCAGTAACAGTCAGCTTTGATATGATATTAGCAGGTGAAATTGATACATTAGCAAACTTTGACCTTTGACCCAGACATGACACATGCATAAAGAGATGGTATACCCATCCTCCTTTTCACTCTACACCTACTTAGAATTCCTGTCAGAATACCAAATAAATACTACTCACTCTCGGCACATTTATCCATTTCATATCCAGGCTCGCATCCATTTTCACAGGTTCCATTTACATTATTACATGTTTCTCCACCCCTACAACTTCCACATTTCTGTGTACACTCTGGCCCATATGTTTTGTTGCTGCATTCTATATGTAAATAAAAAAGACACTTCTGCAAAAAAATCATCATTGTTTGTAGACTGAGGAAACCTAGAACTTTCAACAAAAGGCAGTATTACTTTATACAGATTGTTTATAACTAAATGACACAGGTTTATCAAAATCATGAACTTAAAATCAAACATACTATGAAAACAATCCAAGTAATATGTTGATAATTACTTTCAAGAAGAATGATCGGTTATAAAACAAAGCCAGAAACACATTATAATTAATTTTACTTCTCAGTTGATACCTGCTGAATTGTAATAGCACAAAATAAAGTACATTAAACTTCATCTAGTTATAACAACTATGTAATTTTAAAGTATAAACATCATTACTCATGAATGTATGAACATACTCGATGTGCAGTTGTGTCCTTCAAACCCTGGTTTACATGAATCACAGCTGCCATACAATGATTGTCTATCACAAGTCTCATTAAAGCAATGCTGAGAACATTTCCCCTCACAGTCATAGCCATACCATCCTGGTTTACATTCTGTTGAAAGAAAAGTAAACTGTCCTTAAGAATGATATGTATAAAGTGATATGCAAACTGTCAATTGGCTGACTCACTCGGACATAATGACAACACAGAGAAACAACCAGATTTCAGTATAACTGAATACGGAATCACATAAAAGCTAAGCTCAAGATTACTAATGTATATCAAAAGTTTTACCTGTTTTGCATAAGTCTTCTTTATAGCCAAGATGACACCCATTATCACACTTCCCATTAACATTCACACAGGTTACATTGTCCCTACAATGTCCACATGGCTCCTTACACTCATCTCCATAAAAGTATTCCGGACAAGCTACAAATATAGTGAATTAATTGATCAATTGATGTCAGCGAAATTAACCAGTACAATTTGATACAGGTAGCTAAAACCATGTAAATAAAGGTTCAAGTTAGATGTTTACATCTTTTCAACAGTTGACGGCATGCCAGGGACATGCCCGCCAGAAAATCTCAGATGTTTGTGGAACCGAACCCATGGCCATGGACATAACAGGCAGGTGATTAAATATGAAATTTGTCAAGACTTGAGGCCACTAGAATATTGGTGAAGTCCCAAAATGGAATAAAGTATTACCATTGTTATGTTTTCAGTTTGCTTAAACTGAACCAATTTATATGTTTGTGGGTCTCTCAATATGTTGGATTTTTTTCAGAAAATGACAACTGGTCAGGTTGTGTAATTTTTTCATATTAAAAATGGGTGTAGGTGTTTCCAAATATTTCAATCAAAACAAATGAAAAACAAATATGGTGCTGTCTGGTACCATGGATCATTTACCTTTATTGCTTAATATGTTATTAATCAACTGTCAGAAAACATATCATTACCATTTTCACTGTAAAGTGCATAAAATTATTTATTAGTAAAATATTTAAATACAAGTCAGTACAGTTGTATACTTAATATGTGTTATGATTTGTGTCGGGGTTACAACTCATGTACAGACAGACATATCTTGTTCGCTGATGTTTCAGAATGGTCATAAAATAGACATATCTTGTGTGCCGATGTTTCAGTATGGTCATAGAAATTTTGAAGATAAATATTGGCAAACAGATTTAATTTTACATTAATTTCATGTGAAGGAGTTAAGTTGGTATTAATACTCTATGAAATTGGGCAATCAGTTATAATTGAGAGAGAATTTTTAACAAAATCCAAAACAAAGTTTTTTTGATCGACCAGACCACGTATCTGACCTAAATATAGGTACCTACGAACTGGAGAAAAATTTCATTGATAATTAAGTTACTTTCTGCCGCTGAGTAGTGTCATTAAGGTAACTTTCACAAAATGTTATAGGCACCAGATAGTCTCTCTGAATTCCTGTCTGTTAGTAAGACTAACCAGTAGTGAACTGAAATTACTACCAAATTCTATATTTTATACATTTTTAAATATAATTTTAATTCATTTTTTATCAGATTTAAGTTCATATTTTTTTATAATATTAAAAAAAAAAGACTGTTTCAAATTCAAGTATTAGCCCTGACTTACGTTCACACCAGTCCCCTCTATAACCTGATTGACACCCGTCAGGGCAGGTTCCCTCCACATTATGACACTGGATACCATCTTTACACACACCACAGTCTTTTTGACAATTTGGACCAAATGTACCAGGAGAACATTCTGCAATAAGAGTTTACCACTTAACAATTTAAAAGCTTAGAATTACGTTTTACACTGGATCAAACTATGTAAGACAATAACTTCCAGACATACAATATTTTTAATTGATCTGGAGTGGTTAAGCCTACATAAAAAGACTTAGGTTATTGATCAGCTTAATAAAGATTAAAGAGCTTTCAGACAGCTGTATGGACTTCAACCTTCAATATAACATAACAATTTTTCCCGTTTTACTGCTTCCAAGTTCATAGTTTGTGCTAATGTAGCAATCAGCAATTTGAAAAATTATTAAACACAAGTGATTGTGAGACTATAAAGCTAATAAATGCAGTTAAATTCTGCAAAGTAGAAATCTTCCCAAATGATATATGGAGAAAAATATATCACAAATGAAGATGACATTATTATATGAGTGTGTAGCACAAGTATTATGTAACAGTTGTTAATCTTCATGAGTGATATATTGTTTTCTGTATACGTCTAATGAGTAAGTTTTACATTTATTACCCACCATTATTTGTGATTTATGAGTCAAATAAATCCATATTTAAAGAAAAAATGTGAAAAAGTCTGACAGATATACAGGAGCTCACCAGTGAATATAGAAACCTTAATCTTTAACTTACGATTTCTCAGCCATTTCTGCATGGATTTTTATGCAACAAAAGTGAGCAGACGCTAATATTGAATGGTAGCCAGCACTCCTTACAGTCAGCTTTAAATACTCTTGAAATATATGGAAATTTATCAGGCTTAAAAATGAATAAAGAAAAAACTAAAGTAATCTGGATTGGGCGAAAAATTTTTTCCAAAGATAAATTAAACGTTACCACAGACCTAGAATAGGGATGTACCAACTTCACTCTGTTAGGCATAGAATTTTTAACAAATCTATCAATAATAACAGAGTGCAATTGTACAAAGGCTTTAGAAAAAATTAAAAAGTTGGTGAAGACATGGAGCAACAGATATTTGACACCTTTGGGCAAGATTATGGTCAACAAGATCAACCTAATATCACAGTGTGTCCATTTATTATCTACTACACCAAGGTCAGAATCCTTTCTTAAAACACTGAATACCATCCTGTACAAATTCTGGAATGGGAAGCCAGATAAAATAAGAAGATCAATTATTTCTTTAAGTTTTATGCAGGGAGGTATGAAAATGATCAACATTCACAATTTCGACAAAGCACTTAAAATAAGCTGGATAAAAAAGCTAATTACTCGACTAAGTTCACAATGGTACAAACTCATGACAGTAATGTATGAAAATACAAGGCCACTGCCGCAGCGGTTATCTCCCGCCTTAGAATCAATAATAATGGAGAAGTAAAGGAGATATAAGGCCTTTGTAGTAAGATAACCCCACTTGACATTGAAGAAGGGGTCAAAGGTAAAAGTCAGGATCTGGAAAAGAGTCTCAGGCCTTGACTTCCTTTAAGTTGTTTTCACATTTGGAACCCCTAGTAGCAATGATAGGGAGATATGAAGGCCTTTTTAATAGGATAATCCCATTTAACATGTGATATCACGGCCATTTTGTTTTCGAAACTAGGCCAAATTACTATCAGGCTAACTTTCCTAGCCATATATATTTTGCGCATATTTGATGAACCTAGCTGCAATATTTCAAGTTTTAGAGCATCTTAATGATTTTTAAATAATTGGCTATGGTGGCCATTTTGTTTTTCAAAATAAGGCTAAAATTTTTCTCAAGCAAAACATTTGAAGGCCAGGACTTTTGATGGTCTGTCTTTATATTCTGAAGCCATAGCACCAATAATAAGGGTGAAATAAGGACATTTTAGTGTGATGACCCATTTAACCTTGAAGCATGGGTGAAAGGACAAATTCAACACCTGGAAAAGATTCACAGGCCATGACTTCCTACAAGTTGTTTTCACATTCTGAACCTCTAGGAGCAATATAAGGGGAGATATAAGGCCTTTTAAATAGAATAACCCCGTTTGACATTAAACATGTGATATGGCGGCCATTTTCCTTTTAGAACTAGGTCAAAATTACTATCAGACTAGCTTTTCTAGCCATATATCTTTTGTGCAAATATGATGAAGGTAGCTGGAATATTTCGAGATTTAGAATAACTTTATGAAATTATGATTTAAACAGTTGGCTATGGCGGCCATTTTGTTTTTCAAAATGAGGCCAAAATTTTGACAGGTTTTCTTAGCCATAAACATTCCCTGTAAATTTGATGAAGATATCTTTATAAAGGAATGAGATGTTAAGGTTTATGTTAAAATCTGACAAACGAACGCACGGACGGATGCACAAACAGACACACGTATGGAAGGCGTTTTCATAGCACCAATACTTAGGGAGAAATAAGGACGTTTTAATGTGACGACCTCATTTATCCTTGAAGCAGAGGTCAAAGGTCAAATTCAACACCTGGAAAAGATTCCCAGGCCATGACTTCCTACAAGTTGTTTTCACATTCCGAACCTCTACAAGCAATATTTGAGGAGATATAAGGCCTTTTTAATAGGATAACCCCGTTTGACATTAAACATGTGATATGGCGGCCATTTTGTTTTTTGAACTAGGCCAAAATTACTATCAGGCTAGCTTATCTAGCCATATAGCTTTTGTGCAAATTTGATGAAGGTAGCTGGAATATTTCAAGATTTAGAGCACCTTTACGATTTTCAAACAATTAGCTATGGCGGCCATTTTGTTTTTCAAAATGAGGCTAAAATTTTTCAGAGACAGGTTTTCATAGCCATAAACATTCCCTGCAAATTTGGTGAAGATATCTTCATAAATGAATGAGATATTAAGGTTTATGCAAAAATGACGGACGCACAGACGGATGCACGGAAGTCGTTTTTTAATCTCCCGACCACAGCCTTTGGCCACAGGTAGGAGATAATAAACCAAATCTTAATTTTTGGAGATCAATGGTTAAGTAAAATGTCTCTAACTGTGCATAATCAATTTTGGCACAACATATTACAAGCCTGGAAAACACTAAATAAAATACAACAAGCACAAAATGACTGTGAACTGTTAAGAAATTGCATTTGGTACAATTCCCAAATTTCTAAAAACATAATATTTTTTCCTGACTGGTACAAGAAAGGTATTTATTTGGTGAATAATATAATAAATACAGATGGCAAGCTTATAAGTATTAGAGACTTAAATAATAAATTTAATATAAATGTAAATATTCTAAATTACTATGCAATAAAAGCTAAAATTGAACTATTCACATCAAAGTATAGACTCTTAGGTAATTTGACCCTAGAAAGGCCTACTTAGCCTTTTCATTTAGATGTGCTCTTCAGAACAAAAAGTGATTGTAGGAATTACTGCAATGTACTTAATAATGCAGAGGCTCAGAATGATAATCCAACTTGTGAAATAAAATGGACAAACATTGTTCAAAGAGAAAATTTGGACATACCAATTAAAGAAAGATGGAAACATATCATTATACAAGATCTGCTTCTATTCTGTACATGACAACAATGTAATTTGGTTTCAGTATCGGATACTGAACAGCATTTTAGGAACCAAAAACTATTTAAAAGAGTTAAAAATAAATATGAATAGTGCATGCTCATTTTGCGGAATGTATGATGAAAACTTGGAGCACTTATTTTGCAAATGTAATGAAGTGACACAGCTGTGGGACAATGTTCAACAATGGATTAATAAACTTCTTAACAAATTTAATGAAACTACATGGCTACTTATTAAATGACCAAACTTTTTGGCCCTCAAACCTGATACTTATGATTACTCAGAAATATATATTCTGGTGCGCAAAAAATGACTATAAACTAAATATCTTTTTCCTTCAAAAAGAAATTAAAAAAACTTATTTGGAACAAGAAACATTAAGCCTGATAAATTCACAATCAATCAATTTCAAAAGAAGGTGGAACATTTTGAAACAAATATTCGATGGTACTGACAGGTAGAATCGTCCGGTTAAAGTTATAACCTAATCCCGGAGTCAAGACTTCCACATACCTTTTTGTCATTAATGTAATAAATCATCATTTTTTGATACTTATACCTATTAATGGAATAATATGCATAGAATGTTTGTAAATCCACATGTAAGTTATGACATATTTTGTTAACACAATGTTAAAAACTGTATTCAGTTATCACAAATCATACTGCGTATATGACATTTTTGTAAGACACCAATGGGAGGCTGTCCACTCTCGCCCCCTGGATGTCACGAATGTAATGGGAAAAAAGAGTGAATGAAAGCAAACATTTGTATAAAAAAAAGTGAGCAGAAGCACTGTAAAAAGACCTTTTGAATACATAATATACATTATATGTAAGTTACAAAATTCCTGAAATATTACTTAAACCAGCACTTGTTGGCACTAATTATCCATGGTACGGAGGCACTGTTGTATAAAAAAATATTTATCCCGCTTAGTATAACCACCTATATTGGATGAATATGGCTCGTGCTGGAAAATACATTGTTCTTTATGTACCATTTCTTCTTGTTTTCATAAATAAACAAATGCTGGTTTTCTATAAATAATTCAACTAGGTAATTTAGATATATGTTATAAAAACACTAGGAAGGTATTCTTATAGCAGCCTTATAGGGGAGAAATCTCAAGCTAAAATATTATTAACCTTGTGTGTTCAAGTGAGCTAGTAAACACATCATCAAACCATGAATATGCTCTTATTTAGTAAATATTACATTATCATTTTTTCCCGATGATAAAATAAAGCAAATATGCAGCACTCAGATCATTTTTCTTATGTATATATGTATAAAACAATCTTTTGTTCACCTTACTTAAAAATATTTGTTGAAGATACACCACTATTTACAGAGTGTGTATGTGCATGGTTTTCATATATGTTATTTAAACATAATCCCAAGATAAAACTTAAAAACTGCATTATGCACTCATGTACCTTGAATACAGTCATATTCAATTTTCAATGCAGGTGTTCTTCTTTGACCATCTGGTGCAGAAAATGATCGTACTTCCCCAGGTATCCAAGATGAGGAAGCACGGCCAGCGTAAATGACATCATGGATGTGCACTGCCAAGATATCTGATGTAGAGCTGCTTTGATATGGTATCATGTCCTCCTCATTATTGAGATAATAAAGACCTGCGGCATCTCCAGTCTGAACATAGAGTCTTTCCTCCAGACTCAAGTCTTTTGTCTGAAAAATTAATACTATTAGTGTCATTCTATTTAAATACATTGTGCATGTTGTAAATGTTAATGCAAAGTAAACTTTGCTATGTATAACATTTATGATTATACTTGTGTACAATTACTGTGAGAAGTTTAAAGCTTTAAACTTTTCCACAAAAGACCAGTGACTCCACAGTTTGTGACATTTTAGCTGTAAATATCTGAATAGCCTTTGGATCTATTAACTAAAGTTACACCCACTGTAAACTTTGAAACTTTGTTACATTGATGAACTGTATATATTAACAATTTCAATTAAAACAGACCAAGTTAGTGCTTGTGAAAATGAGCATTGTTTATACCAATATGATATCATGCAGAATTCACAAAACAAATACATGTATAACAATTCCAAATGTGCAACCAAATTACATACAGAAAGTGTACTAAATAATATGTACAGAAAGTATGTAATGTTGTGCAGTGTTGTACAAAATTGTGAAAGGCTATTTTCATTTTCTTAACATTTTTCTTTATGTTGCAGTGAAAGTGTGCAAAATCAGTAAATATGTTGATTTTACCCAAAATTTAGGTTAACATGTGTAATCATTGAATGTATCAGTGAATATATTGGGGCTTTTTTAATTATATCCAATGTTTAAAATTTTGAAGATTTCATGCATTCTGTGTTATCATCTTTTCACATAGGTTATTGATAGATGTGGTTACTGACAAAAGCAAATCAAATTACAACTTAACTAGAGGAATGCTTTTGCTATCAAAAGCGAAGTGTCCCTTAAAGTTTAAAACCCTTTGTGGTTTTAATAAGCATGCTGTAAAGCTAAGAATGCACAAAGCTGCAACGTATGCTTTGCCAATACCTCTTAATACATTCTGAAGGTCTAAAAGCAAGGATAAAGGAGATATAAGGCAAAAACTGCAAAGCAGCTATTTATGACCCCAGTTTGGCCCATAAGGGAGGGTCGGGGGGTAAAACTGACTGGCTATTTAGACTCTCCACATATGCTTTCCCAATACCTCTTAATACATTCTGAAGGTATAAAAGCAGCAATAAAGGAGATATAAGGCAAAACTCCAATGCAACTATTTTATGACTCCAGTTTTGACCCATAAGGGGGGGTTGGGGGATAAAACTGACCGGCTATTTAGATTCTCCACATATGCTTTCCCAATACCTCTTAACACATTCTGAAGCTATAAAAGCAACATTAAAGGAGATATAAGGCAAAAACTCAAAATCAGCTATTTTATGACCCCAGTTTGACCCATGGGGGGGGGGGGGGCGTGGGGTAAAATTGACCGGCTATTTAGACTCTCCACATATGGTTTCCTATTACCTCCCAGTACATTTTATAGCTCTAAATGCAATACTTAAGAAGACAAGAGTCCAGTGGTTAGCTTTCACCCAACCACAGAGTCGAATCTTAGGACAGGACTGGGTGTTGAAATCTGTAAACTCTGTATTATCGCCCGCATTTGGAAACCACTTTCACGGAAGTTTTCAGTTTTGTGTCGCGAGATGGGTATTTGTTTACAAATATAAAGGGTCTGTAGATGCGCAGTTTTACAAAGCTGGTTTAAGATGAAAACCACCAGCATATTTCCTGTCCACGGACTTGCCTCATTAATATTAATGAGCAAACATGCGCAGTCACGGCAGTTCTTTGAGGGGGTTTCCCCGACAATATTTTAGAAGGCTGGTTTAAGATGAAAACTACCAGCATATTTCCTGTTCACGGACTTGAAGCGTGGATATATAGTACTGTATATGGATATTTTACAGAAGCAGTATTTAAATAAAATATTCGTGTGTTGTTTCTACAATATTACGAATACCGGTAGCCATAATGAGCGAAAATAGGGAATCACAGATTATGCTGTATTTTATGACGTGATAACTTCTAGGACATACAAAAGCGCCTTCGAGTGGTTGAATGTAGAACTACGAAGTTTGAAAATTTTCATGGTCGATTCTGATTGGCTGAATGGCAAAGGTGTAGTACTACCGTGACGTCACTTCATTCATTAATTTCTTTGCGGTTTATTTGTTTGATAAATGGGTAGATGCACAGACAACAATTTTACATTAACAGTCACTGCGTGATACACCAGCAGACAAATAAATTAATTGGGGATTCATGTCTAGAAACCAGCAGACAAAACGGTTAAAAAAGACTCGTTCGAGTAGAAAATCACAATGGAAATACAATAGGTTCTAGGACATACGGGTCCTTAGAGAGAGCCAGACGAAGTGCTAGACAAGCTTTTTACTTTATAAAATATAACTGAATAAAAGCATTAAAAATCTTCAAAATGGCAGAGTGTATACTATACACCTTAATGTACAGATATGTGAAGAAAATATTATGCAGAATTGATATTTAAGGGTTTAAACGGCGAATTTAAAATCGTGACCGCAACTCAGTACATAACTCGAATCAAAGATTCGACTAATAATAGGGGGGTTGACCTAAATTTAAGGCTTTCAGATTGAAGGTGTCAGAAAATCACTCATAAATGAGACATTTTTGGGATTGGTCCCAAAATCTAATCAGCTCGCGTTTTCGATAGTATGAACAGGTGTGTCAAATTATAAGGCTGTGTAGCAAGTAGTTTTTCCTGAACTGCGATGACGAGGGGGTGTACTTCAAAAAATTGTTTTTGATCATGTGACCTTCATAAAGGTCAAATTTAAGCATGCAGAAAAATTTTCCCACGCCTAAGGTATATAACTGCCAAATATGGTTTGAAACCTTCTAATAATAAGGGAGATATTCAAGCAAGGTATATAACTGCCAAATATGGTTTGAAACCTTCTAATAATAAGGGAGATATTCAAGCACCCATTTAGGGACGCTTAATTATATAACAACTAATTAAGGTATACCTGACAAATCTCAAAAATTTAATATTTATATTTTGTTAATTTTGTATGTTCAATTCAAATTTATATTAATATTTTATTTCCCATTCCAATTATAGCACTCATACGGAAGCTCTGAACTGCCAAAGTTTTTTTATTTTACTAACTTGAATATACAAGTTAGTTAACTTGAATATTCAAGTTAATAACTGGAATACCTGTTACCTAACTTGAATATACCAGTTAACTAACTTGTATATACGAGTTAGCTAACTTGAATATACGAGTTAGCTAACTGGAATATATGAATTACTAACTGGAATATACGAGTTAGTAACTGGAATATACAAGTTACTAACTTGAAAATACCAGTGACCTAACTTGAATATACGAGTTAGCTAACTTGAATATACGAGTTAACTAACTGGAATATACGAGTTAGCTAACTGGAATATACGAGTTAACTAACTGGAATATATGAGTTACTAACTGGAATATACCAGCTAGTAACTGGAATATACGAGTTACTAACTTGAATATACAAGTTAACTAACTTGAATATACGAGTTAGCTAACTTGAATATACCAGCTAGTAGCTGGAATATACGAGTTACTAACTTGAATATACAAGTTAACTAACTTGAATATACGAGTTAGCTAACTTGAATATACCAGTTAACTAACTGGAATATACGAGTTAGCTAACTGGAATATACGAGTTAACTAACTCGAATATACGAGTTAGCTAATTGGAATATATGAGTTAATAACTGGAATATATGAGTTAGTAACTTGAATATTCAAGTTAGTTAACTGGAATATACCAGTTAATAACTGGAATATACGAGTTAGCTAACTGGAATATACAAGTTAATAACTGGAATATAACTCGTATATTCAACTGGTATATTCCAGTTAGCTAACTCGTATATTCCAGTTAGTTGACTGGTATATTCAAGTTAGCTAACTCGTATATTCAAGTTAGTTAACTGGTATTTTTAAGTTAGTAACTTGTATATTCCAGTTACTAACTCGTATATTCCAGTTAGTAACTCGTATATTCCAGTTAGCTAACTCGTATATTTAAGTTAGCTAACTCATATATACAAGAGGAGAGTGCCCGTGAACGGGCACTGTGTCAGCTGACTGAATGTTTTTGATTTGTGATGGTGATAATGAGAGGAAAGCATAATTATCAGGGAAAGGGCTGTACAGAAATACAGTAAATGGTAACTGAACAGTATGTTCGAAAGATATTCCGAAGCTGACAGAAGAAAAGGACAAAAAAGTTGTGCCCTGCAAATGATATTATGAAATAAAGTAACAAGGTAATTGTTTAAGTGTAAAAAGTAGGTTAAAAATATTTAAAGAAATACTATAAATGCAATATCCTCGTTCGACCATGAAGAAGGGGTCCAAAGGTCAAATCTGACCATAGCAAAAGATTCCCAGCCAAAGAATTTAGGATGGTTTACCATCCCAAACCTCTCGGACCAATAATAAGTGAGTCATAGGCACTTTTTAAGTTTGGCTATCCTTGTTTGACCTTGACGGAGGGGTCCAAGGTCAAATCCGACCACACAAAAAAATTCCCAGCCCACGATTTCCTGTAGCTTGTTTACCATCCCAAACCTGTAGGACCAATAATAAGCGAGTTCTAAGCAATTGTAAGTTTGGCTATCCTCAATTGACCTTGAAGGAGGGGTCCCAGGTCAAATCTGACCACACCAAAAGAATCCCAGCCCATGATTTCCTATATGTTGGTTTACCATCCCAAACCTCCAAGACCAATAATACGCGAGTTATAAGCACTTTAAGTTTGGCTATCTTCGTTTGACCTGGAAGGAGGGGTCTAAGGTGAAATCTGACCACACCAAAAGATTCCCAGCCCATGATTTTCTATAGGTTGGTTTTCCATTCCAAACCTCTAGGACCAATAATAAGCGAGTTATAAGCACTTTTAAGTTTGGCTATCCTCATTTGACCTTGAAGGAGGGGTCCAAGGTGAAATCCGACCACACCAAAAAATTCCCAGCTCATGATTTTCTATAGGTTGGTTTTCATTCCAAACCTCTAGGACCAATAATAAGCGAGTTATAAGCACTTTTATGTTTGGCTATCCTCATTTGACCTTGAAGGAGGGTTCCAAGGTCAAATCGGACCATATTAACAGATTCCCAGCCCATGATTTCCTACAGGTTGGATACAATGATTTACTCAACAGTGAGAACCTGAAAGAAGCTATTGCTCAGCTATGCCATGACATAGAGGTCTGCAATTTCACTATGTTATAGCTGACCAAAACGTCTGTGAATAACATATTTAACAAAATACTCTAAATTTGAAAATTTTAATTACTTAAATGTAGCTTTTATAAGCTACAAGCTTACCATGTGGGACTTAATGCTGATCTCGGGTTGCCACACCCGGGGCCAACGTCTTAGAAAAAAAGATCGTTCTTGTTAGCCACCGGATATACTGGTAGTTGTCGTCACGTGATAACTTCTGACCAATCGTCCTACTTTCTCGTTGAAATTTTTTTTTTTTAAACCTACCCCTCAGCTGTAAACAGCGGGGAGGCAGGGTGGGACTCTTCTAAGTCCCACATGGTAAGCTTGTAGCTTATAAAAGCTACATTTAAGTAATTAAAATTTTCAATTTTATTACGCTACAATAGCTTACCATGTGGGACTTAATGCTGAATTCAACCGCCCGGTGGCGGGATTACAGCTGAGACTGGAAGGAATGTCATTTTTTCTAAGATTTTGAGTTAATATGTATAGAATAGTGCCAGAAATACCAGTCTGAGTCCCATTTACAGTGCCCCGGTCCCGAAGGCCGGGCCTGTAACGAGCCAAAAACCTAAGTAAATGAGAGACAGTGCTAAAAACTGTCTAGATGTTTTATTGAAGGACGGGAGTGCAGCAGTGCTCACTCCGAGGTCTAAGGGTCCAAAAGGGGCCCTTCACGTGTGACTGACCAACCCAGAGGTTGGGAATCTCATAAAATTTTTACAACCTGAATATGAGATTAATGACAACTAAATAAGTCCTTAATAGAAAATACTTGATAATTAAAGGATAAAATGACCTTACCCGTAACATCTTGAAGGTAGAGGAATACCTAGATCCTGGGAAAGACTCCTGAAGACTTGGTTGTAGCGGATGTGCCCCCCCCCTTTTTTCTTTCCGAGGACAACTGGTCTGAGGGGAAGGATCTAGGACTTGTTGTGCAGCCACTACGGGTCCCAGGTACAAATTGTTGTCGGTGTCCGACCAAGTAAGGTCTTTTAGGTAAAAATTTGTAAATGTGTTGTGAGCTTTCCAGTGACAGGCTTGCATGATTTGGTCCACCGATACCCCACCGTAAAAGGCCTTAGAGGCCGCGAAGGCCCGGATGTCATGCGCTTTGACTTGGACCAAGTCCAAGGCTTGTTGATCTGCTTGTTTGTAACAAAGTAAAATGGTTTGTTTCAACCATGAAGAGAGTGTAGCGGGTCTGATGTCTGAGGTATGTCCTTTCTTAAAGGAGATGAAAAGGAGAGAACGAGACCCTCTCAGGTCTTTAGTTCGATCCAAATAAAACCTCAGGGCCCGTACGGGACACAGGGTCCTGTCTTCTTTAAACTGTCTATCCACAATGGTAGTCAGAGCAGGGATAGTCACCGGAGACACACTTTGAGAACCTTCTCTTGCTAGTTGGTTTTTGGCTATGAAATCAGAAGAAGGGAACAAGGCAACCTTTTCCCATTGGCCTAAATTAGCTACTTTGTTAGCGACCCAGGCATGGATTTCGCTGCGGCGCTTGCCGGAGGCCAAGGCTAGCAAGAAAGCAGTTTTTAAAGTGAGATGTTTGAGGTCTGAATCTTTCATGGGCTCAAAAGGTGCTTTGGTGAGCTCGTTAAGGACAACAGAAAGGTTCCACTTGGGTAAGTTTCTGGAACTTTTAGGACGATCCCTGTGAAAACTGGAGAGTAACCTATGAAGGTCTGCATTGTGTGCAATATGTTGGGCCGTTGGGCCCAAAGTGTCAACGATTGCAGTCCTGTAACCATCAATGGTCGAGGGGCGCCTGTTTAGGTCTTGGTACAGGTACATGAAGAAATCTGAGATTTGTTTCACAGATGGAGTGGAGAAATCCACCGAATTTTCTCTGCACCATTTTTCAAAAAGGGCCCACTTTGACTTGTAGATGGTCCTTGTTGATGACCGCTGAGGGGCAGCAATTCTCTCTGCCACCTCCACAGAGAAGCCTTGTTCTTGGAGTTGTCCGCTCCTAGACACCAGGCGTGGAGGTTCAGGTGCTGGGGGTTGTTGTGGAACACCAGCTTGTGGGACTGTTTGAGTAGGGTTGTTGACACTGGGAGTTGCAGTGGGATCTCTGTTGAGAGCTGCACTAGGTCCCAAAACCAGGGCATCCCTGGCCAGCCTGGGGCTATTACGATGATCAGGCACTGGCATTGCCTGATCTTTTGGATCACCTTGTGAAGGAGAGCCGTAGGAGGGTACGCATATGCTGTGAGGTTGGTCCAGTTTATGTTCAGAGCATCTATGTCCCAGGCCTTTGGGTCTGGGATAGGAGACACGTATAGAGGGAGTTTGTGGTTCAGGTGAGTGGCAAACAAGTCTACATGAGGGGTGAACCACTTCTGGCAGATCTGTTTGAAGACCTGTGGGTGCAGAGACCATTCGGTTGACTGCACTTGGTTGGACCTGGATAGCAGGTCGGCCATCACATTCAGGCACCCTGGAATGTGCCTGGCTTTCAATGTTATGTGATAGTGATGGCACCAGGTCATGATCTTCCACAGGAGAGCACACATCTCTGCCGAGTGTGTTCCTCCTTGTTTGTTGATGTAGGCTACCACTGTTGAGTTGTCCGTCGCGATCAACACTGTTTGATTCTGGCACTGGTCCTTGAAGTCTCGAAGGGCCAGGGAGACCGCCTTCAATTCTAGGACATTTATGTGAAGCCTTTTTTCCCGATCTGACCACAGACCCTTGGTAAAGTTTTGGTCTAAGTGAGCGCCCCAACCTTCGTTTGAGGCGTCGGTAAAGAGTTGGATACTGTGGTCTTTGGGATGAAGGTCTGCACCTTTCATCACCTTGGAGGGATTTTGCCACCAATCTAGGTGGGCTGCAATGGCTTCTGTCCAGGGAAGGAGGTTGTCCAGCGACTGAGGATATCTCCAGTGCTCCTTGAGATGAAACTGAAAGGGCCTCATGTGAAGGCGTCCCTCCGGGACCATTTTCTCCGTTGAGGCTAGCAACCCAATTAGAGACATCAAACATCTTGCAGTCAAAACACGTTTTGACTTGAGTCGTAGGATCAAATCCTGAAGTTTGAGCCATCTCTCTTGAGTGGGTTTTACAAGGGCTGAATCGAGGTGGTATTCGTAGCCCACGAACGAAAACACCTGTGTAGGTTTCAGTTCTGATTTTTCCTGATTTATTATCCATCCCAAGGACTGAGTCAGGTCTACTACTGCCTGAGTGTTCACTTGTGCTTCCTCCTGAGACTGGGACCTGATCAGCCAGTCGTCCAGGTATTGGTGAATTCTGAGTCCTCTTGAGAGGGCCATTAGTTTCACTTCCTTTACGATCATAGTAAAGACCTGGGGGGCTGTAGCTAGTCCGAACGGGAGGGAGGTGAATTGGAACACCTGAGCCTTGTAGCAAAACCTTAGGTATTTCCTTGAGCTTGGGTGGATGGGGATATGCAGGTAGGCGTCCGACAGATCTATCGACGATACCCACTCCCCTGGAATCAGGGAGGTCCTGATGGACTCTGGAGTTTCCATTTTGAACTTTTCTACGTGTAGAAAAGTGTTGAGCCTGCTTAAGTCTATGACTGGCCTCCACCTTTGGTGAGGCTTGGGTACTAGGAACAGGCGACTGTAAAACCCGAGAGATTTTACATTGTCTACCCTTTCGATAGCGTTCTTTGACAGGAGAGACTGGATACAAGTGGCCAAGGCTTGGTCTTTTGGTTGGGCCTTGTACTCTGACAGAATCAGAGGAAATCTGATCAAGTTTGGCTTTGAACGGAATGGCAGAACGTAGCCATTGGTGATAATGTTTAACACGTTTTGAGAACATTTGTTTGTGAGCCAGTCTCTCCTGAAAGAACGGAGGCGACCTCCTACTGGTGGACTGAGTGAGGCTTTTGAGGAGTCATTGGGGAGGGGGGTTTCCACGCCCCCTTCCTCTATTGTGGGGTCGAAAACGACCCCTGGAGCCTCTGAAGTTGGATTTTCCTCTTCCCGAAGGAAAGGACTGGTTACTGCTTTGAGAGGTATTGCCCCCATAGGGGCGTTTCCTGTAGGAGCCTCTTTTCCTGTGGGGACCACGAAAGGGCTTATTCTGGTAGGGTGCAAAACCCTGAGAATCTTTTGAGGTGCCTTTTTTGAGAAGGAAGTCCTCACCTTCCTTCACTAATTGAGACTCGAACAAGGAAGAGTCCCAAAAGGACGAGTTCCTGAGTTCTTGACGTCTCGTTTCTCCTAATTGAGGATGTAATAGAGTCATCTCGGCTTCTCGCCTGAGTAAGCCGGTATTAGCCATAGAGTATAATTCCCTCTGCAAAATATGGGCTAGAGATTTGCTGAGACAAGTGAGGGCCCTGTGTTGAACAAGTACTGTCTTGTTCCAAAAATCTAAGTAGTCAGCTACTTCCTCATATCCGCGCTTTGCCGCTTTCTCAGGATTGGCACCTTTCTGAATCTGAGATTTAATCTTCTTGACGGTAGACTTAATGCTATGTTGGCATTTTTCCAATGAAGCATTGCAAGAAGATGAGGTTTTGGCAAATGCAGCGGTGAAGTTGAGGGTAGAGATGTTTTGTCTAGCCTGAAGTTCTAGCTCCTTGAGAACTGGCATGGGAACTCTGGCTACTGGGGGCCCAGAAGGTCTAGGAGTAATACAGATCTTAGCAAAGTCTGTATTCAACTCCTGAATTTTGTCCTGAAAAGTTGGTTGTCCCACCTTGTACCACTTGGAAGTTGAGGGAGGAGGCTTGACATATTTTCCCTCAGATAAGTTGGCAGCCTTAAAGTCATGTTGGAATTTATCAAAGGCGTCCTTGATAACTGAGCTAAGTGGCAGAATAGAGGAGGGACCTCTAGGTCTGAGCTCTTGACGGCCTTTTTCATCATCCAGACCCAACACTGAGGTGGAAGACCTGGGCATAGATTCCCTGGGATCAGGGAGAGACAAAATACGCCTGAAGGTATCCACTTCCTCAGAGTATTGGGAGGGCATGTCAGACAAAGCTACTGCTCTATAGTAAGGGGGGTCTGGATCATGTTGTGGGAGGTCTTGGTCAGAAGCTACTCCTGAGGGCTGAGCCCTAGAGGGCTTAGGAGACCTGTGTCTGGCTACAGGGGAGTGATCCTCCTCTGAGGTAAATGACACATATCTAGATCTTGATTTATGTTTGCTCTTGTCAGAGTGCTTTTTGGATCTAGAAGAAGGGATCCGAGGTTCATCGGAATCTTCATTTGGTTGGTCCGAGGCAAAGCTCGGGTCAACTGGCTGCTTATGGCTTTGCTTTTTGTGAGAGTACGAAACCTCTTCGGGATGACCTTCAGAGGGGGCAACGTACTGATCCGAGGAAGGTTGAGTAGATACTAGACGAGGAGGAAGAGTTGGACCATAGTCCACATCCATATCCTCGCTTGGAACGTTAGTACCAGATCTCGGATGGGGCAAATCCAGAGGGGCAGCAGAAGTACTGGACAAGCCAGGTTTTGAAGCAAGAGTCGAAGACTGTGTCTCGACTTTCTGTTTTACAGCCAACTCCTCTCGGAGTGACTGAAAAGCTTCCAACATGGATGCCTGGAAGGAACCCATTTGCTGCTGTAAGTGTATATTTAAGGAATCACCGAGTGATTTCTCTAAATTTTTCTGGATTTTATTTTGCAAAGCTGTACCAGGGGTGGGTGGGACGGTTTTTGCTGGCGTTTTCAAAGACAGGGAACTGAAGGCAAGAGGTTGTGGACGGGGGGGTGAGGTAAAGAGGCTATCAGCAGCACACTCGAGGTCTGCATTGGACCCAGTGAAAGAGTCCCCGTCGCCTTCACCCAAAAGATCTAGTTCATCTTTGGAACTAGTTGTTGCTTTTTCAAATACCGTTTCCGGTTTTGGATTTTCTGTAGTTGCTCATCTGTAAAAGACGTGCAAATTTCGCAAGGGGTTTCAAAGGTGACACAGGGGTCATCTCCCTTGCCAGCCTCCCTACAGGTAGGGCAGAAATTATGTGTATCAAAATTAAAGCAGAAATGGCGGCATTTCTGCGCTCTCGGTTTGTCTTTATTTGCTTGATGTGTAGACATTTTGTACGCAATAAAAGACGTAGAATGTATTAGCCTGAACCGAGGAAAACTCAAAACACGCGACAGCAATAAAAATACTTATCCTGTGAAAATGAAACTTTAACAGAATGATCTATAATATATATTACAAGAAATATGCAAATATTAGCCTCCAACAATAAGTAAAGTCTGAGAAATAAATGAAAATGTCTGTATATTTACAAACTGCTACCAGTCAATCGTGGCCAACGAGAAAGTAGGACGATTGGTCAGAAGTTATCACGTGACGACAACTACCAGTATATCCGGTGGCTAACAAGAACGATCTTTTTTTCTAAGACGTTGGCCCCGGGTGTGGCAACCCGAGATCAGCATTAAGTCCCACATGGTAAGCTATTGTAGCGTAATAAAAGTAATAGTTTTCAAGTTACTACTGATTTACTCAAGAGTGAGAACCTCAAAGTAACTATTACTCAGCTATGCAATGAGCTACATGTCTGAATTTTAGCTCTGTTATAGCTGACCTAAAAGTAGGTGAACAACATATTTAAGCAAAATACTGTAAATGCAATAGTTTTCAAGTTACAACTGATTTACTCAATAGTGAGAACCTGAAAATAGCTATTGCTCCGCTATGCCATGAGCTATAGGTCTGTAATTTCACTATGTTATAGCTAACCCAAAAGTAGGTGAACAATATATTTTAACAAAATACTCCAAATGCAATATTTTTCAAGTTATAGCCAATTTACTCAACAGTCAGTGCCTGAGAATAGCTATTGCTCAGTTGTGCCATGAGCTACAGGTCTGTAATTTCACTATGTTATAGCTGACCCAAAAGTAGCTGAATAACATATTTGCACAAATTTCTGTAAAGGCAATAGTTTTCCAATTACAACTGATTTACTCAACAGTGAGAACTTCAAAGTAGCTATTACTCAGCTATGCAATGAGCCACAGGTCTGGAACTTCACTATGTTATAGCTGACCCCAAAATAGGTGAATAACATATTGCAACAAAATACTCTAAATGCAATAGTTTCCAAGTTATAAGTGATTTACTCAACAGTGATAACCTAAAAGTAGCTATTACTCAGCTATGCCATGAGCTACAGGTGTGAAATTTTACTATGTTATAGCTGACCCAAAAGTAGCTGAATAACATATTTATACTAAATTCTCTAAATGCAATAGTTTTCAAATTATAAGTGATTTGCTCAACATTGAGAACTTCAAAGTGGCTATTACTCAGCTATGCAATGAGTCACAGGTCTGGAACTTCACTATGTTATAGCTGACCCCAAAATAGGTGAATAACATATTGAAACAAAATACTCTAAATGCAATAATTTCCAAGTTATAAGCGATTTACTCAACAGTGATAACCTCAAAGTAGCTATTACTCAGCTATGCCATGAGCTACAGGTCTGAAATTTTACTATGTTATAGCTGACCCAAAAGTAGGTGAACAACATATTTAAGCAAAATACTGTACATGCAATAGTTTTCAAGTTACAACTGATTTACTCAATAGTGATGACCTAAAAGTAGCTATTACTCAGCTATGCCATGAGCTACAGGTCTGAAATTTTACTATGTTATAGCTGACCCAAAAGTAGCTGAATAACATATTTATACTAAATTCTCTAAATGCAATAGTTTTGCAATTACAACTGATTTACTCAATAGTGAGAACCTCAAAGTAGTTATTACTCAGCTATGCAATGAGCTACAGGTCTGAAATTTTACTATGTTATAGCTGGCCCAAAAGTAGCTGAATAACATATTTATACGAAATTCTCTAAATGCAATAGTTTTGCAATTACAACTGATTTACTCAATAGTGAGAACCTCAAAGTAGTTATTACTCAGCTATGCAATGAGCTACAGGTCTGAAATTTTACTATGTTATAGCTGACCCAAAAGTAGGTGAACAACATATTTAAGCAAAATACTGTAAATGCAATAGTTTTCAAGTTACAACTGATTTACTCAATAGTGATGACCTAAAAGTAGCTATTACCCAGCTATGCCATGAGCTACAGGTCTGAAATTTTACTATGTTATAGCTGACCCAAAAGTAGCTGAATAACATATTTATACGAAATACTCTAAATGCAATAGTTTTCTAATTACAACTGATTTACTCAACAGTGAGAACTTTAAAGTAGCTATTACTCAGCTATGCCATGACCTACAGATCTGAAATTTCACTATGTTATAGCTGACCCAAAAGTAGCTGAATAACATATTTATACGAAATTCTCTAAATGCAATAGGTTTTAAGTTACAAGTGATTTACTCAATAGTGAGAACTTCAAAGTAGCTATTACTCAGCTATGCAATGAGCCACAGATCTGAAACTTCACTATGTTATAGCTGACCCCAAAATAGGTGAATAACATATTGAAACAAAATACTCTAAATGCAATAGTTTCCAAGTTATAAGCGATTTACTCAACAGTGATAACCTAAAAGTAGCTATTACTCAGCTATGCCATGAGCTACAGGTGTGAAATTTTACTATGTTATAGCTGACCCAAAAGTAGCTGAATAACATATTTATACGAAATTCTCTAAATGCAATAGTTTTCAAGTTATAAGCGATTTACTCAACAGTGATAACCTAAAAGTAGCTATTACTCAGCTATGCCATGAGCTACAGGTCTGAAATTTAACTATGTTATAGCTGACCCAAAAGTAGCTGAATAACATATTTATACAAAATTCTCTAAATGCAATAGTTTTTAAGTTACAAGTGATTTTACTCATGATGGAAGTTACTGAAAAGCCCAAAAGTAGCTATTACTCACTTAGCTATTGAGACAGGCACCCAACTTACTCACCATATTGTAGCTATGCAAAAAGTAGCTGAATAACATATTTTAACAAAATGCTCTAAATGCAACACTTTTCGAGTTATAAATGATTTTGTGCATGATTTCATGAATTTTAATGCATTAAAAATTATTAAAAAAATTTATTAAAAAAAAAGTAAGACAGATCCAGGTCTCATACTCACACAAGAGAATCTACCTGTGGCCTAGTACATATATGCAAGATATGAGAGAAATCCCTGCAATAGTCACTGAGAAAATTGTGATTAAGTGTTGAAATTTTCACACTTTTGGTGGGGGTACCCCCCTTGTAATGTCTCTAGCAAACAGACGAACAGACAGATTTGCATGCCTTGAACAATTTTTCATCCTCGATAGATAAGGTATCTTTTAAAAAAAACAGTACGTCTCTAGGCCTTGTAGTTTTGGAGGAGAAGTTGTTCACGCGGACGCGGACGCCCACGCCGCAGAGTGACGACATAATGTCAGCTGACTGACAAGTCAGCTGACATAACAAGTTAGTTAACTTGTATATTCAAGTTAGGTAACTGGTATTTTCAAGTTAGTAACTTGTACATTCAAGTTACTAACTCGAATATTCCAGTTATTAACTTGAATATTCAAGTTAACTAACTCGTATATTCAAGTTAGTAAAAAACTTTGGCAGTTTAGAGCTTCCGTACACTCATATTACAAAAGCCTTGTATCTTTCTTCACTGATTAACAGACAGTTTTAACCCCTTTGCCACCAATGGAGTAATATCCAACTATATCAAAGGAAATTCTGGGATGAAGATCTTGCAGTCATTTTAATTTGCTGAAACACGCAGCACATGTGTTATTTGTCATCTATAATGTAGCTCGTACATAATACTTGAAATAACATATTTCAGTACTATACAAAGACTTTTATTTCCACAGTGCTGTAGGGAACTTATACAACTGTCCAGAGGTGTCAACTGCTAGTTGAAGCAAGGAATTGAAGAAAACACTTTGCTATAAACCAGTGACTGATATTGAGATCACTAAGGGGTTGAGTAAATAAGTTTATTTTATAGGTTTAGTTTATATAACCAATAACAAGAGTTGACAGCCATATGAGCATTTGTGTAACAACAGTGTTACAGTCTAAAAACGTTAGGAAACAAATGCTTAATTAAGAGTTATGTATTGTGCACTATTGTTTTTTTACTGTACTTTTTTTCTATTTGGTATTCTCTATGTGTAGTTTTTCTGCTTACCTGTATACAATGACTACTGGGCCACTGGCTACTTTGTTGATACTAGATTACAATGATCAAGTATTAGTGATGTTGAATTCTAGTTTACAAATATACTTCACTTACATGTACTCCTGCTTTTGTTGGTTGAAGTTTAACTGTTCCAGCCATCAGATATTTCCAGTTCTCTGTCTTTCTCCAGAATGACAGGTATTCAATTCCCTCTTTTCGGGTGTAATAAATGATTTTCTTAATTGCAGCATTTTGACTGAAAGTCATTGTAGAGAAAAGGTTCATAGAAGGACCTGCCTTTACAGCCATGTCACCAACAACAGATCTAGGATCACCAATTAAAATTCCACAATCTGCAAGGACAATATATAAAAATACATATATATCAGTAACCCTGTTCAAGGCTTTATGTTTTGTTTAACACCTAGGGTCATATTGGGACAGGTCCACAGAATATGTCACTTGTGGGAGTAAAAAGTACTGGACCTACTGTTAAAGTAATGACATTAGTTACCAGTTAAGACATGTGCTACACAATAGTTCGAATTAACTCAATAGTTTATTTTATCAAAGCTCCACTGCTAGTATTTACCTTTACTGAACAACAGAATGCTTGACCTTTAAAATGTAACATCACCATTAGATAGATACACTTGGTTAAGCTACTTCTTTCCAATATGTAAAGGCTGTATGGCAAAAATCCTCAACCACTATCATGATACAACAAAGATTATTTACATTAAAGACCTATTATGTAGTCACTACAGTTATCATTATTTATTAAAGACATCTGGCTGACCACCATTGAGTGAGCCTAGTTATGCAAACTTGCAAAAAATAGCATCAGAGATGGCCGTAACCCTAAGCCTGGGGAAATAGTTTTCAACACCATGAGATATAGAAGTAGAGAAACAGTACAATGACCAGGAAACTTTCAGAGCAGAGTCAGTTATATAAAAGTCCCAATAATTTTTAAGTGGCGAAAATAATGTTTAAGAGAAAGAATATGTATGTAAAGGTGAAGTATTAATCAATTTAATAGCGATATGGCAGCATTAATCAGTAAACTAAAAATTATGACACGGTAAAATTTATTCACTGGTGAATAGATGTAAATAGGAAATATTCGTAAAAGTGCATAATTATAATAATCAGTTGCAGCAATCCATATATCTTTGTCATTAGAGAAACATGTCTCAAATATGGTAGATCAACACACTTTGTCAACCTTCTACACCTTACAGAATTCAAGAACCCCCGCCATGATTTTAAAACTTATGGTTGTACGGTAAGGTCAAAGGTCAACTCAAGATCACACCATGATGTTGCACACATGCAACCGCCAATCAATGTCCCTACCAAGTATCAACTTGCTACACCTTACGGTTTCTGAGATATAGCCTGGACAAGATTTTATAGATAAAGGTCACTACGGCAAGGTTAAAGGTCAAATCAAGGTCACACCATGACGTTGCACGCCTACAATCTACATGCTACACCTACAACTACAACCCCCAACCAATGTCCCTACCATATATCAACTTCCTACGCATTACAGTTCCAAGATATAGCCCGAACAAGATTTTATAGCTGAAGGCCACTACAGCAAGGTCAAAAGTCAAATCAAGGTCATATTTTGAGTTTGCACACCTAGAAAACCTAACCAATGTCCCTACCAAGTATCAACTTCCTACTCCTTATGGTTTCTGAGATACAGCCCGGAGAAACTTTTCCCACTGCCCGGCAGACCACCCGCCCACCCATCCAGACACCATGGGTGAAAACAATACCCCGGGCTGTGGGGTAAAAAGCTTGGTAGCATATAACATAAATGAGTTTGATCTCTATCTGATCTAAAAGGTCAAAGTCTAATATTGTTGAAAGAATACTAAGGAAATTTGTCATTAAATTCCCACATAAAGTGGTATAATTTTATTACCTGCCACACCCCAAATGTTAACGATGCATTTCTGAATAGTTCTGGGTATTATAATAGCAGATTTAGGGTGTAAGATATGACAAAACAGCCTCACTAAGAATGTTAACTGTTAATAACTAACTGCTGTGTACATGTGTATGTGATATATATTTGATTATGGTGCTGTAAAAATATACCTTCAGTGTTATAGAAACTACAGAATGGTTCATCTGGTGCCTGACTTTCTTCACAGCATCTCCCTGTCATCAAATGGCAGATTCTGTTGCAATTTAGAGGGCAGGGAACACCACAGTCACTGCCATAAAAACCCATGGGACAGGCTGAGAAAAAGAGATACAAGTCTGATTGCCTTTATACCTGAAAGATTCTTCAGCTTTCCAAAAATTACTATTAATTACATTCACAGCTATTAAGGAAAGTTTTTAGTGTATTATTTTGCAGTTTTTATGTTGTCATGTTCAACACTTTTGTTCTCCCACTACTGTGAGGTAAAAAAGCATTTATCCAACATTTTTGTTTTAGTTTAGTGTTGTTATTCTTTGAATGACAATACACTCGGTTCTATTATCCAATCATAAAGTAGCATCAAGTATCACTTTATGCCAATGACACCAAATTATTCATAACACTCTCACCAATTCAATTTTTTTCAAACTGTCAAAGATTGCTTTAATGACATTCAAAATTTCATGTCATCAAACAGAAAAAAACTAAATCCTGATAAAATGGAACCACTTTAATTAGATAAAAATAATCGTAAACATGACAATAGTTAAAGTGTTGCCAACTGAAATTCTTGGAAATCAGATGGCACTCTCCTCAAATGTCAGGAATCTTGGGGTGGTGCAACACGTCTGTCTCTGATCATCTGTCCAAAGTCACAAATTTTAAGTCAACTCACATCCATATTAAAGATTTATACAGGATTTACCACCTCTTAGACCTTTTTGTATCACTTCTGCTTGCAAAGGCTCTAGTAAGCAGTTGTTTGGACTACTGAAATTCCCTTTTTGATTTCAAGTTCAAGAGACTGCAGTGTGTTCAAACTCAATCTGCAAAGTAGTCACTCACTCCTCCAGGTCTTCCCACATCACAACACAATTACAAATAGCATCGGAGATGCCCATATCCCACAACCTGGGGAAATAGTTTTCAAAACCATGACATACAGAAGCAGTGAAACAGTACGAAGACCGGAATAGTTTCAGCGCAGTGTTATTTATATCAAGGCTCAAATTATCTTTAAGTAGAAAAAATAACATCTAACAGAAAGGAAATGTATGTAAAGATAAAGTACTTAAACAAGACAATTCAATAGCAAGATGACAGCATTAACCAGTAAACTAAAACAAGCAATCAGTGCCCGTGAACGGGCTCTGTGTCAGCTGACTGTGTGTTTTGAGTTTCAGAGTAGAAGTGACAGAAGAAAAAAAGGACACAAAAGTTGTGCCCTGGAAATGGTGTTCAGATGGAAAGTAAGAAGGTAACTGTTAAGGTGTAAAAAGTAAGTTAAAAACATATTTAACCCTTTCGCTACTGAAGGAACATTATTCCATGGGACAGTCTTAGTCTGTAGCCATATGACATCATATCATGTCAGAAACGCCAATGAAGTAAAGTAATAACTCACTACCTTATACACTTCATTTGCAGAATTTTTCGGCATATTTCATTAGGAATTTATGAAAGTCAAATGGGAAAATTTGTGGGAATTCCCCAAATAAAAATAACCACGAGTAAACAATATGCAGCTATATGCGCTAAATACAGCAATATCAACAGAAACCAGTTAAAATAGGTGAAATGGTGAATTTTTTTTTAAATATGGCATAACTGTGATATAAAATACTTAAAAAATCGGTTTAATACTGATACACCAAAGAAAACGTACAACAGTACACTGAAGGGAAAGAAGAAATATATATTATTGTCGTTGACCCTTGGTCGACAGACATGGTCCCTTGTAATACACATTGATGTCGACTGCTAGTCGACATACATGGTAGCGAAAGGGTTAAAGAAAATATTGCAAATGCAATAGTTTTAATTTTACTATGTTATAGCTGACCCCAAAATAGGTGAATAACATACTGAAACTAAATAATCTAAATGCAATAGTTTTCAAGTTATAAGTGATTTACTCAACAGTGATAACCTAAAAGTAGCTATTACTCAAGTGTGCCATGATCTACAGGTCTGAAATTTTACTATGTTATAGCTCACCCAAAAGTAGCTGAATAACATATTTACACAAAATTCTCTAAATGCAATAGTTTTCAAGTTACAAGTGATTTTACTCATGATGGAAGTTACTGAATAGTGCAAAAGTAGCTATTACTCACTTAGCTATCGAGATAGACACCGTAGTTACTCATAATGTTGTAGCTATGGAAAAAGTAGCTCACTAACATATTTTAACAAAACGCTGTAAATGCAATACTTTTCAAGTTAGAAATGATTTAGTGTTGAGTAAGAACCTCAAAGTAGCTATTACTCAGCTATGCAATGAGCAACAGGTCTGGAATTTTACTATGTTTTCGCTGACCCCAAAATAGGTGAATAACATATTGAAGCTAAATACTCTAAATTCAATAGTTTTCAAGTTATAAGTGATTTACTCAACAGTGATAACCTAAAAGTAGCTATTACTCAAGTGTGCCATGAGGTACAGGTCTGAAATTTTACTATGTTATAACTGACCCAAAAGTAGCTGAATAACATATTTACACAAAATTCTCTAAATGCAATAGTTTTCAAGTTACAAGTGATTTTACTCATGATGGAAGTTAATGAAAAGTCCAAAAGTAGCTGTTACTCACTTAGCTACTGAGATAGACACCCACGTTACTCACCATGTTGTAGCTATGGAAAAAGTAGCTGAATAACATATTTTAACAAAATGCTCTAAATTGAAAATTTTAATTACTTCAATGTAGTTTTTATAAGCTACAAGCTTACCATGTGGGACTGAATGCTATTCTCAGATGGCCGCCAGGGCCGGCCAACGTCTAAGAAAAACAGACATTTATTGTTGGCCGTAGCCTCAGGTTGTCGTCACGTGACGTAGCCCATTTGTCTTCTCCTTTATCGTTGAAATTTTAACCCATACACCCTCAGCTGTAATACAGCAAGGAGGTCGGGTGGGACTCTTCTCAGTCCCACACGGTAAGCTTGTAGCCACCGTAAAAGGCCTTAGAGGCCGCAAAGACCCTAATGTCATGCGCTTTAACTTGGACCAGGTCCAAGGCTTGTTGGTCTGCTTGTTTATAACAAAGTAGAATGGCTTGTTTCAACCAAGAAGAGAGAGTAGCGGGTCTGATGTCTGAGGTATGTCCTTTCTTGAAGGAGATGAAAAGGAGTGATAGAAACCCTCTGAGGTCTTTTGTTCAATCCAAATAGTACCTCAGGGCCCGCACCGGACACAGGGTCCTGTCTTCTTTGAATTGTCTATCTACAATGGTAGTCAAAGCAGGAATAGTCACCGGAGACACACTTTGAGAACCTTCTCTTTGCTAGTTGGTTTTTGGCTATAAAGTCAGAAGAAGGGAAGGGAACCTTTTCCAATTGGCCTAGATTAGATACTTTGTTTGCAACCCAGGCATGGATTTCGCTGCGACATTTGCCGAAGGCCAAAGCTAGCAAGAAAGCAGTTTTGAGAGTAAGATGTTTGAGGTCTGTGTCTTTCATAGGCTCAAAGGGCGCTTTTGTGAGCTCACTGAGAACAACAGAAAGGTTCCACTCAAAGAGATTTCTGGAACTTTTGGGACGATCCCAGTGGAAACTGGAGAGTAACCTATGGAGGTCTGCATTATGTGCAATATGGTGGGCCATTGGGCCCAAAGTGTCAACAGTGGCAGTCCTGTAACCATCAATGGTCGAGGGGCGCCTGTTTAGGTCTTGGTACAGGTACAAGAAAAAATCTGAGATTTGTTTCACAGATGGAGAGGAGAAATGGGGACTATTACTATGATTAGGCAGTGACATTGCCTGATTTTTTGGATCACTCTGTGAAGGAGAGCCGATGGAGAGTAAGCATAAGCAGTGAGACAAGTCCAGTTTATGTTCAGTGCATCTATGTACCAGGCCTTTGGGTCTGGAATTGGAGACACGTACAGAGCGAGTTTGTGGTTCAGATGAGTGGCAAACAGGTCTACATGAGGGGTGAACCACTTCTGGCAGATCTGTTTGAACACCTGTGGATGCAGTGACCATTCTGGACAGAAGGTTGACCATCGCATTCAGACACCCTGGAATGTGTCTGGTTTTTAATGTTATGTGATAGCGGTGACACCATGTCATGATCTTCCACAGGAGAGCGCACATCTCTACTGAGTGAGTTCCTCCTTGTTTGTTTATGTAGGCTACCACTGTCGAGTTGTCCGTTGCAACTAGAACTGTTTGGTTCTGGCACTGGTCCTTGAAATTTCGAAGGGCCAGTGAGACCGCCTTCAACTCTAGGAGGTTTATGTGTAGCCTTTTTTCCTGGTCTGACCACAGACCCTTGGTAGAACTTTGATCTAAGTGAGCCCCCAAACCTTCGTTTGATACATCTGTAAAGAGCTGGATACTGTGGTCTTTGGGATGAAAGTCTGAGCCTTTCATCACATTTGCAGGATTCTGCCACCAGTCTAGGTGTGCACAAATGGCATCTGTCCAAGGAAGGATGCTGTCCAGAGACTGAGGATATCTCCAATGCTCCTTGAGATGAAACTGAAAGGGCCTCATGTGAAGGCGTCCCTCCAGGACCATCTTCTCCGTTGAGGCAAGCAACCCAATTAGAGACATCAAACATCTTGCAGTCAAAACATGTTTTAACTTGAGTCGTAGGATCAAATCCTGAAGTTTGAGCCATCTCTCTTGAGTTGGTTTTACAAGGTCACTACGGCAAGATCAAAGGTCAAATCAATGTCACACCATGATGTTGCATACCTACACCCCCAACTAATGTCACCACTAAGTATCAACTTCCTACACCTTACAGTTTCCGAGATTTAACCCAGACAAGAATTTATAGGTCAAGGTCATTACCGCAAAGTCAAAGGTCAAGTCAAGGTCAGACCATGACATGCACCCCCTAACCAATGTCCCTATCACATATCAACTTTCTACACCTTACGGTTTTTGAGATACAGCCCGGACAAACTTCCCGCAGCCCGCCGGCCAATCCAAACACCATGGATGAAAATAATACCCCAACAGCCCTTAAGAGCTGTGGGGGTAAAATTGTACAGTTCAAAATAGGATTGAACACATATTTCATATAACACCAGTCCTTCAGGAATAACCTTCAGAAAACATCTCAAGATTCCCCTCTTCAATTCAAGAATCTCCATTTTAGTACCTTCCCCTAATTCACACGCACTACCCAGGATAACTGACTAAGAATGTTGCCTGACTATCCCTTTTGTCAATTCATTTATCAGTTTAGCGCTTCATGAAACTCTGTCTATGGAAGATAGAAAGCAGTTGATAAATGAATTTATATTTCCAAAATTCAAATTAAATATGTCAAATAATTTGATGCTTGTGAATATGTATTATTTAAGCATTCCTTAATTACTATTCTTCTGTCCATATGTATTTATTGGCTATATCGTGGTTGGACGATGATCTGTTGCATGTATACATTATATTTTACTGTAATTTCTATGAGAAAAACCATTTTTGCAAAAACGGATTGCCCTTGGGTATTACAGATCCCTGTACCCCACAGCCCAGGGAATTAATTTGTGACACCTAGAGATACAGAGGAAGTGAACCAGAAAATGATAAGGAGACTTTCAAAGCAAGCAGTGGTAGTAATATAAAGATTGAAATAATGTTTAAGTAGAGAAAATAACGTCTAAGGGAGAGAAAATGTATGCAAAGAAAAAGTATTAAAACAAGACAATTCAACAGCAAGATGGAAGCATTAATCCGTAAACTAAAAATTATGAAGCTGTAAGATTCATTAATGGAAGCATAGCTGTCAATGGAAATAGCACAATTAAGTAAAAGTATATATAATCATAAGTTACAGCAATTGATATATCTTTGTGATAAGATAAATATGTCTCAAATATGGCAGATGTGCACACTTTGGCAGTGCCAAGGTTAAGGGTCACACGATGATTTAGCATACCTACATTTCCAACCACTGACTCATCCAAAAATCAACTTCCTATACCTTACGGTTTCCAAAATATAGTCTAGACATGATTTTTAAGGTCAAGGTCACTGCAGCAAGGTCATAGGTCCCCCCTGAATGTATCAATGACCCTACAATCTATCATGAATGTCCTACACCCTATGGTTTTTGAGATACAGCCTGGACAATTTTTTTGCAATTACCTGCCTGCCGACTGCCTGACCTCTTACTCACCAATCCAGATGTCATTGGTGAAAACTATACCTGCAGAGCCCTTAAAGGCTGTGGAGAAAAATAAAATCCTTAAATATAACATTAAGGCGTTTTTAGTACTCAGTAGACTAAAAGAAAACAGGGTTGTGCGGCCGAATGTTTCTCATTATATTTTTCACTTATTATGGTATACTCAGTTATTAATAGTCCAAAGGGTTACAACTGAAAACCTATAATCTTTTATCCATTTGACATACTATGGAGTACATATCTGGTCATTATTTTTTTGTCCATTTGGTACCTAGTAAAAACAATATCATATTGCAATTTTGAGAAAAACATTTGTAAGAACTAGATATCATGATCAACAATTATAAGATTTCACAAAATCTTTGTTGCTCAAGTATTTTTTTTTTTGTTCAGATCACCTTATGATTTTGTGATAAAGAGATGACTTAGTGGACAAAAAGATGATCTGATGATAATTATAAAATATATGTTCAGAACACCAGATGATGTAATGATTAAGATAAAATAAGACACGATTACAAGATCTTCGCATGCAATTGAGAAAATTATTGTGATGATGTGAAGATTGTGTAAGCAATTTGATAAATGGAAAACGACAGATATCACAATGTCCTAGTGTATGCTCTGCACTTTAAAATATACTGATTCAGAAATTATTGAGTTAAATATTAACATAATAATAATATTATCTGTAAAATTATGAACCACAAAAACACTTACTGGTATATATACTGAGCTTTGATGATCCCCCACATGTCTGAGTATCAGCCCCTGAACATGCAGAGTTACACTGATCTTCATCAGCTTTACCATACCTTGTAAACTCTTCCCCACAATGACACTGATTGCCTTCCTAAAAATAATTTGACAAATAGTGAAAATATTTGATATTTTTCACACAACAATGTCAACATTCATTCAATCTTTAACACTTTTGCAAAAGTGTAAATATTTTATTTGCCTGTCAGTGAGTTTCTGGGACATCTTGCCTTGTACACAAGCACAAGATTTTCATCAATAACATTGTGGAATTTTTAAAGTTTGGTTTAGTTCAAAAATAAGGTAGTTCAAAATCATTTGCCTGATGAGGTGCGTTCTGCCCCAACTCTCCCCTGTTTCAGGAAAAGGTTAAAATCGTATCTCTTCAAAAAGGTATTTCCAACTTAGCATACACTCTATCCGGCATCTCCATGGTACTGGACCTGGCAATGGCTATGGACAGATGATTTTTTGAATTTGAATTTGGTGTTGCGCCTTAGAGTCTGCCTAGCAGAGATTAAGCGCTATGAAAGTACAGAATAGAATAGTTCAGATCATGTTGTGGTTTAAATGTATGTACACAATTGATGTATGCCAGCTATAAGTGGCAGAACCCATACCCTTGAGTATCTTCAAGAAAAGTCTACCAAACACAGCAGTACCCCAATAAAGCCCATTTTGCCATGCTTGACAATTGTTTTTGAAAGACATTGCCACTCAGAAATAATTCAGATTTGAAGGTAAACTAGGCCAAAAGGTGTTTTGGTCCCCTAGCTCGAGCGCAAAGCCATCAGAGACACGAGTAGTGCACTAGAATTTACAAAAAGTCTGGGGACACAAAGAAATTCCAACTCAGGCACAGCTCACGGCTGGTCCAGAATTCAGACGGTCATCCATCTAAGTACTAATGTAGCCCATTGTCGCTTAACTTCAGTGAGCAGATATTATTAATACCCATTACGTTGCACCACAGTTCATGAAAGTCCGGAGACAAAAAAAGTGTCTGTAGAAGCGCGAGGCTTAAAAAGTTATAAACAGTTCATACACAGTATCTTGAATAATAATATACTTTGCTGTGGATGAATTGAGTAAAAAGCAATATCCATAAGATGCCAAAACATAGTTTAATCAATGGATAATGCCAAATCCCTGCATTTCAGTCTATTATGACACCTTGCCTTACACAACATAGTCTACCATTTCATCATACTTTCAGACCAGTAATTTACAATTTCTCTTCATCTGTATCCACTCTGTGTTAACTACTAGTGTTATAATTAAGTGTGTCTGATCAACTACAAACACTTTATGCAGTCAAAACCTTTTAAGTAAAATGTGAGCAGAATTAGAATTCCCTTTTAAACAGAAGTAAATATTGGGTCTTAAGGGGGCCTTTTTTCATTAAAACTTAACCTGTTATTTAGAAATGCCAGTTAAGCAAATTTACTTTGGTTCACTTGAGAATTGACTCAAGAGGGTTCAACTGCAACATAAAGTGGAGTAACCTTGAACATATATTAAGAAAATTGCACCACCAAAACCCCACAAAAATAGGATTATCCCATTATTTGAGGTATTCAAGAAAGAATACATATAAGAAAGCCAGACAGAAGACAACTTATATCTTACTTTAGAAAAAAACAACGATGAAAAAAAACAAAGCATCTTAATGGACGAGATGTCAGTCTGGATTACTTTATACAGCAAGGCAAAACAGATATGGACCATGGAATATTACCTTAGAGAAGGAGACGTTCAAGTTGGCACTGTAATGCACCCAGAGCAGTGTATTTATTTGTTTAGTGTTTCATGTCAACCCTAGTACATTATTGGTTACATTGTGAAGGGTAGCTGGAAGGGTGGAGGAAACCAGTACATACAGTCAGTCAAGGTTCTGTACTCTAAAGTGCTAATCAACAGCAAGCAACTACCAGCTTTCCCACATGAGGTCAATGGCTGGAACTCTGATCTCAGAGGTGGAAGGAGAATGTATTACCACTGTGCTACTGTGGTAAGTGTATTGGCTAACAATGTATCCAAAACATATGGATATGGTCTGATATGTGAATGTGACTACTATCTTACCTGTTGCAAATACTATCTCTTAGTGGTCCTTGCGCCACTTCTCATCAACAGTCCATTTATTTTATTTATACACTTGGGAATTACTGAGAATAATTTAGAAAACCTCAACCTCAGATATATAGTCTTTTTACAGAGTCACCAAATAAAACCTAAGTTAGTACTTCTCGGCTCATTTGAAAATCTTCAAAAACAATTATGGCCACTGACACAGCCAGTTTCACAAAAACAAAAATAGCATCAGAGATGCCCGTACCCCACAGCCTAGAAAATATTTTCAACACCATGAGATATAGAAGTACTGTACCAGTACAAAGTTCAGGATACTTTCAGAGCACTGTCAGTTATATAAAGTTCCAAACAATGTTTAAATGGAGAAAATAATGTTTAAAAGAAAGATAATGCATGTAAAGATGAAGTACTAAAACAAGATAATTCAATAACAAGATGACAGCATTAATCAGTAAACTAAAATTCAACACGCTTTATCTACATCTGCATGGCCGAATTATGGTTTAGATGTTTTGAATATTACCATGCATACAGAAGTGGTAATACATTTAATGAATGCTTATGTGCGGTGTTGGAGCAAAATCTGTGGCTCACTTGATGAAATTCTATCTCTTACAATGAGAAGTTATGAAAGTAAAATTCTTAATAAATTCTAATATGAATTAACAGTGCTTAATCTGCATCAAAAGACAGACCCAAAGGTGCAACAAGATTTTAAAGGTCTAGGTCACTACGACAAGGTCAAAGGTCAAATTAAGGTCACACCATGATAATACACACCTATAGCCGATAACCAATGTCCCTACCAAGTATCAACTTCCTACACCTTACGGTTTCCGAGATATAGACCAGACAAGATTTTATAGGTCAAGGTCACTATGGCAAGGTCAAAGGTCCTTTCAAGGTCAGACCATGATGCTGCACACCTACACCCCCTAACCAATGTCCCTACCAAGTATCAACTTCCTACACCTTACGGTTTCTGAGATATAGCCCGGACAAGATTTTATAGGTCAAGGTCACTACAGCAAGGTCAAAGGTCAAATCAAGGTTACACCATGACGTTGCACACCTACACCCCCTAACCAATGTACCTACCAAATAGCAACTTCCTACACCTTACAGGTTCCGAGATATAGCCCGGACAAGTTTTTATAGGTCAAGCTCACTATGGCAAGGTCAAGGGTCAAATCAAGGTCAGACCATGACGTTGCACAACTACACCCCCTAACCAATATCCCTACCAAGTATGAACTTCCTACACCTTACGGTTTCTGAGATATAGCCCGGACAAGATTTTATAGGTCAAGGTCACTACGGCAAGGTCAAAGGTCAAATTAAGGTCACACCATGACATTGCACACCTACACCCCCTAACCAATATCCCTACCAAGTATCAACTTCCTACACCTTACAGTTTCCGAGATATAGCCCGGACAAGATTTTATAGGTCAAGATCACTACGGCAAGGTCAAAGGTCAAATCAAGGTCACACCATGACGTTGCACAACTACACCCCCTAACCAATGTCCCTACCATGTATCAACTTCCTACACCTTACGGTTTCTGAGATATAGCCCGGACAAGATTTTCAAACTCAAGGTCACTACGGCAAGGTCAAAGGTCAAATCAAGGTCACACCATGACGTTGCACACCTACACCCCCTAACCAATGTCCCTACCAAGTATCAACTTCCTACACGTTACGGTTTCAGAGATACAGCCCGGACAAACTTTTTCCCGCCGCCCGCCCGCCAGGACGCCCGCCCACCCATCCAGACACCATGGGAGAAAACAATACCCTGACAGCCCTTAAGGGCTGTGGGGTAAAAAGGTATTCGTCAGAAAAAAAAATATGACACTTCGCGATAATTCCCCTAACAATGAAGGAAGGGAAAGTACATTTATGAATATTTATCTTAAAAGAAAACTTCCCCAAAGGGAACTTTATACTATAATATTAATAGCAGCAATAGTCTATACATCCAAGTAAGATGTATATAATTATTCAAATCCTGATTTTCATTTCAAAAGGAAAACAGAACCACAATGCTGAAAAAACTCGAGTACTGTAAAGTGTTTTCCCAAAAACATTCTACAGATCCTGTAAAACAAATAATTATGACAAATATATTTTAGAGATACATGACATGCTGTCTACATCAACACTGAAAACATTTCCTGCAGAAATGAGAATCAGTTTTTGGGTCTAATTTTGGTGAATTTTGGACTCTGAACCTCAATTATTCATCTAGTATTTTATGCATTTTTATCTCTGTGCCCGATATTTTTCCTCAAGTATTTATGCAAATATTAAAAATATCACTTTTCTGGCTTTAACAGATGCAAACCCTTGCAATCAGTTTATGGGTCTTAGATGAAAATTGGAAACAATCACTGAATGAATACTTAAAGTCTTTAAAGTTTACCATGCATGGTACAGTTACATATGGCCAGTAATAAAGGTATGAGCAGTGTCTCTGTATATCTTTAATTGTACAAAGGTAGGTGCTGTTTGGTGAATGGTTAAAAGTGTAGACACAGATACATGTGTAAGATCTTCTGTTACCATATTGTTATTTTTATGATTACTACTGTAACTGAATTTGTATAACTTAAATAGCCATATAGATTTTACAAAATATGTGAGATGAAATTAAGTATGGCGGATCAAAATAACTCTAAAATATAATTAGAGTGTACATTTATCACATTAAGTCAGTATCTACTTGCTATAACTGTAATGCTGTGTAATTTATATTGTGTGTATGATAATAAGCAGTCATATAAAATACCTTCACTAGTGTTAACTGAAATGATATAACAACTCTGGTCTGATATGACCAGCTTTTACCAAGACAGTGTATTTCTACACGTGTTTCTCAAGCTATCAGATCAGTGATGATTTACTAAGGCAAGACACTGCCATGTTCATCTACTAATTCATATATTCTACATTTCTGAGGCAAAAGTCTGACCTTCAGACTATTAGTAATCTTTTTTCAAATTTGAATTAAATTTTGGGTAGCCTCCACATGTAATGGTTGATAGTTAACTTATTATTGTGATGCCATTTATGCTTCATACATTCTCGCCTAAAGCCACCTTAATTGATTCATAAACTTATGCATAAGGTCATCTTAATTGATTCATAACAGTTTACTACTCAGGACACTTAATGTACAGACACCTTATGTTTACAATTTCTATGAAATCTAGATATTAACATATTTGGCAGCAAACAAGTCATGCTAAAGAAATTTAGAACTCCATAGTCCCTTATGAAATATATTAAGATCAACTATCTGGTATTGAGAACTAAAAATTCAATCTTGACAAACACAAAACTGAGTATGAAACAAAATAGTAAAACTGAAACTTAAGCAAGTACTGACTAGAGCAGAGACCTCTGACAAGGCAACAGAGTATGCAGAATATGATATCGAGCATTTCCGCAAATGTAATGCATTCTTACTTTTGCCATTCCATAGTGAACATAAAATAAAAACTTCAATAAGATCTCATCTGTATTCTTTAGAATAATCTCAACCACAACTTGTCCACAAGCCCAAAGTCATTGAAAATGGGACTGTTGGAAATTCAGGATTTCTTTACACAGAGTATGATCTTTCCCAAATTTCAATCACTTTATTTCAATTATTCAGGCCCTACCCACATAAAATTTTCATAGAGATGTGTTCGTTTCTGAACACCAGGAGACTAAAAAATAGACAAATAACTGCATCAAAGACATAACCTCTTTGTGCATGTACACATGTATGCGGCTTATGACATCCGACGGCCGATTTACGACAGCGATTTTTCCCCTTCTTCTCATTTGTGTTTGGTTGTTTACATGTATCCGACTCCGATTTGTGACATACGACGCCCGATTTGTGACAGCGATTGTTCCGCTCTGGGACCGAAAAAATCGGATGACAAGTGAATTTAGATGGATGTTTACAAAATATTGAGAAGGTCGGTAAAAAATTCCCCATCACAAATCGACCATCGGATGTCGTAAGCCGCGTACATGTGTACATACACTTTGGTGGAGGTAAAATAATAGGTTCTTCATCAGATTAAATCTTCAATGCCTTCAAGGTAGAATTGTGTGACACAGAGTGTAAAACAATGATCTCTCATTTTGAAACCCATTATTCAGACACAATTAGGCTCATTAACTGATTATTGGCCACAGGTAATAGTACAATGTATGGCAAAGCTAAAAAATAGCATCAGAGATGCCCGTACCCCACAGCCTAGGGAAATATTTTCAACACCATGAGATACAGAAGTACTGTATCAGTATCAACTTTAGGATACTTTCAGAGCACTGTCAGTTATATAAAGGTCCAAATAATGTTTAAAAGAAAGATCATGCATATAAAGATGAAGTATTAAAACAAGATAATTCAATAACAAGATGACAGCATTAATCAGCAAACTAAAATTCAACCCTCTTTATCTACATCTGCATGGCCAAATTATGGTTTAGATGGTTTGAATATTACCATGCATATAGAAGTGGTAATACATTTAATGAATGCTTATGTGTGGTGTTGGAGCAAAATCTGTGGCTCACTTGATGAAATTCTATCTCTTACAATGGGAAGTTATGAAAGTAAAATTCTTAATAAATTCTAATATGACTTTAACAGTGCTTAATCTGCATCAAAAGAGAGACCCAAAGGTGCAACAAGATTTTATAGGTCAAGGTCACTAGGACAAGGTCAAAGGTCAAATTAAGGTGACACCATGATAATACACACCTACAGCCCCTAACCAATGTCCCTACCAAGTATCAACTTCCTCAACCCTACGGTTTCCAAGATATAGCCCGGACAAGATTTTATAGGTCAAGGTCACTACGCCAAGGTCAAAGGTCAAATCAAGGTCAGACCATGACGTTGCACAACTATATCTCCTAACCAATGTCCCTACCAAGTATCAACTTCCTGCACCTTACGGTTTCCGAGATATAGCCCAGACAAGATTTTTAAACTCAAGGTCACTATGGCAAGGTCAAAGGTCAAATCCTGGTCAGACCATGGCATTGCACACCTACACACCCTAACCAATGTCCCTACCAAGTACCAACTTGCTACACCTTACGGTTTCCGAGATATAGCCCGGACAAGATTTTATAGGTCAAGGCCACTACGGCAAGGTCAAAGGTCAAATCAAGGTCAGACCATGATACTGCACACCTACACCCCCTAGCAAATGTCCCTACCAAATATCAACTTCCTACACCTTACGGTTTCCGAGATATAGCCCGAACAAGATTTTATAGGTCAAGGTCACTACGGCAAGGTCAAGGTCAAATCAAGGTCACACCATGACGTTGCACACCTACACCCCCTAACCAATGTCCCTACCAAATATCAACTTCCTATACCTTACAGTTTCCGAGATATAGCCCGGACAAGAATTTATAGGTCAAGGTCACTACGGCAAGGTCAAAGGTCAAATCAAGGTCACACCATGACGTTGCACAACTACACCCCCTAACCAATGTCCCTACCAAGTATCAACTTCCTACACCTTAAGGTTTCCGAGATACAGCCCGGACAAGATTTTCAAACTCAAGGTCACTACGGCAAGGTCAAAGGTCAAATCAAGGTCAGACCATGACGTTGCACACCTACACCCCCTAACCAATGTCCCTACCAAGTATCAACTACCTACACCTTACGGTTTCTAAGATACAGCCCGGACAAACTATTTCCCGCCGCCCGCCCGCCCGCCCGGACGCCCGCCCGCCCATCCGGACACCATGGGTGAAAACAATACCCCGACAGCCCTTAAGGGCTGTGGGGTAAAAATGGCATGTTTGAGTTGCATAAATGGTAACCAAGCAGTTAATACCTGTAGCTGTCAGTGGTATATAAGGAGGTTTCAAATGAGTGATAACTGGAAATTTAAGTAATAGCGATACTTTGCTTTTTACAATTAACATAGTTTAAATGCCCATTACTTCTTTGTTTGTAGCCCAACTTTTATAATTTTTCCACCATTTTGTTCAGTTTTATTAGCAGCGGAGCCACGGTGGCAGAGTGGTAACACTCTCGCCTCCCACCTCTGAGGCCGGGGTTCGGTTCCCGACCAGGCCTCAAGTGGAAAAGCTGGTAGTTGCTTGCTATTGGTCAGCAGTTTACAGTACAGAACCTTGACCGACTGTATGTACTGGTTTCCTCTGCCCTTCCTCTGATATGACATGTACAGTGTTGAAAGCGACGTAAAACCCCAAATAAATCAGTTTAATTAGCTGAATATTAATATACTGTGGTTCAATCCAAATATGAATATGTATAAGTTTACATGTCAGCTGTCAACCATCAAATTAATTGCCAGTAGGCTAACTCCATTTACCCTAATTTGTTTACATTTTTACTGCAAAACACGATCATATTTCTGACCGTAATGCATTTAAGTCAGACTGAACAAACCATATCACATATAAAGTCCTTGTATTATTGGGAAATATTGTCTGATTTCATAGAAAACTACTGACAAATATTACAGTCGATAACCCAGATCTTTAGATGTAAATCCGTCAATGGCGGTAACCAAGCCACTTCGTTTTTACAAAATAGACCCATAAACTGATTTTTAGCAATAAGAGACGGATAAAGTAATATTTTTAATAATTGTATAAATATTAGGGAAATAATTTTGGCACAATAAGGAGATGACACAGCTATTATTTAAGCTAGTAAAATAAAAAAAATACATAAAATATTGGACGTGTCATTGAGGTTCAAAGTAAAAAACTTCACAAAATTGGACTAAAAACTGTTCATGACGTCTATTTTCTAGTGTGAGAAATGTCAGAAGTGTGTGCCTAAAAAGAATCAATACGCAAGTGAACAGTAGGTTCAACCTTTTCATGTGACTCTTTCAAGAAAAATTTTTGTTGTTTTTGAAGTCAGCAAAGGACATTTATGACAGCTATAATATTATAGTTATTTGTAACACTATACAGCTGAAATCATAATTTTGTTTACATACCTTAAGGAAAATCATGACTTTTGTCAGTGTGCATATTTATTGTGTAACAAAAATGTATGGTCATGCAGTGATAAAATACAAACATCTTAGGGTAACTGTCTCTCTCTCTGTTTGTATGGTTTTGTGCATGTGCATGTATCTTGCAGACTGTATGGGAGTGAAATACTTTTTGGCATTTTACTTCAGTCAAACGTATGGCTGTTTTATCTTAAATGTTGTGAGTTGAGGGATAAATAAAATATATGGAAATTTTTTTCCACTGACTTTTTTCAAGCCAGTAAAATCAATGGGCAATTAATTGCTTTCTACCAGTGAACGCCCACCTACCAGTGAACACCCGCCTTATAATTATTTGTTAGAGGTCAAGGACAAATGCTTCTATTTATCTACAAAATGGGTGTTCACTGGTATTCCCGGTTTGCGATAGAAACAGCCGATAATAGAGACATATTACGAAAATATAAAGTTTTGAAACAAATGTAACAACATGCTACCCAGTTATTAATTTTTGTGCATATCATTTGACAATCTATGAAGAAGAATAAAATATAAAGCTGTTACTATTATTTAAATTTAATTAGCTTCAGCATGGGCGTTTACTGGTAGAAAGCCACTAGAGATAAGAAATATGAAAAAGTTAAAATAGTCTGGGTGGCTGCATATCTGACTGACCAGTGGCCATGAAGTTCATATCCGAAGTCATCACTGGTTAAAATGGATGAAATTTGGGACTCCAAGCCACTTCAAAATCATATGTATGAAGAAATATTATTTACCTCCACTCCTGTGAAAGTGTACTTGTTCTGTTGACAGTACTGCAGGCATTTGTTAATTGTGTTTCCATTGTCGTCATTTCTGATGCTCATGGCATGTGCCGGCGATTCATCATTATAACATCCAATATACTGAGATTCTGGAAAGATAATAAAGATAAAATCCATCTAATATCAAAAACCATTCAGTTAGTTTTATAAAATGAATACACACATTATAGTACCTCTATTATGTGACCACAAAGAGAGAGTCAGACTCTGTTCAGATAACAGAAAAGTCATAGTATAGAAGAGGGTAGTTCAGTATAAACCGAAAGGGAAAGACAATGTGGGAGACTGGCAGTTAATTCATAAAATCACATACTGTAGTTCACCGTATAAATGCCCCCTCCCGATTAAATACCGAGCCCATTCCCCATATTCAAACCGAGCCAATGGAAATCTGCTCCGATTTCGAGATTTGGACAAGATGTGTTTTTGTAAATCCCCACTTGAATAAGCCTATGGACAGGAAGTAAAACTCAAGAAACTAAAACACTGCTGTTCTTCACTAAAAATGTTTTAAAAGTCACAAAATGCACAAAACGTTGATGATAAAATTTTGTAATTTCTTTAGATAAAGGTTTGTAATGGTAGTAGCCCATTTGTTTTAAAATGCATCAACCCCAGGCATTTATACAGTGAATTATGGTATTTGGATAACAGAAGGTCAGAAAATAGCGACTAGACTGTATTTAAGTATTGATAATATGTGAGTGATATAAACATAAACCCTTTGTGCACACAACTGTCTACATCAGGGAAATTCAGTGCAAGGTCAACCCAACAGGCACAGGTCCAATTCTTGACATCATGTTTTGGTCATGTTAGTATATGACATCAACTAACTATCACTCGGACATGATATTAGGTGGTCACGTCATCTGACACAAATCTGACATCCAGTTTATGTGACATGACATGACTTTATGTCAATGACATACCTATAATATCAACTAGATGTCAAAATGATTACCAGACCTGACATGATCGTATTATCCTATTCAATGACATAAAATTGACACCATCCCAACATGACTCCGTGTAGTCATGTCAAATGATGAAAATATGATGATCGAATAATATACGGGCATTGTTTCTGACATCTTAATGATATTAATGTGATGTCACTTTGTTAAGACATTTAAAGTAGAGTATCATCATATAATTTGAGATCAGATTGACATTGGTATTCTATAAAATTATGATTTCATTTTTTATGAATATTACCAATACATCGTCTGGATGTCTAAATCATGCCTAAGTCGGAATAATTTATCTAGTCTGTGTTAAGTCAAAGTTGGGTTTTACATCCTGAAAACAGCCAGGGTCATATTAGGACAGGCCCTCAGCTCTTTCGCATGAGTAGGGGCAAACCCAGACAGAGGTGACAACCTGTGATTAGATGCTGAACCTACTAACCAACTTGTCCTATAGTCTGTGTGATGTTGCTTTGAAAGAAATAATTAATTTTTGGTATAGACAAAACAATTATGTTTAAAACTGTAACTAAAATGCTGTGTGACAGCAAAAACCTTCAACAAATATGTTGACTTGTAAACAAATGTATTCTTTAGTGTTTGCAACCAAGCCAAAGATTGAACAAATAAAGAAAAACAGTTTAGAAAAAGTGCTTCTAATATTCAAACGTTTGTACCCATAATTTGTATCTTTACAAGTGGTATAAATTTTTCCAACTTGTTCCCAGATGATCATTATTTTCTCCCATGGAATAATCTGTATAGTACATGGAAATGACTTAAAGCTGTGTCAGGTAAGTGTGCATAAATGGCAGTTGTATGTTGGGAGTTTAAACAATGTAACACAGTATTAACTTTGAAACCAAAAATATTTTTAACTGTATTTCTAAAAAGCACTTGCAAAATGATGTCAATCAGATTTTTAAATCAGTACATCAAATTGATGTCAGTTTCTGATGTCACATAGATATGAAATCAGTCCAAATTGGGTCATCATATTGATGTCTTATGCTGATATCAAATTTATAATCGGCTACTAGATGTCATTTTTATGGCTTTTGGAGATGTCAAATAGACTAGGCTACTAAAGATCTATTTGACATTTAACATATGATGTCATTTCGAATTTCAAATAAGCATGAGTTTTGGATGTCATACCCAGTGTCTTTTTGATTTCTTTTTGACATCCTGTTGCCTGCTGGGCAAGGCTGTTGTTTTACATCCAATTCAACAGACAAGGGAAATACCGTTTAACAATGGTTTAGTGAAAAAGCAGAATTATTTTCAATTATAAGCTGCGAGCTAAGTACAGCTTTGCCCACCCTAACACTGTACCAAACTAGCAACATAAAAAACTGCAAAAACAACACATGACATTCAGTGCAAAATCTTTGTTCCTTGTAATTGTAAGTACTGTTCAAAGTACTTTGGTATTGCACAATTAAACGGCTGAATTCCATATAACTTCAAAGTTATATTCAAACACAGCAGTTACAGTAATTAAAATATCTTAGTTCTCTGTGAATAATATACCAGATAAAGACAATTACCTAAATGAAAAAGATAGGGTATAAGCATCTTACTCAATGAAAGCACTGGCTATAGCCTTTAAGTTATTGCCTTTAAGTACTGCTTTCAAGAGTCTGCACAATTTTACTTTGTTCCCCCTGTAAATTTTAGTATAGTAACATTTATTTTATGATACCAGACACACAATGTGTCTTTTGATGATAATACTGATGTGCATGTACAATATCCTCTATATGTGCTTTTGATATGACAAAATATAAATGGAGAATCATAAAAATAGCATCAGAGATGCCCATACCCCACAGCCTTGGGAAATATTTTCAACACCATGAGATATAGAAGAACTGTACCAGTACAAACTTCAGGATACTTTCAGAGCACTGTCAGTTATGTAAAGGTCCAAACAATGTTTAAATGGAGAAATAATGTTTAAAAGAAAGACAATGTGTATAAAGATGAAGTATTAAAACAAGATAATTCAATGACAAGATGACAGCATTAATCAGTAAACTAAAATTCAACACTCTTTATATACATCTGCATTTCCGAATTATGGATTAGATGGTTTGAATATTACCATGCATACAGAAGTGGTAATACATTTAATGAATGCTTATGTGTGGTGTAGGAGTAAAATCTGCGGCTCACTTGATGAAATTCTATCTCTTACAATGGGAAGTTATGAAAGTAAAATTCTTAATAAATTCTAATATGACTTTTGCTTAATCTGCATCAAAAGACAGACCCAAAGGTGCAACAAGATTTTAAAGGTCAAGGTTACTACGGCAAGGTATAAGGTCAAATTAAGGTCACACCATGATAAAGGTCAAAGTTGGGGTTTTACGTCCCGTTCAACAGCCAGGGTCATATTGGGACAGGCCCTCAGAATTGCCACTTGTGGGACTCGAACCCACAGAGGTGACAGCCTATGATTAGATGCCAAACTTGCTAACCACTAGGCCACTGAGGACCTCACACCATGATAATACACACCTATAGCCACAGTGTTTCCTGAGCCTTTTTTTTCTGGAGGTTAATTGACCCCCTCCTTTAAAAACCGGGGGTCAATCAAAATTTTTGAGGGTCAGTTAGACTTGACCCCTTCTACTTAAACTGCAGGTTAGAAAAAATAATGGACAAACAATACCTAAAATACTTTACAAAGATAGTGTGTGTTAGAGTTACGAAACATTGGGTACCATGTACCCATGGGGGCATCGAAAATGGGGTACAAGTAATATTCTGTCACATTTTCCTCATAAACAGTGTTTAGATACACCCAGTTACTAAAAAGCAATAAATTAGATTTAAATTTATTTATCACTTTGACAGTAAATTATGGTACATTGTACATGGTTGTACATTCATAAAAATATCTGAAGTACACCTGTGTACATCAAGGTAAAGAAAACAGTCAAAAAATATACCTGACTTTTTTCCTCTTATTTTTGAATGATTTTTAAGGTAGCAAAAATGAACAGAAGCACTATTCAATTTTCAATGATATATATGTTGACAGTTTCTAAAAAATTATTTTATCTACACTACAAATATGATATCTTTTCTGTTTGAAAGACAAATTATTGTAGTTTATATTGCTTTTTATTTGACAAAAATTCATTGAGTGGTTCCAAAGTTACAGTGTTTTTGCTACAATCCCTGTAAATATTTTCGAATTTCAGAGGTGATAATTTCTGGGGAGGTTTCCGGGGTTAAAAATTCAAGAATTTCCGAGATTTAGTAGAACGTGTCTCCCACTGCACAAGTTATTTGTCATCGTTCGGAGACGTTTTTTCCAAAAGATCACCTTTTCTTTCGATATGTAACGTTTCGAATAAGGTTTGCAAGGGTACATTGTAACACTGGCTGTTTAAGCTGGATCTGCGTAGCTCTCGTCTCACATGAAATTTTAAAATATACAGCTTATCTTCAGTGCTGTTTTATTGCATGTGCATCTATCTTTCATTTAAAAAAATCTCGAGTCCTTTGTTATTGAATAACGCGAATGCGCATGCGTGACCTCGTGAACTCTTCACCTCTCGACCTTTTGATGCCACGCATGCGCATTGACAGGTAAACAAATAGGAAATCGGCCATTTTTGTTTTGAAATTGGAATAAATAAAGAATTGCTACATAAATAGACGAAATATTAATATTTCTTTTTTTGCAAATACTTCTGCGTCAGTCTGACCCCCAAGTAAATATTATGTGCGTAAATCGCTTGATTTCGACGTCAATTTACGCACGTTTGTGCGTGAACGGAAACACTGTAGCCAATAACCAATGTCCCTACCAAGTATCAACTTCCTACACCTTACGGTTTCCGAGATACAGCCCTGACGATTTTATAGGTCAAGGTCACTATGGCCAGGTCAAAGGTCAAATCAAGGTCACACCATGATGCTGCACACCTACACCCCCTAGCCAATGTCTCTACCAAGTATCAACTTCCTGCACCTAACAGTTTCCGAGATGAAGCCCGGACAATATTTTATAGGTCAAGGTCACTACGGCAAGGTTAAAGGTCAAATCAAGGTCAGACCATGACGTTGCACACCTACACCCCCAATCAATATCTCTACCAAGTATCAACTTCCTACACCTTACAGTTTCTGAGATATAGCCCAGACAACATTTTATAGGTCAAGGTCACTATGGCAAGGTCAAAGGTCAAATCAAGGTCAGACCATGACGCTGCACACCTACACCCCCTAAGCAATATCCCTACCAAGTGTCAACTTCCTACACCTTACGGTTTCTGAGATATAGCCTGGACAAGATTTTATAGATCAAGGCCACTACGGCAAGGTCAAAGGTCAAATCAAGGTCACACCATGATGTTGCACACCTACACCCCCTAACCAATATCCGTACCATGTATCAACTTCCTACACCTTACAGTTTCTGAGATATAGCCCGGACAACATTTTATAGGTCAAGGTCACTAAGGCAAGGTCAAAGGTCAAATCAAGGTCACACCATGTCGTTGCACACCTACACCCCCTAACCAATGTCCCTACCAAATATCAACTTCCCAAGCCTTACAGTTTCCGAGATATAGCCCGGACAACATTTTATAGGTCACTACGGCAAGGTCAAAGGTCAAATCAAGGTCAGACCATGACGTTGCACACCTACACCCCCTAACCAATATCCCTACCAAGTATCAACTTCCTACACCTTACGGTTTCCGAGATATAGCCCGGACAAGATTTTATAGGTCAAGGTCACTACGGCAAGGTCAAAGGTCAAATCAAGGTCAGACTATGACGTTGCACAACTACACCCCCTAACCAATGTCCCTACCAAGTATCGACTTCCTACACCTTACAGATTCCGAGATATAGCCCGGACAAGATTTTCAAACTCAAGGTCACTACGGCAAGGTCAAAGGTCAAATCAAGGTCAGACCATGACATTGCACACCTACACCCCTTAACCAATATCCCTACCAAGTATCAACTTCCTACACCTTACGGTTTCTGAGATACAGCCCGGACAAACTATTTCCCGCCGCCCGCCCGGACACCATGGGTGAAAACAATACCCCAACAGCCCTTAAGGGCTGTGGGGTAAAAATCACAACAAATGCATAGAAAACAACAGCAATCGGAAAGTGCACACCTCAGCCAAGGCCCAGTATATACAATATTGCTAATGACTGCAATGATAAATTATTAATTTAAAATTTTCCTGGATCCAGTTGATGATCAGGGTCATCACTAACATCTAACCATCTGTTCCTAATGTATTGGCATTTCCTAAAACTTAAATCAAACTCCATTCACAACTTTCCAATTTATTTTGCAAAAAACAGCCAAACACACCCCAAAAATAGCATAACCTCCTTGGCGAATCAATTACTGGACAATATAAAAAAAAATTATAAGTCACAAATTCCTTGCTTAAATGTATTTGGATAGTTATTCTAAAAGGTCATCCAAAAAAAGAAAAAAAATTCTTTAGGGTTCACATTTTGACCAAATTTTGTGAAAATCTGGTAAAGGGTTAATGTCTGCAATATAAAATCCCCAAAGCAAAGAAATTCAATAGAAACAGTTGCAATAGCAAAAGCTATCATTAGGTGGACAGGGACAAAAAAGACAGGACTGACAGATGAACAAGAATTAATGTCCCTTCTTTCTGTTTTATCAGAAACAGGGAACAACAATAACCTGGCAAACTAACCTATGTTGGCACCAAGATGCACTGTTACTGTTACAATTGGTATTTAACAACACATACTTTACATATTTCACAGAAGAGTCAGAACATTTACAAATATGTCAGAAAAAAATATGCTAAATATATCATTCCTATTGGGAAAATTAAATGAAATTTTGCCCATGACTGTGGAAAATAGATGCATATCAGTTTCAGATTCAGCACGACACAGATTACACATATCTGACTCAGTTATGGGCAATGCCTGAGAAGTTTTTATTAGTGCCAAGATTGCTGTGAATCAGTCAGTGTTGGAAGTTAATATACTCGTTATCTGACACTGAATCATTTATCACCATTAATTTTTTTCTCAAACTTTACCACATATTCTTTGATGTTATGCTGTAAGTAATTTGGCCGTTAAAATATTAATATCAAACTTGTAACAATGTCCTGTATCTTTCTTTTAATCATTATGCACAACCCTGTCACTGTCCAAAAGTTCTCACACTAAGGTAATAACATCGAGATACAATTTATCCTTACAGTAATGTAATACGTTTATCATTTTATATTTACTGGTGTTAAATGTCATAAGTGTACCAATGATTTCTGGCACATTTAATTATTAACATTTTTATTCCTGTAACAACTTGGATTTTAAAGTTAAGAATTTCTTAACACCATCAGAAATTGAATAGGAGATGAGAACATTGATATCAAACATATAAATCTTATAAACATTGAACCAGTAATTTATATTCTTGTAATTTAAGCATTTAATCAGATTTGTGTGTATAAAACTTAATATGTATACTCAAATGTTAATCAAAGACTGACTGTGAGAGATATGATATAAACATATCTTAAATGAACTGTAAGTACTAATATTTCTTTAAATATTATGTAATTTATAGAAGTATCATTCAGGTACATTATATTTATATTGAAGAAAATTTTCATGCCAATAAAACTTTCTGTAAACTTTCCACCTGAAACAGAAATTTATGTGTTAATAATTTCATATAATTATCCTATAAACGAAAATACTGTTAACAGGAACTGAAACAAAGACTTAGTGTACAGATATATTACCACACTTTAATTTTGAGGTGTCATTTAATGTAAACTAAAGTCTTTTATTTCGCCCTTTTTATTTCTTTTATTATTCCTTTTACTTCTGTTATCACCTTTGGAGTATTCGTATGGCTTTCCTGGGATCCTAACTGTTTTACCCTATACTTCAAGGGTATTGAAGTGTCTGTAAAGTGGCAGTATCTTTCCTTAAACATTGGTATTATGGTGTTAAAGGGGTCAAATTTGCCCTTCCAACTCTGACTAAAAGATTTTTCATGCCATTCACATGCTTCACCGCTGAACTGCCGAACAATCATGTCATGTGTCTCTACTCTTGGCCAACCATTCTTAATTTCAGAAAATGTCTGGATACTGTCAACTCATAACTCTTCATCAGTGCTGAACAGATGTTTCTTATCTGGGTCAGAAAGGTCTATATCCTCAGTAAAACCTTTGAACTTATTGCCAAGATGTTGGTATGATATCATGGTTGAATCCTTTTAGTAGCGAAGAGGACTGGATCTGTGACCAGCTTAAGAGTGGTCACTTGAGCAATCTCCAACCAATTATCACACTTTAATTTTGAGGTGTGATTTAATGTAAACTAAAAGTCTTTTATTTCACCCTTTTTATTTCTTTTATTATTCCTTTTACTTCTGGGGTGTAGCTTCAACAAATAACAACATAAACACACATATTCATTAAATTAAGGTCTTTTCATGCAATCCACATGTTACACACTTTTATATTGAGTCCATTACTATATAATGTCACAAACATCAAATTGTCTATTATAAGTCCATAATGACCACCTTTCCAATTCTAAAACTTGCCCTGATTCATTTTTATAATTTAATTGCCCCCAAGCTCTATTTAATTTTTATTCTCTCACTTTGATTCTACTTTTTATTCTCTCATTTATTCTCTCATTTATTCTAGCTACTGATATCAATTCTTATTTTATTCTCTTTTCTGACTCTAATTTCAATTCTAACTTTGATTCTTTCTCATTTCTTCTGAGTTTCAATTCTGATTCAGGTGAGATTTACCTCATAATTTATAGTAGAATATAACAATACAAAATACAACAATACAAGGGTTGGCCAATCACATTACAGAAACAGAAGACAATACAAAACACTAGATAATAAAATGAGTGACCAATGACATGACATAAAAGAACAATAACCATTTATAATACAATATACAATACAACATCACAAGAACACAAACCACATCATTATTAATTATATAATTATAGTCATTCTCACATCATCACATAACTTCAAATACACCCACTAATAATGACCTCCTGCAGCTTTAATAGACATTATACAACAACTGGATATCTGTGATTCCAGATGACAGATAACAGGAGAATACAAAATGAAAAGTAACATACAGGACATAACTAGACCTATTGCATCGGAGAACCGATGCAAATTGTATCCACCAGAAAGAAAACTCAACAAAGCCATCCAAACATCGCTTAACATTGAAGGAGAAGCCCATGGTGAAATCTGACCATATCAAAAGATTCTTAGCCCATGATTTCCTATAGGTTGGTGTGACACTGCAAACCTCTAGAACCAATAATAAGTGAGTTATGAGCACTTTTAAGTTTGGGTTTGCTCGTTTGACCTTGAAGGAGGGGTCCAAGGTTAAATCCGACCACACCAAAAGATTCCCAGCCCATGATTTCCAATAGGTTGCTTTACCATTCCAAACCTCTAGGACCAATAATAAGTGAGTTATAAGCACTTTTAAGTTTGGCTATCCTCGTTTGACCGTGATGAAGGGGTCCAAGGTCAAATCCGACCATAGCAATAGATTCCCAGCCCATGATTTTGTGTAGGTTGGTTTACCATCCCAAACCTCTAGGACAAATAATAAGCAACTTATAAGCACTTTTAAATTTGGCTATCCTCATCTGACTTTGAAGGATGGGTCCAAGGTCAAATCTGACCACACAAAAAGATCCCCCAGCCCATGATTTCCCATAGGTTGGTTTCCATCCCAAAGCTCTAGGACCAATAATAAGTGAGTTATAAGCACTTTTAAGTTTGGATATCCTTGTTTGACCTTGAAGGAGGGGTCCAAGGTCAAATCCGACCACACCAAATGATTCCCAGCCCATGATTCCCTATAGGTTGGTTTACCATCCCAAACCTCTAGGACTAATAATAAGCGAGTTATAAGCACTTTTAAGTTTGGCTATCCTCATTTGACCTTGAAGGATGGGTCCAAGGTCAAATCCAACCAAACAAAAAGATTCCCAGCCCATGATTTCCTACAGGTTGGTTTGCCATCCCAAACCTCTAGGACTAATAATAAGCGAGTTATAAGCACTTGTAAGTTTGGCTATCCTCGTATGACCTTGAAGGAGGGGTCCAAGTTCAAATCCCACCACACCATAAGATTCCCAGCCCATGATTTCCTATAGGTTGGTTTACCATCCCAAACATCTAGGACCAATAATAAGTGAGTTATAACCACTTTTAAGTTTGGCTATCCTCGTTTGACCTTGAAGGAGGGGTCCAAGGTCAAATCCGATCACACGAAAATATTCCTAGCCCATGATTTCCTAGAGGTTGGTTTGCCATCCCAAACCTCTAAGACCAATAATAAATGAGTTATAAGCACTTTTAAGTTTGGCTATCCTCATTTGACCTTGAAGGAGGGGTCCAAGGTCAAATCTGACCACACCAAAAGATTCCCAGCCCATGATTTCCTACAGGTTGGTTTACCATCCCAAACCTCTAGGACTAATAACAAGCAATTTATAAGCACTTTTAAGTTTGGCTATCCTCGTTTGACCTTGAAGGAAGGGTCCAAGGTCAAATCCGACCACACCAAAAGATTCCCAGCCCATGATTTCCTAGAGGTTGGTTTACCATCCCAAACCTCTAGGACCAATAATAAGCGAGTTATAAGCACTTTTAAGTTCGGCTATCCTCGTTTGACCTTGAAGGAGGGGCCCTGAAGGTCAAATCCGACCACACCAAAAGATTCTCAGCCCATGATTTCCTATAGGTTGGTTTACCATCCCAAACCTCTAGGACTAATAATAAGAGAGTTATAAGCACTTTTAAGTTTGGCTATCCTCGTTTGACCTTGAAGAAGAGGTCCAAGGTCAAATCAGAGCACACCAAAAGATTCCCAGCCCATGATTTCCTGTAGGTTGGTTTACCATCCCAAACCTCTAGGACCTATAATAAGTGAGTTATAAGCACTTGTAAGTTTGGCTATCCTCGTTTGACCTTGAAGGAGGGGTCCAAGGTCAAATCAGACCACACTAAAAAGATTCCCAGCTCATGATTTCCTAGAGGTTGGTTTACCATCCCAAACCTCTAGGACCAATAATAAGCGAGTTATAAGCACTTTTAAGTACGACTATCCTCGTTTGACCTTGAAGGATGGGTCCAAGGTCAAATCTGACCACACCAAAAGATTCCCAGCCCATGATTTCCTAGAGGTTGGTTTACCATCCCAAACCTCTAGGACCAATAATAAGCGAGTTATAAGCACTTTTAAGTATGACTATCCTCGTTTGACCTTGAACGAGGGGTCCAAGGTCAAATCTGACCTCACCAAAAGATTCCCAGCCCATAATTTCCTACAGGTTGGTTTACCATCCCAAACCTCTAGGACCAATAATAAGTGAGTTATAAGCACTTTTAAGCACGACTATCCTCGTTTGACCTTGAAGGATGGGTCCAAGGTCAAATCTGACCACACCAAAAGATTCCCAGCCCATAATTTCCTATAGGTTGGTTTACCATCCCAAACCTCTACGACCAATAATAAGGCAGATGTAAGCACTTTTCATCACTGACAAAGAAACGCCTGTGGTGGCCATCTTGTTTTTCAAAATGAGGCCAAAAATATTCCCAGTCAAGATTTTATAATGAGGAACATATCCTGCGAATTTGAGAGCTCTACCTATATAATACCCTTTGCTCTAGAGGGCCAACAAAAGTCCTTGTCTAAAGTCGAATAAACATCCCTGGTGGCCATCTTGTTTTTCAAAATGAGGCCAAAAATATTCCCAGGCAAGATTTTATGGTTATGAATATATCCTGCAAATTTGAGAAGGCTAGCTATAACATTTTTTTTTGTTAGAGCGGTAACGGTGAAATCTCTCTACACACTGCGGCGCAGCGGCGGCGTAGGCGTAACAAAATCAAATCCATAGTATCCACCGGATGCTATCCGGTGGATACAATGACAATGTTTTACAATAGACATTATATCATAAAAGACATAAATTTATAAGCAATATGAAATCAACACAAACTACAAAGAAGATAAAATTATTCAAAGAACTACATAGACTAATTATACATTTTAGCTGTAGATCTAGGGGGTTTGCTTAAGCTTATCTGATTCCTAAAAATACTAAATTTTACACTGTGATAATATGCTTGAACTTTTCAGAGGTCAATGCTTTCTGTTGAACATGTGTTTATGATTGAAAACTCCAGGGATTGAACGTTATAAAGAGGGAACTATTTGTCTACCATGGCAGTTTTCAATTAAATATATAAAACTTCTGTTTTTATATGTTATTTAACTAGCCCTGTTAAATGTGCGATACTACAGGCACTAATTTAATACTTAACACTTGTAAGTACTGTAGATATAGAGAAGAAACCCTTCAGCTGTGCACTTTACTATAGATTAACAAATACTGCATCTGATTTATCAAGTGAAAAACTTTAATTTTCCTTTTAGTTTTTAGAAATAAAACAATATCTCAAAGCGAAAACCAGAAATTTTGTGTCCAAAGTATCCAGATATTCAAAAAGAGAAGGCATAAACTTGATATATAACAGTGTATTCCTGACATAATACAAATGCCAAATAAAGAAGTAATTTGAAAGTTTATTTCCAGTTACAGTATCACTGCTTCCACAACTTATAATGCTTATAGCACCTGCCCTTTGTACTTCTCCTAACACAAACTGCCAGTTGTGGAACTCTATTGACAGTAAAGCGGCAGAATTTGCATCAATTTTTATTCTAAAACAAGACTGTCCTGTAATTCTAAATGCATTCAAATAATGTAGTAATAAATACTGAGTGTGAGGGCGTTTGTTACAGGATATACGCCCGGCAAAAATTCCAAATAATGCCAGAGCGCCGTTAGGCGCGAGGGCATTATTAAGAAATTTTTGCCGGGCGTATATCCTGTAACAAACTCCCGAGCATGAGGTATTTATTACGATTATAAAGACCGGCCTACCTGTTTGAAAGAATATCAATTTATTTTTATGAGGTGACATGAACAAGGACACCGCCATATTGTTTTGAATGCATGATCGCTCTCGTAAAAGCAGACGATTTTACTACCAACATACAATCGAGCAATTGAAACAGCACTTCCGTTTTTCAGCGGGCCGTTATCCGAGGTTTTACTCCCAGCTGATTCTATGCGGAGAGACGGATTTTCGTTCACTGCGCACTTCCGGTCTTTATAATATGGAATAACAATACAAGGTAAATATAATTATGATATTGGGAAAGATTAACAGATTTTAAAGAAAATTGCTGACAATGGTTGCTACCAGAAATTGAGATATAAAGTTGTAGATCTGCAATGGACGGTAACCCAGCCATTTTATTTGGCAATGGCAAAGCTACCTGATATAGGCCTACCTATGTAGATGCTTGGTGATGCAAACCAAGTAACTTATTGCTTAATTTTGAACTCATACACATCCAAAATTGTCTCTGAATATTCATAATTTTGACAGCCACAAATACCTGTGCAATAGCCTAATATAGGCCATATGTAAGAATCCTATAACTTAATTATATCTTTGATATTAGAGGTTTTTATTTAAAGTTTACTATTACTTTAGCCAGAGCTGAAGTATCATGAAACAACAACCCTTAATGCAAGATTGGGAGGATGATAACGGACCGTTCGCAAATAATTTTGCAGTTCTTATTAAAATTGCTGTGACTGTTAGGTACTGCATTTATTACCTGTGAAAAGTAGGTTTTAAATTGATGACCGTTTATTTGTCTGTTTGTTAGCAGGTTTATGCAAATACTACTGTTCGGATCTTCAAGAAAGACTGAAATGATGGGTCTTTGTGCAACTTAGATCCCATTAAATTTTGAGAGTGATCCGGATAACTGCCATGATACAAAAAAATACCAAAGATCCAGATTTTCTTGTTTACACGGGTGATCACTGAGATAAATGGTCATAGAGATAAACGGTCTTCAGAAATTACGACACAAAAACTGTTAAAGGCTTTAATCAACAATATAACACTAACCAAAAGTTATGGTAAGCATTGTTTAAGTAGTGGTGGTGGACCAATTCACGCCCGGGTACCAATTCACGCCCACCCTCACTTTTCTTGAAGATTTATTATTTTTCATTGAGAAGATGTTTACCACATCATAGATAATCATCTAATGGATCATTTACATTTGTAATTTATTGTTTAACTGTGATTGTTTTGGATACATTTAGGGGTGGGCGTGAATTGGTACCCGGGCGTGAATTGGTCCACCACCACTATATGTTGTATTTAGTTTGTGTGATTTTGTTATTTACACTACTTAAATTTAAAAGCATTGAAGACCGTTTATCTTTGTGACCACCCGTGTACTTATTTTTGACCCTTTTTGTAAAAACCATACATGCCTTGGCAGAGATATGCACTCTCCGAGTGCTTTCAAATTGGGACAGATCTCCTATATTATTTATCTGGAGTGAAATGCCGAGTACTGCAGTAAACAGAAGGTCCGCAGTGGTCTAGTGGTTAGCAAGTTTGCCATCTAACAGTCACTGATAGTCACTAATACAGTTAAATTCTGAAAAAGTGGCCAATACCAAAAATATTGGAGAGAGAGGCCCGATAGGGCCGAGATTTTCAATATTTTCTGGTATTGGCCACTTTTGAGGAGTTTGGCTGTTGTAACCCCCACTCTATGTCCTATTTGATGCCTGGTTTAAAGATATACTGTATGATACTCTGTCCCCAAATTGTGTAATTTCTCTTTTTACAGAATGGTCAGTCAGAGAAATTGTCCAGTACTGAACTGTATTGGACATATCAGTCAATAGTGAAAACCTGCAGGTGGTGTTTACTTCTGTGTATTTGACTCCCACAAGTGACAATACGATTGTCCCAATATCACCCTGGCTTTTGAACAGGGGAAGCTTAAAATAGCTTGAAATGCTACTGTACACGTGAATTAGCATTAATATTATAAAATCACTGCTGTAAAATAATACTCACCAATTGATGAAACACTTTTGTGAACAAATAACAGTAAAAATATAGTTAACGAGACTTTTAACGCCATACTTGTATCCATCTGTCCAGTTTGCTTATTCCACACTATTTACATATCGCATCTTCCTCGTACATACAACAGAAGTTATAGAATTATCTGTCCTTCACAGAAAAAAAACAAGGAAGTAAATTTCACACAGAATATACAGAGAAAATGGTAAATGTGCATACCCACTGGCAGAGAGACTCACCAGACCTAAACACGATATTCACTGGAGTGCATAATTTCCTAATCACAAATAGGGACAAATACTCTTTATGTGGAAATGTGTTATCACGGGCTATATGCTACTCACCAAATAATTCTTTTCATCAGAGCCTACACAATGTGCAAGGTCCTTCATTAGCGCACTATGATTCCCTGAGTGCCATTTTATCAGATTATCCTGAAGGAAGTTTTCCAAATGCACTCATTCATCCAGTGAAAAATACATCAATACATCTAATCGTTTGTGGAATCTCAGAACACATGAATATAACGGGGAACAGTCAAATTGGTATAACAATAAACAATATTAAAATAATATACCATAAAATTAGATAACAATATGGAAGGAGATAGAATACATTAAAACAAATGAGAGTAGGTATGACTGCAACTTAAAAGCATCACCAGAACTTGACACAATTAATACACAAAAATGCCTTGTGCGCTTGTTTTAAGTATCATAAAGTGGATGTCTTTGATTAAAATAATCAGAAACAGGCGCAAATGATAAATCTGCTTACCAGCACAAGAAAACAAAAAATATCAGTGTGCCTTTGACAATGCTTAAAATGACAATTATAACAAGATCGCTCAGTGAGCGCATACCCTGGCCATGACAGATTATAACACGTGGGTGAGAAAATCTGGATTATGTTTTTTATCTAGATGGTTATCCAGGTCACTCACAAATTTTAATGGAATGTAAGTAGGATAGAGATCATCTTATCTGTTTTCCAGAAGATCTGACCGGTAAAATTAGAGTAGCAAACAGACAGTCATGAATTTAATACCTCTTTGGTGACGGTATTATTGATCAGTTAGATTTATTTCAGTGCTCTTTTCAGTGGGACAATATTATACTTTTTTTTCTAAAATTTAGCGCCCAGGTTGACCCTACATTCAGAATATACACTGGGAAATTCGTGAATTTATTGATTTATTTCCGCTGTCACTTCGGCCACTAGCTGTCATCTCCACCTTATATGGTATTGTATATTAAAAATATTTCACCTTTAATTTACGGAAACAGACGAGTCTTGCCAATGACAACCAATAGTTTATTGATATTCTGGTATTCATGAAAGGCCTTTGCCAAAGTATAGGCTTTTAATATTCTATAATAGAAAATAAAAGAATTAAGCCTGAAAGCTGGCTAAGACATTTGATGATTTATGGCCCCCTGTATTATGGTTTTGTGCCAATTTGAATTGTGTACAAGTCACCAGACCAAGCAGTACACACTAAGAATCAACTGCAGGTTGTTTTTTGTATGGTCTAGATTATGCTGCGTTCACACTTCTCTGGTCTATCTTTTTCCAAACACAAACTTGTAATATGATTAGAGAGTTTGCGAACAACGTTTCACAAACGCCCCTTGCAAAAATACGCAACATAATTAATCAATATGGGAGAAAGCCATTGAGGGGGACAGTTTTGTTTGCGAACAGCGTTTGAACTATGATTTTTACAAGCTTTTCTTATAAATAAATTAGGAGTTATACAAGTCAATAAAGATAAATACACTGGTTTTAATCATCTACAGTACTGAATGAACTGGGTACTGATATATATTACAAACTTAATTGACTCAACAACCAATAAACCCACAAGTTAAATAGCTTATAAAACACACGTACATAAAACTTTGGAGGATTGTGTTGATTACTTCAAAAAAGTTTATGACAGGGGATGAAAAAAGGCTGGTCGTTGTACACTTGGGTTTTTCAAAAATTGACAAAGTTGCTAAAAATAATCTACAGTCTCTCAACAACTCTGTACTGACATGTATAACACACCTTATTGCTCCAATAATTAATAAATCCACAAGGGAAATAAATTACGTGGTGAAGCCATTTGCCACGTGAAAAACGTAACCTTGTGCAGCTAAAACCTTATGAAATGACATCACACACAGAAATCAATGACGTGTAACGTAGCGGAAAGTAGATACGGACATGAAAAACGTTGATCGCAAACTCTCTATTATTTGGGTTTTAACGTCCCTTTCAATACATTGTTCAGGTTATATCATGGCAGCTAGTATTTTTAAGGCAGAGGAAACCAGTACATACTAGTTGGTCAAGATTCTGCACTGTAAACTGCCCAGCACCAGTAAGCAACTACCAACATTCCAACATAGGGCCAAGGGGTTTGAACCACAGACCTCAGAGGTAGGAGGTGAGTGTGTTACCCACTACACCAGCGAGTCCCCAATATAAACCTGTAATTCACTGTACCTTAAGGGGCCGTTCCACTTCGGCAGATGGTCTAGAAGCAGTCAGAGACAGTTTGTTTTTGTGGCAAACCTATAAGCTTGTTGTCAGGGAGCTGTCCTCTACGAAAGCCTGGAACCGCCATCCAAATTCAAAATTCAAAATATGAAATATGCTATTTGGAATTCCAAATACGTATTCGGAATTCCAAATACGTATTCGGAATTCCAAATACAGTATTTGGAATTCCATATACGCTATTCGGAATTCCAAATACGTATTTGGAATTCCAAATACCCTATTCGGAATTCCAAATACAGTATTTGGAATTCCAAATACGCTATTCGGAATTCCAAATACGTATTTGGAATTCCAAATACCCTATTCGGAATTCCAAATACGTATTTGGAATTCCAAATACGCTATTCGGAATTCCAAATACGTATTTGGAATTCCAAATACCCTATTCGGAATTCCAAATACCTTATTCGGAATTCCAAATACAGTATTTGGAATTCCGAATAGCATATTTGGAATTCCAAATACGTATTTGGAATTCCGAATAGGGTATTTGGAATTCCAAATACGTATTTGGAATTCCGAATAGGGTATTTGGAATTCCAAATACGTATTTGGAATTCCGAATAGGGTATTTGGAATTCCAAATAGCATATTTCATATTTTGAATTTTGAATTTGGATGGCGGTTCCAGGCTTTCGTAGTCCTCCCAAATTTTATGTATTTTAAATTCTAATTTTTATTAACCCTTGAAGGTCTGGTATCCCGGACAACCAAGAGGTGCTCCAAGATTTGCTCCCAGATCTCCCCGAATGTACCTGTATATACCAGGACATGTCCCCAAGCAGCATACATAGGCCCTAAGTACATGCAAAACTACTTCTGGTTCACTGACTGACTGACAGGGACCGGATTACTACTGAACATGGCAATTCACTGAGGCCTCCCACCCTCCCCTCTCCGTTTATTGAGAGAAGTCAAAGGACTCTCTACTGTTCCTAAAGTATAACAAATACCCCTACAGTCTCCCGTAGTCCCCATACTGCTAATGAGGGTGTTCCACTGGAGTCAGTAACTAGGTATTTTTCAAGGGTCGGGGGCTATGTTTACAGAGTCAGTTAAGATTGGTTGTCGTTTCCCGGCTTGTCATGGTTGATCGGCATAATATCAAACATGTTTGATATTTGACCAACCCTCCACAACTCTGTATTCGGACTGTGGCTCTGCCCACCTGGAAACCATACTCTCGTGGATCTCTATTGCTTGTTGGTTACACTTCCCGTCTTGTACTACACTGTTACCGTCTAGCCGTATGCTAACTGACTGTACTCTCAACAGACACCTCTTTACAGCCTCAACAAGTCACGAGCCTCACCGGAGCTTCAGGGCACTCGAGCTCTTCAGTTGACCAGCAGGTCATGGACCAGTTCACACAGATGAGAAGCATGCCGTCATCTTTCCTCGGGCAAAAGCAGGAGACAACAACACATACAGCCTTCTGCAACTACCTGGCGTCGGAGGAGGAGGGATTAGAAGAGAAAGACTTTCAGAAATTTAGAAACGAGGCTGTAAAGCTTCTTAGCAACATTCAAAGCAAGGAGGAAGAATGTGGTGATCAGCCCCAGCAGCCACAGCAACACACACTTTTACGAAGCTCAAGTGCAACTTCAACATTTGTGCCACAAACATTTCAACAACCATACCAGCCAGCACCAGCTGTAAGGGAATACATCTTAACCATCCCAGAGACACAGATGCCTTCAAGCCAGATCATCGAACCTGCTCAGCAGAGATAAAGACCAGCAAAGGACAGCAGCAGCAATCCAGAGGGCAGCTAACTTCCTTCCTAGTAGTTGACACCCAACAGGCTGGACCTTCAAGACCACTTATGTTCACATTGACGCCAACGAAGCACTTCAACCCTCCATCAGCTTCCTCTGCTACAGACAAAGAAAGTCAACACAACATATCAGGACTTCCAAGCTTCTTCGGAAATCTTCAGTCTGTGATGAGCTACCAACAGATTGACACACCACAGCCGTTTTCACCAGCCAACAGGCCAGCACCAGCTGCCTATCCTCCAACCACAACTGCCTCACAGCAAGAACATCAGCAGCCACCAGCCCAGCCTCCATCTCCTCTGCAGTCAGCCGACGCCAAACAGCAGCAGTAGAACCACTGTCATGCTTCCAATCGGTCCTTTTCAGGACCACTGCTGTAAACAATTTAAAGGTCTTTTTCTGGACCACCCGAACCTTCGAAAAACAATTTATTGGATGGTGTTCAAAAAAATCCCCAAACAAGAAGCATTACACTGCCCCAGACAAAACACTTTGAAAAGTTTGATGTTAAAAAAAACTTTTAAAAAAGAATGTTCAAATGTTTGGAATTTGGAAAAAAACAGTTAGCTTGAAAAAAAAAGTTTTAGAAAAATCTTTAACAACTTTGGAAAAAAAATAAAATAAAAATTATTTAATAACTTTGTAAAAAACCCAATTAAAAATGATAATGAACTTTAAAAAACTTTGATCAAAAAATTGGGGCAAAAGCAATGACATTCTGGCCCTGCCCAAACATTAAAAATGTAAGAAAAAACTTAAACTTTGAAGGAGATCTGACATGTTGGGGAAGTATTTTGACCTTTGGATTCGACCTTGTGACCTTTGACCCTTTGAGAAACTTTTAATTTCCCCTAAGAGATTTGGCAGATTTTGAACTTTAAAATATCTTGCCATTTTGACCTCTGATCCCTTCATTCCCGCCTTTTGGTAGCCATATTCATTTATAAATTAGAATTCAAGCTGGCAACACACCTCTTTTAAAATTTTAACTATATACATATTTTCTTGCCCCAGACTCACCCTATGACCTAGTACTAATAGTGATTCTTGTAGTTTCAGATGATAACAAAGTGGACCACGTTCGCAAACGTCGCCTTCCTGTTGGACGAGGTGAAAAGTTGGATCACAGCAACAATCTGGTAAATACCTCCTCATCTGCTGGTCGGCTGTGTGTCATAATGGAAGTTCAAGGTCAAAGAACAGTCATGCCACTTTGTAGTGTTTCACAGACATCTGCCACGAGAAATCCTTTACTACCCTCAGCAATGTGTCTTGTTCAATGTATATCTGTGTTTTTTTGTGATTAGTATTAAAATTTATTTTACTTTTAACTTTTAGTGTCAGTTTAGATTGCATGTTTTAATTTATATACTATATGTGTGTTTTATTATACGTGTTTACCTTGTTACTGGCTTACTCTTCAGCTGTGATTTAGCGTAAATTTTTACTATGATCTTGATCTTAGTTTGACCTGCACTTGCAGATCGTGGGTTTTGGGGAGGGGGAATGTTTGACAAGTGAGTGATTTACGGACGCGTCATGGATCACTCTACTGATGATAAGGATACCACAAGGACGTTAGGGACACGTTTCATTGCTTGCAGATGGCTGCCAGATACATATCCGTGACGACCTGCAGTGCAGAGGAAACAATCCAGGACACGCCAGGATGACATAGGGATGCATCAGGACGTCTCAAGGACACCCCAGATGGGTATAAGGACTTTGCGGACACTCACGGATGGGGTTTATGGATCATTATTTTTCTTGTGGATGTCAGCTTATAGATAGGGGAATTTTATTAACATAACATTGCAGGTGTCTCCATGGGAGTCACCAGTTTAAGGGTAATTTAAATTATAATGTTTTATGTTAAGGTGGCCTTAGTGTTCAGTATATAAATATTAATTATGATCCCCTCAAATTAAAATTGCTATCTACTTAAACTGATAAAGTCTGCAGTTTTACTGTAAATTGTTATAATGTTAATGCTATAATATCATGTCAAGGTGACCTCAGTTTCCAATATGTAAATAAATATTAGTTGTTGTATGTATTAGGTTATAAAATAAAATAATTTTATTCCATGATGGGCTATTAATCATATAACATCTGATAACCTAATTTGAGGCTCTGGAAACGTTTTTTAAACATTTATAAAATATCTCAAGAAATGAAGGTTGTGCTGGAAATGTTTTTTAAACATTCATCATTAAATGTGCAATAAACAGTATGCATAAAATGTTTGAACAAAATTTGTTGACACTGTTTTGCAAATGTTTGCTCTGAAAATGTTTAATAAACATTTAAATAGCAACTGGTTTTCATACCTATCAATTTAAAAAATTCTTGAAACACGTTCTATCAAATGTTTTGACAAAATTCTATCATAAACAGTTTTGTACCCATATCTTTAGCATGATAACTTTACATTTACCTTCAAATATTTGCAAGTAAAGATGGTGGTGAGCAGTAATAGGAGATTTTACAGGACTTTTTTCAAAAATTACCCCACATGTATGCCTACAAGTAAAAAAAAATGAATGGGGGCACATTTTTAAGTCACTATCTTACAACTGTTGACATAAAAACTTAGAAATATGTTGAATTTGACTCCTGATCACTATAAAGGTAAATATTGCTAAGTCATGCCAAAGTAATATAATTGAGACATTTTAATGTTCATTTGTAACATATTCTAACATTTGTCATTAAACGTTTTAAAAACGGTATTTATAAAACATTTTGAAAACCAATTATAAATGGTTTTCATATCCATCATCTCGGTTCAAATGTTTGCAAAACTGAAAAAAAAAACAAAAATTCTGTGTTTATGCTCCTTTCAACAGCCAGGACAGATTGTTATTTTGGGACAGATCCACAGCATTTGCCACCTGTTGGTCGTGTGTTTTGGGGGAGGGGGTTCAAACCTGCAAAGAAGTGGTGACCTGTGATTGATACAAATATCAAACTTGCAAACTACTTAGACACTGAGGACTTTTTAGGGTGCAATTTGACAAAAGGTCTGAGAGTGAGCCAACACCATAGTCACACTGATTTATCAAACTATAACACCGGTTTTTGTGTCACATGACACTTTATTTCTATTCAAAATATACTACTGGTGACAAATATAGACTGACAAATTTTATTTTACGAAAATGCAGTTTCATAATGGAAAAAACCCAGTCCCAGGGGCCGCCGACCCAGTAAAAGTTTTGCTGGGTTAATATAATACTAAGATCCTTTGATTCATTTATATAAAAACACTAGGTATACAAAGCACTAGATATACATATTTATATCTACATATATAAAAACACTAGGTATACAAAGCACTAGGTATACATATTAATATCTACATATATAAAACACTAGGTATACAAAGCGCTGCACTTTTTGTACTTAGCCTGTATCCACCTAGACTTGTGCCAAGTCTTTGTATTTCTCATTCCACCATACATACATGGAAACATTATGAATCCACCTGATGAATGGGCAACCTTATGTCTGATGAAAATACAAAATTCTGGTAAAAAAAGTCATTCAGTCCTCATATAATACCTGAGACAAAAGGACTTGAAGAAAGTCTAGTATCCACATGGGCACATGGGAAATTGTGAAAATATTATGTGATCAGTTATCTGTCTGAGTGGCAGACACATGCAAGTGGTAGTGGGAATAATGCCACTTTCATACAAAAACTACTTTTATAAGGCAAAATGGTGTATATTCTATGTGTATTCAAAAACCTTGTAATCACATGAAAACTTATAAAACAATTTAGTTGGAGTGTGGCAAGGGGTGTTTTTTTAATATTTATAAGCCATTCTAAAGTTTGCAGTAGAGAAAAAAATTATTGTGTATCTGGGCCCCGTATTCACAAAAGGTCTTAGCCAGGGCTTAGGCTTAAAGAGCCTGTAGCACCCTCAACACAACACAACCAATTGAAAAACCACATAAACAGAGCACCTACATACAACATTTTGAAAACTGCCATGTTATAAGGGATATATTTCACTTTTTATGTAGCTCCCTCCCCAAAGCTTTCAAACATAAACAGCCATGTTAGCAGAATGCTGTGACATATGAGAATGGATTGCTTTCTCATGGCCACTGTATATCCTAGCAATCTTGCACTATAAACTGTACAGTAAAATTTTTGTCTGGTGCACACAAATTGTTTTAATTTACATAAATCGTTATTCTATTTGAGTAAATGGCCAATAATTACTCAAAGATAGTATTTCTTGCACCTTTTATAAATTGAAAACCCATCTACAGGAAAAAATACAAATACAAGTACACAATAAAAGTTTTGTTTATAGTTTGTGTTTCTTGAAAAAATAGTGAGAATGGACATGAAATATTCCAGGAGTGACTTGATATTAATTTATTAAATAATACTTACATTAAAGTATGTACATAGCCTTTCATTTGACATTCCACTCAAATATAGTCAATAATAACATGTTTCAATATTTGATGATGTTTATGTTTTCTTTTGTTTATGTATATCACATGAAAATGTCAAGACAGAACTCCAATTCTTATGGCAGAATTTGAAATTCTTTTGACAAAATTTCCAATCCTTGTATTGCAGTGGTTCAGAAGAATATCAAGTTCAGTCAGCAGAATTTAGACAGAATTCATAATTCTGTTGATAAAACTTAAATTTACAGTATTCAAAAAAATTTTGTCCACATGCATTATGGATATGATCCATTCATAATTTAAATTATGACAGAATAAACCTCAGCAAAATCAAATTGGAGGTCCAGATTTTAGTTTACTTTAAATAATTATAATTATCCCATCTTTTTAGTTAATCTAATACCTAGCCATGGTTTGAATTTTGATGTCAGAAATTCTCATGTTTCTGGTATAATATACACAAGATTTATGAGCAAATAAAGTTTTTAAAACTTTACATGAAAAACAAGCAAAACCAAGCTTTGAAGTGATGTTTCATAAAAAACTAAGAGATACGTAAATTGCAAGGATTATTTATAAGACTATATTTTGTTTACTTTTTTTTCATTATCAATAGCAATGGTGCCATCTAAGTCATTATTATTATGCTAAACATTAAGGAAAAAAATTATATTAAGTAAAACAATACAATTTTAAAAACTGCCATATACAAACCCAGGTTTCAAATCTTTAGCCCTTATGACTTTGTATATGGATAGAATCAAAATAATCTTGTTAACTTTGAAATGAATTTATATTACATTCAGTATTTTGTAATCTAAATATTACTGACATAAGAACCATTATTTATATTCATATCTTCATTTTCAGTAATTCCTTCATCATCAGAGAGAAAGGGTTCAGATTTACAAAAGCACAATGCCTCCTTTATGATTACTACTGTTATCATCACTAAAATTTGATTTATTTTCACTAGTACCAACTTCTGAATCTGAATTTTCAACACCAGAAGACATAATTCGATTTTAAACACCAGGAAATAAGTACAAGAATACTGTAGTCTTTATAGTTTGTTTTGTGCAAGTGGAAATTTCTGCAATTGTGTGACATAGTACACACAAGCATTGGACTGCTGGCCTTGAGTGTTTTTCTTCCAAGATGGAGGGAAATTTGAGTGATAAAAGTTAAAATAGTGGCATAAACATTGGTGTGGTGCAACTGGGAGAAGTGTAAATGTCTTTGTGTGGTTATGTACTTTATATACAACTAAAAAGTGGTACGTTAAATTTGGTGCTACTGGCTCTTTAAAGTTGAGACTTCTGTCTCACGTTTCTGCCCCAAAACTGCTAAGACTTTTGTCTTAGGCTTAGTAGTATTGACAAAGAATTTAAGGCCGGTCTTAGGCTTAGCCAAGGGCTCAACTTTAAGACTGGTTGGTAGTGGGATTAAATTTTGTAAAGAGGACTTAAATATGGCTGCCATAAACATTTCTCCACTTTAAAATGTGAAATGGCTGTAAATAAAGTATAATTATACAGAAAACCTCACTAAAGCGGCATGTGGGAAGTTTATATGTGGTAACAAGGTTTTCCATTTCAAAACAGCACTTTTCCTTAGATAAAATGCATTAAATGTCGGGGTATGATGCTAAGTCATACGCCTCTCATTGCTGCTGGTCGAATTTTAAAAACAATATTCTTGTCTTTATAGTACTATTTTGTCATTAGATGACACTTGACCCCTTTAAATTAAATATTCCTGTGGTTTTGCAAGCATGCTTCACTCTTGAAAGGAAAGTCAAGGTGTACAGACGAAATTTGTTAAGTTGTATAAAAGCTAATTTTAAATTTCTTTTAGTATTTCTGTTATTATTCTTTTACTTGAAAGTATAAAACTTCATGGTTCTGTGATTTCTGTTGGTGTGTACAGTGAGGTTGACGGGTTTGACAATTAACATGTAACGGTAACGTATTGATAAGAATTGTATTGGTTAGAATATGTGACAATTGTCATTTGTATTAAATAGAATTCACTAGTATTGTTTTGTATCCTTTTAATAGGTGATCAGTGTTGAAACAACATTCACACTGAAATTTGTTGATACTGACGTACTTTAAAAGTAACGTGAGTATGATTTAAATGTTTATGCAGTTTGAAAGTATCATGAATTGTGATTCATATTGCATAGACCAGTAATAATAGTATGGTTTAGTAGCTAATTCCCGTATATTAATGAATTGTTTTCAATCCGTGTTGCTTGTTGCAAAGTATAATGGAGAGTGTTCACGTCTGGATGCACTGCAATATGCCATATAGCTTTGATTTTTGAATTAAAAGTTATAATGCAATAATAACAGTATCAAATAGTACTCATTGATTGAAAATTGCTGCACATTTATGTAACAACTCATCTCAGTCATGTTAAGTATACACTAATGTGATAGTGAGTGTTCACGTCTTCTTGTTAGTAATATGTCATATAGCTTTGAAATCTAGATTTTTATTGAAGTACTTGTATTTAATAACTATTGCATCACCTGTCACCTTGCTGAAAAAATAGTATTCGTTAGTATTTAGTATCACTGCTCTGGCTATCATGCCAAAGGTAGTTCCTTGTTCGGCTTGTAATGGCCAGCACAAAGGGCCAGTGGGCAGCAAGTGCCAGTTCAAAAGTACTGATTCCTTGGAAGTAAGTACTTCCACTACTCAAAGTGTACCAAACTCTGACCATTTAAGTCAAGAGATTCTGATGGCATTAAACTCTGTCAATTCCAGATTGTCAAGCATGGAACAGAGAATGGACATGACAGAGGAGCGTCTGGAGGGCGGATGTCAGCAGGCACCTTCAAATTCCTCAGAGAGGGCAACAGTCGACATGGTGTCAGATCAGGAGAGTGATGCTGAGGATGACGCTATCATTCCTAGTGCTCATATGTTGAAGGGATCTAAGCAAATTCAAGAGGCTGTGGATCAAAGGTTGAAGGAATTGACCACACTAAACGAAAAAGGTACATTCAAGTCACAAACAGGGGGCCAGGAGCAAATATTTGTAAAACGCCAGGTCCCATGGCCCCAGAACTATGTTTTGTCAGGTACTGCAAAAAATAGAGTTTCTTATGACAGTCTCAGTATATTTCAATGGGTCTGTGCTTTATGCAACATAATTAGAGAAGAAAAAAATGGAAAGACAAAAATTGCATGTTAGACTATATGACTGAAATAATGGAGGATGCCCAGGACTTTGGGTGGGCCTCTGCTAAAGGAGCCCACGCCCTGCTTCTGTGTCACATGGAAGAGGGCAAAGTTGAGTGGCACATGACTGAAAAAATTGACCGCATTAGAAGGGCACCTGTCCAAAAAGTGGTTTCAACTTCATCCTCCCAGGGTAAGAAAGCACATAATACTGTGCAAGGTACCCCATATAAATTTTTTCAGACGGGTAAATGCTCCCACACCAGTGACCATGTCACTAATGGCCACAGTTATAAACACATATGTAGTCATTGTTTTGTGGTGGGGAAGCGTTTCCCCCACCCACAAAAAGATTGTAGAAATGCAAAGAAAAACAAAGAGGTAAAAAACAAATGAGGCACTGCAGCAATGCAGTGCCAATTTCTAAAGTAGTTAAAGGTCATATGGGGCAGACCCTTCAGCAAATCCTGAGTACTAACCAATCACAAGTTCATGGCAAAAGTTCTAACAGAACTCACAAATGTAGAATTGTAACCACTTCTCGTACCTTCAATGGGGTAAGTACCAACTGGAAACTGGATGTGTACAAGTATAAGAATTACTCTTATGCCCAGGTGGTCAAATGCCCCAGAGGTGGGGACTTATTAGCCATGCCTAGTATGGCTACCAGTCGGGCTTCCCCCAAGCAAGGTAAGTCTGGCCAAAATAGAGTCAGTGGTCATTACAGAGACAGAATAAGTTCACACAAAAATGTAAATAACAATGATACTGTCACTGGCCTGGCCAGCCACCAGCTTGATCACAGCAAAGGTTCACTTGATCACTCTTGTATGGATTCTCTGCCTAAGGTCAAGGTAAGTGATCACAAAAAGGTCATTGCATGCACCAATAAGTTTCAGATACTTGAAAATGGCGACAACGTCGTTTCTGAACACTCGTATGATGCTGAAAATACCTTCCATGCTCAGACTGACATTATTCCTGGTACTGACCCTAATCTGGATCTTACTCTTGACAAGGCGTCACAAAGTGACGCTTCCAGCATAATTAACCCCAGAATAGGTCAAAAGGGTAAAATCAAAACAAAATCAGCCCAGGTTATTGTCAAACCTCAAGGGTGTCAAGACACTCAAGCCCAGAGACATAAAGATGAGATTGTGGGTAATAACAGTACAAGTACAAGGAGCTCTGATGCTAACATGAAGGTTGAGAGTACAAATAGTACAAAATATGACCTTGACTTACACCATAAGGTTAAGAGAAGTTACAAAGATTTCTTACCCACCTGTCAAACTTTGCAACAGTGGGAAGCCAACACCAAGTTCAAATTTGGTTTCATTCCTTTAGGTGAATTAAAATTCCCTCAGGAAGTTTGTGCTAACCAATTGTCACTTGATCCATTGCTATTGCATCAGAAAATTAAGAAGTCAGGTGAAAATAACTTCATGCATTCCCAAATTATGGTGGACTCTCAACTGAACCCTGATGTATGGGATAAGTACCTACAGGGATACTGGGATAAGCAGCTTCCCTTATTGATATGTTTTGGCTTCCCCTTAGACTTTAACAGGAAAGCCCAGTTAGTGAGTCATTCAGATAACAATACCTCTGCCAAAGCTTATCCTAATGACATAAATGCTTACTTGCAAGAGGAGATGGCACACAAGGCCATCTTGGGTCCTTATACTCAACCCCACTTGTAGGTTTACATAGGTCTCCCTTTATGAGCAGAGAGAAACCAGATAGCCCCCATAGGAGGGTCATTATTGACCTCAGCTTTCCACATGGCACCTCGGTCAATGCTGGAATTTCCAAAGATATTTATTTGGACACTCCTTTCATACTTAAACTTCCAACTATTGACAACATCACTCAGCAAATAAAGACTTTAGGTAGGTGTTGCCAGTTGTATAAAGTCGACATAAGTAGGGCTTTTCGCCATGTGAAATTGGACCCCAGGGACAATGTTAGGTTTGTGTCACGTCAACTGGTACGTCGACACCTGGCTTCCCTTTGGGTATCGTCACGGGAGCGCTCTGTTTCAACGCTTAAGCGACGCTGTGCATCATATCATGCGTCACAAAGGTTATGACGTCATGAATTATATCGATGATATCTTAAGAATTGACATTCCAAGTAAGATTGATGCCTCTTTTGATGCTCTACAGTCGTTTCTTCATGACCTAGGCTTTGAAGTTTCTATGAGAAAGTTAGTAGCTCCTACAACGTCTATGAATTACTTAGGTATCATGGTTGACACAATTAATTTCACTCTGGCCATTCCCCAGGCCAAGATGCAAGAAATATTACAAGCTTGTGATGAATGGCATCATAAAACTCCACTGTGACAAGCGTCATTTGCAGTCATTATTAGGCAGTCTCTTGTATGTAACAAAATGTGTTCGTACATCTAGGTTCTCCTAAACCGATTGTTGGACTTTCTAAGGTCAATGGAAGACAAAGGTCATACAGCCCTTACAATGGATGCAAAAAGGGACATTAATTGGTTTGTAAAATTCATGCCCACTTTCAATGGCGTCATCTTCTTTGATCAAAAGCCATTTAAATTCTCAATTGAGCTGGATGCCAGTTTAAGGGGACTAGGTGCTAGGTAGGGCTCCAGAGTTTACACCCTTAGTAAAACATTTTGGTGGCCCTCAGGGTCTGGCACCAGTTCTGGGGTAACACTAAGATAGCAATTGCTTGTGATAATGACGCTGTAGTCTATGTCCTTAATTCTGGTAGGACTAGGGACCTGACCCTGGCTGCAATAGCCCGCAACATTCAGTTTGAGGCTTGTAGAAGCAATATTGAACTGCAAATACAACATATTGCAGGTAAAGCTAATGTCATTGCTGATCGCCTTTCAAGATGGACCATTACAGCCCACCCTCAGATCAGATTAAATCAATTGTTGCCCACACATCAGTGGGATGAGGTTAACATACAACATACTACTATTGACTGGTCTAGAATACATACTAATGTCATATATTGTTATATATTGTCTTCTGTAGAGTTTAGCCCAGTCATTTTCAACCTTATTCGTAAGGGCCTTTAGAAAACCCACATGGCCTTCAGACCTTCAACATAAAGAAACTACAATAGTATGTTTCGTTTATTTATTGCTTTTACTGTTTTCATGCACATACAAGTGGAAAACATTTCACCCTCGATATTGGTTGCTTATCTTCAGTTTTTATACACAAATAAATACTCTGCCACAGCCATGGCCAACCATTTGTCTGCAGTTAAGACCAAAGTGGCCCTGTTGGGCTTCTCTACCGAGCCTTTTGAGGACCCTAGGATTAAGTATTTCCAAAAAGCCTTAATTCTACAGAGACCCTTTAAAGTTTCATTAAAGAAAATTATTGATATTGACACTCTCCAACTCATAGTGAGAGCTTGTGATACCACATATATGGGACAGGTATTCAAAGCAATATATACATTGACCTTTTTTTCATTTCTTAGGATATCCAACTTGGTCCCTCACACAAGAAAAGCATACTCCCCACTACATCATCTGTCCAGAGCCGATGTATTTTTCGTGACACCTGAAATCCACCTACTTCTAAAATGATCCAAAAGACTGCAAAGTAAAGACACAGTGAAGTTATTAAAAATTCCAGCTCTGGGTTCCAATCCAATTTGTCCAGTCATGGCAGTTAAAAACCTTTTGTCCATCACCCCTGGTACAAAAAATGCACCTTTGTTTCAATATAAGACATCCAAGGGTTGGTTCCCTATGACTGATACTCAGGTTAGGCGTCACTTTAAAATGATCCTTGCTAAATTGCAATTGCAAGATGCAAATCTTACATTTCCCGCCTTCCGGCGTTCAGGTGCCACCTACGCCTTTAATGCAAATGTGGCTCTTCAGGACATACAAAGCCATGGCACCTGGACGTCGGAATGCATCTGGAGATACATCACAATGGATCACAATGCTTCTGATCAAGTGGCCAGGGAATTCCAAAATAACCTACACTCTACCTCCTACTTAGGGTTTGGGGCTTCTTCTCTTCTACAAAAAAGTTAGTTTAACAAAATTCCAGTAAAGTTAAAAATTCATGTTTTACTATAATAAACTAGAAAGATTTGCTAAAGTTAACCATAACAGCTTCATGACCTTAAAGTGGGTTAAAATCACATATTTACTTTGAGGCTACCCTAACGTAAATCAAAATCATTCAAAATTCACTTAAGCTGACCTTACTTGCTAACCACAAGATAGGGCCAACTTAATCTTTATCTGTTGCCTTTATCTCTATATTATGCATCTAAGGTGGCCTTAAGGTTCTCATGATGTAATCAGAACTGAACAGGTCATAACAGTATCACCTCCTATGACTGGGGTGTGGGTTTAACATTACTTTGAGGCCACCATTAACTTAAATCAAATTATTCTAAAACTATAAGGTGACCTTACTTGCTAACCACAAGATAGGGCCACCTTTTCATTTTCTGCCTTGGCCTTTGTTACCTTGCATCACTAAGGTGGCCTCAAAGTCATCACCATGTTTTTTTATAATTGTACATACAACTAGACGTGTATATGTGTGTTAGTAGAATAAAATATATATATTCCCCAATTGGGGCTTTTACTATCTTTCTTTGGACCTGAGGCAATGTGAAGGATATATGTCACCAATAGTATAATTTGAATAGAAAAGAAAGGTCACATGACACAGAAAACCACTGTGGTTATTTGATAATCTTGGACTTAGCTAAGTCACCCTTTGTGAATACGGTTTTAAGACAAAACTTAGCTGAGACAAAAGTCTTTACTTTAAGACTGGATTTAAGCTGAAAGCTAAAGACCTGGCTAAGTCTAAGACCTTTCATGAATACAGGCCCAGGCTTTTAGCCCATTCCCTAGTATATATAGCTTTGAGCCAGAAACTTAGTCAAAGCATACTCTTAGCTGCTTTGTGAAATCTTCTAAGTTTTAGACCAGAGACTTATAGACTGAGTCCAAGACAAAAGTCTTAATTTTATGTCTAAATCTGAGAAGTGCCTTTACGATTGATTTTATGTATTTGGGGTTTTACGTTGTTTTCAACACTGTACAGGTCATATCAGGACGGGTAGTTGGAAGGGGCAGAGGAAACCGCTACATACAGTTCGTCAGGGTTCTGTACTGTAAACTGCCGACCAACGGCAAGCAACTACCAGCTTTCCCACTTGAGGCCGTGCCGGGAACCAAACCCCGGCCTCCAAGGTGGGAGGCAAGAGTGTTACCACTCTGCCACCTTGGCCCCTAAGTACCCTTACAAAAGCAGCCCTTGAAACATTGACTATTCATTACAGCTATGGGTTCATCATTTGCTCATCAGATTGTCAACTTAAACCTGTTATAATCTTGGCTTTATAATATGCAGAGATGCATTCATGATTGTAGTTAGATTGTGACCTCACACAGTCCATAGATGTGCATTGAAATATCATTTTCAGTGTGATATTTCATTTTCTCTTTCTGTTTCATTGACTGTATGGAATGCTACTAAATTATAACCTTTTTGTAAAATAACAAAAAAAAAATGACAGGCATAATTACCAAAGTGACAAATGCAATACGAAAACATCCTCAATGACACACTGCAATATACAAAAATGTATCACCAATGAACATGACAATATTAAATGAGTGCATAGAAAGTACAATAGGAAAGCTTCCCGAATGTGTAGAGCAGGGCTGTTGAGGGCCATGCTGTGGCAGTTGGTCTTCATTTAATATTTTATCCTACCTTAAAATGTTAGGTATTCGACCTATTTCTAGGGAACCTATAGTTCTAGGAACCAATCAGAATAAGGCTCTATGATTTTGAATTTGCCTCCATCTTAACAGGCATCACTTTTATACCAGGAACGAACATGATAACACTGGATTTGAACCCACCATCCCACCCTGATACAGGGCTGACGAATATGACTAAAGAATACCTCCCTTAACTTGGCATCTTAAGGTTGAGATGAGATATGTGCCCTCTTTGGCTGTGACCCCTTGTGACTTGATCCCACCACAAGGGAGTTCTCCTATCAGATTGATATAGGCCTTTGAGTTACTGGGATAGGCTGTGCCAGGCTGACCCTGGTTACCCCTACCGACTATTCGTTTCGATTTTCGTCACTCTGACCCTTGATCCAAGTCAGGGATGTGTATGGATCCTGAGCTTCTGATGCTCCCTAACTTGGGAAGCTTTGGGTAAAATTGCCAGATTCTCAGTTGCCCTCCTTGGCTGTGACCCCTTGTTGCCCTGTCCCAGCGCAAGGGAGTTCTCCTTTCGGATAGATATAGGCACGGGAGTCTTAGGGATAGGCTGTGCCAGGCTGACCCTGGTTACCCCTACTGACTATACTTTCGATTTCGTAGACTAGCAGTCAAACTTCACCTTGACATTACTGTGATAGGTTATAATTCTGTGTGTATTTTGTGTGTATAATCGTGCTTCATGTGATGCTATGTATTCTATTATTTTATCTGCACTTTTGGTGCAAAATTTTTAAAACCTTCAATCTTAATCTTAGTTTTAAAAATCTTTATAATTCTAACATGTACAAATAAATTCCTCAACGTGCAATTATTATTCTTTAACCACACATGACCTTACCTTGACCTCTTTCACCTTTGACCTCTCCCATAATGAATCAGGATCAACTGACATACACAGAACAAATATATCATGAAAGAAGATAACAATATTATACGAGTGCGTAGCACGAGTATTATATTGTTAATCTTCATGCAGGAGTGATATATTGTTTCTGTATAAGTCCAATGAGGGATGTTTTACTTTATTATCCACCATTTTGTATGATTTATGGATTAAATAACATGAATATTTAATGACAGAATGTGAAAAGGCTGTCAAAAACCCAGGCAACAGTGATTATAAAAACTTCAATATTTAACTTGCAATAGCTCCTTTATTTCTGCATGGATTTTTATGCAGCATACACGAGCAGAAGTGCTTTACAATAACCTTTTCAATGATATATGATACACATTTATAGGTAACATACTTTCCGAGATATTGGTCCAAACAACAGAAGTTATTGACACTTGTTATCCATGGTATGGAGGCGCCGGTGTATACAAAGATAATACATCCTGGTCTGTATTTCCCCGTATTTAAGACAAATACTTCGTGTGGTGGATAATAAAATATATTTTTAATCCTCATGAATGATACACATTTTGTATATGTTTTATGAGGGATGTTTCACTTTTGCTGCAGTCAAATGCATGAGGGTACCGGTTAAGACCCCAGTTACACCTGGCCGGATGTACTGCTGGATCATGGCAGGTTATCAAATATGGAAAATTGTGAGTGTTTTACGGATCATATTTTTTATCCGTGAACACGGCCGTATAGTCTGTAATATCCTTGTGGCATCCGCTTGAATTTTCTATAAAAAGGTTTGCGGATGCCAGGTGTAATTAATATCTGCAACTAATCCATATGTAATCCGTATGTTATCCGTATCATCCTTAAGCACCCGTAGATCTCCTTATGGCATCCGGGACATCCTTTACTCATCCACACCAATAATGGCTCGGAAAATTTATACGGATATTCCCCAAGGGTGTTCAGAGGCTGTAAGGATGCCACTGGAAGTTAACGGACATTGCCGGAAAACAAACGGACCAATATGGATGGTCCATGAAGAAGGTCACGGATATGTAATTAGTTTGCGGATATGCATGGATATCTACAGATATATTCACGGACAATAGGGACGGGGTTTACAGATGAAAAGGACACCTCAAGGACAATAAGGGCGGGGCTTAGGGATAGAATTGTAGTTTCCCACGACACTCGGGAACTTACAGAAAGACGCTTTCTCATGCATGAAAGCCTATATAAGGGCCACTTGCTTTTGCTTTTGCTAATATATACTTTTTGCAATTCGAGGTGCATACATCAATTTTTGGAAGCTTACACTGTATATGTTTGAGGATATATTTACTTGGCATAAATTTTAGAGGTTTTTTAAAAAAAAATATAGGAAATTTGGTGAATACTTGTGTAAAATGCCACCAAAGAGGTCCAAGAGGAGAGGCAGTCAGACCAGGGATGAGGCAGGAGAGGATGTCGACCAGGGCCAGGAGTCCAGAGGTGGATGAATTGAGTTGTGCACCAGAGACTCAGCAGGCAGCTGGGGTGGAGGAGTTGGTGGTGGGACTGGAGGATCCTCTGGAGATATCGGATACAGAACAGGGTGACATTGGACTGGAGACACAGCAAGAATCGGATACAAGTAATGAGGATACACAGGATACACAAGCTGCTGCAGAAGAGCAAGGGCACAGGCAAGGGCAAGGCTGACAAAACGAGCAAGAAACCTCCAGTTCTCTTCAGTCCTGGGCAGGAACAGAAGTTAGTGGATTTTCTGCGCAACAATGAAATTCTCTACAACAAGCATTTAATGGACTACAGGGATAGGTCCAAGAGGGAGGCTATTTGGGCAAAGTTTTGTGAGGAGAACAATTTGGATAAAGATGCCTGACAAAGGTGGTTCCAGAGCCAGGGCAGACAGGGGGAACCACTGCCCCCATGTCCACCCACTGGAACTTGGAATCTCCATCCACCAGAGCCAAGAGTACAATAGAGTGGAAGCCCTTGCTATTGCGGAAGAGACTGCCTCCCCCGTGTGGACATCTGATTGGAATATGCTTTCCATCCAGGGCACCCAGGGAATGTGGAAAGTTCCACCTCCAGCGGAAGACGGACTCGACCAGCAACCAATTCTCTGGGAGTGTGGGGTGCCACTACACCTCTGATCTCGATAGAACCTGGTGATAGTATCATAGACCTCAGGCACAAACTTCTGGATGGTCGGACTGGCCACCCTGAAAGCTTACTGCAGGGTGGTGTAGCTATCACCAGTGGTGATATGTCTGAGGGTTACTGCCAACTTCACTCCTGGACTCACAGGATCTTTCATCAAGGTCCTGTCCCTCTGGAACTCAGCAGTGATTCTCTGCTTCAGCTTTTGATAAAGCTCAGGCGGCATCTGGATGAAGTTTCTATATGTCATAGGGTCATCTAAGTGGTGCATTGTCATCGGTCTCCTGTACTGATCCTCTTCTTCGAGCTCTGCCCAAGTTGGCCAAGGCCTGAAGTTATATCTTCTGCGTCTTCTCTGTCTAATAACTGGCAGACCACCTGGGAGACTCCATCTGCTTCTCAACCAGTCTATCATAGCTGAAATGATGAGTAACTGCCTCTCCATTTCTAACAGTAAGAGTTGAAGTTGTGCAAGATTACTGTCATGTTTGTCCATATTGCCATCTACATTGTATCTGGCTAGTGAGCTGGACCTTAACCCCTTTTATAGCCATTGGAATCCAGGCATCCAGACATCCATCCTCAAGGTCTGTAAACCTATCAGGGGTGTCCTTGCGATGTCCTGATGCATCCCTTTGTTGTCCTGGCGTGTCCTGGGGTCTTTCCGCTGCACTGTGGGTGGTCACAGAGGAGTATCCGGAGGTCATCCGTAAGCAACGCAATGCATCCCTAACGTCCTTGTGGCATCCCTATTATCCGGAGAGTTATCCGTGACACATCCGTAAATCACTCACTGTTCTAACACTCCCCCTCCCCAAACCCCACGATCTGCAACAGATCCTTGGCAGTTTCCATATATGGAACAGTGACTGTGGGGGATCCGTGAAAGTGTAACTGGCACCTAACATTAAAAAATCACCTTTTAAAGTGTGTTTCCTCCACCATTGCATGGATTTTAATGCAAAAAAAGAAACAAAAAACAGAAGCTTTGTTAAAACGAATTTCACATGATGTGTGTAACATGTTTGTGGGCAACATAAAGATATTAAAGTCCACAATGCATGAACAAAATTTTTTTTAAAAACTTTGCATGTGTTTACCAGAGATTAAGATAATCCCAGTAAAGAAAACCCCACATTAATCAAAGCATACCCCACTGAGATACAATCTCTCAAATTGGCATTTTGATTAACAACCTTGAAACATGTGTGGAGGAGTTGTGACAACACAAAAGGCACACAACTGTACATTTGCCATGGTTTTTGTTATAAATGTATTGGGAAGGATTGGATGCAAATGAATATATGTAGCAGATTTAATTGTAGTTTGAAGTTTGACTTTAACTGAATCAGGATCATTTTGTTTGAAAAAAATTTAAAGTTTATAATTTAATATGATAATTAACGTTTATTCTTTAATATGAAAGCTCTCAATCAGACTCCTTCTGAAACTGTCATTGATGGAGAGTGTGAGAGTGAGGATTCTGTAGAGATGTTGTATTGAAATGTGGATAACCATTGAATGGGGCAAATCACTGAATGTATACATTCAATGGCTGAACTGTGGAATGTGTAGATTCAAGGGCTAAAATCATTGAATGTATAGATTCAATGGCCAAAGGCATGAAATGTATCAATAATTAAATATGGAATGCTGATATAGATTGTAAAGACTTAATTTATAACATAGATTGGATATTTTCTAGCATAATAATAATTGATAATATTGATATAGCATTTACTAGGTAGTCATAGTTCATAATTATTATCTTTCATCATGGACCAAATGATGGTTTCCCTCGATCAGAAGGAGGTTGAAAAGGAGCTACATCAAGTCTTTAGTGATTATTTAGGGACAGAGAGGTGTGATCTGGTCAGTCTAGCAATTCGCTGCAAAGCAGACCATTTTCATTGACAAGATGTTGAAGGTTTCTTGAGCAAGTATTGCAACATAGAAGAAGCAGTTGCTTTATCTTTCATTCTTTTGGATGTTCACTCAACCCATGCAATCACAAAGTTGAATAAGTGAAAGAGTTAAATCACATGCTAGATACAGAGAGAAAAAAGAAGAGTGACTTACAGCAAAGCTTTGAGTTGCAACAAAGTCAGTTACAATCCAAAAACAGTGAGAACAACACTCACATCAAAAACAGTGACTTACAGCGAAGTTTAGAGTTGCAACAAAGGCAGTTACACTCTAAAGACAGTGAGATTGGCATTCTTGAAATGGAACACAGATATCATGTAGCTGAAGTCAAATCCTTGAAAGAAAAAGTGTCTAATCTTAGAAAAGAATGTGAATCTCCCCCTGGAATATAATCAGCATATAACAGCCTGAAACAGCAAAGTACAGGGATGAAAGAATGTCAGCTCTGATATAAAACTGCTAGCTGAAGATAATGAATGAGAAGTTGGATTATGAAAAGGAGGAGGAAAGGAAACAAAATATGGTGTTACAGAAGAAAATACAACATCTGCACATTTCCTGTCAAAGTTTGACACACGAAAACAAGATGCAAAAACATGGCATCCTTAAAGAAATCAGAAATATTAGACCCAAAGTTAAGATAGATACTTGCGACAGTCCTCTCATTGAAAAATAGTGGTTATTTACTGAATCAGTGTCTAGTGTTGACAGCAATTGTGTCTCGACAGTGAAGGTAGTACGCCAGACTTCTTCAGTTGCCGAACTGGTGGATACACCAACACAAATCTCATCTCTTGTGCTGCCAAATTTACCAAGTCTTGCTGAAAATGTGTCAAAATTGTCTCACCAAACATCTTCTTGCAAGAAAAAGGTAATTTTTCAGCATGATTCACCGCTGTTGGATGTCCATCTTCTCAGTCCTTTGCTTAGGGTACGCCAAGTGGATTTGAGTCATTCAGTAATTGAACAGAATACCAGTTTTTGCTCTACTGAAACACCACTTGTCATGAAAACTACCCAATGTTCACAGCAGATGTCAAGTATTGTGATGTGTCCATCAGTTACAGATGTTTCAGCAATTAGTGTACTTGATGGGCTAGTGGAGATAGTGACAATAAACTGGTCACCATGTCGTTGCCATGTATTCAGTATCGAATGGGTGAACATAGTGACACACAGGGTGGTTACTTGCCTGCTGGTTCTGAGCCGAAAAGCCATCCTCAGGTCAAAACAAGGGTTTTCTGGAACAGCAGTTATGACTACCAAAGTCAAGAGCAAGTGAAAATGTCCAAGATGTCAAAACTCATGAACAGCAACATTCTTCATTTGAAACAAAGCATTCAAAGAAAAGATGCTTTATCCATGGTTGTCCTGTGGAAACTTTCAACTTGAAAAAAACAAACATGTGATTGGAAGACATCTATGTTTCATTAGAATAACAGATGCAAAGATATGTAGATCTTCTGCTATTTGCTGCAAGGGATGCTGGCTATGTTTCACTGGCTGGACTGTTAAAGCTTGTCATCAAAAAGAAATGGTTTCCAAAATGTAGATCGAAAAACCAGCAACTGATTGAGAACTTTAACTTCTGGTTGAATGGACAGGAATTAAATCACAAGCCAAGTATCAGTCCATCCAGTTGTACTGCTTTGTTGTTACACTGGCGTATAATTGGTGTGTTCCTGTGCAATGTTGCCAGATGTAAGTATCCACAGCCTCAGCGAAGGTACGACTCTTGTGTGTGGACGCGACATCCTGTACATTCACCACAATCAGATAATAACATTCCCCCAAACAGGCATTTCAACTGACTGAGCCCAGGGTCTGTGTATAGTTTCTCATGACCATAGAGAATTGTACTGATTTACACTCTGGTTACATGTCATCGGACTTTTAAAAATAAATGAAAGCTCTAGCTTGGTCATCATCTTTAGGCTTTGTCATAGCATTTGTTCGTGAGTAGGAAATGGAGCTTAAACCAGGTAGTCATGGTTATGCTATTACCTCTAACCATAATGTCTCGTCAAGAACTAAACATCATCTTAAAGTAACAAAACAGGGGGAAATATAGTAATTGCCGATCAGTGGAATCATGTTCGTCTGCAAGATCTTGTCCTTGACCCTGGAGGTCACATGACTTGAAGATGCGGCAGGATTTTAAATAATAAATTCTAAACAAAACCTGTCTTGACTTCAAACAGTGAACACCTTCCTGTGGTAAACTACACAAGTGAGTATCAAAACACTGCACTATCTGGGGGTTGTGAGTAGATTTGTGTAGACAGAGAATGTATTTGTAAAATGCTTGTAAAAACCATCTGCGTGCTATTTTGTGGTGGCCAGCAATGTGATGTCAGAGGTTTGTGATTCTCGAGGTTATTAATGTCACTTTGTCAAGCTGCACAGTTTGAATATTGATTTTGAGGGGAAAAGATGTAGAATATATCATTTGAAGTGTATGCAAAAAGTAGGATTAAAAATTACTACAGATTAGTCACATGAAAAGAACCGTCAATGAAAAGTGCAAAATTCCAAGTTCCCATTCTGTCACTTGGAGGCGCTAGCATATGTGCTACACAGAGAAATTGAAAACTTCAAACATTAAGAATGTGTAGAAAACGAATGCCCGTATGTGTTTATGTCTAGAAACTAACAGACTGACAAATTAGTTTAACAAGACTCACTCAAGCAGAGGAAAACAATACCCAAAGTTATCCATTCTAAACTGCTCTCAGATTTAAAAGGGAAAAATCAGAGTGTCCCTTTTAGGCATAAAAATTCAGCATTTTGATACTTTTGCTGCAAAAGGTTATAAATATTTCCTACATTTACCCTACTTTGGTGCATAAGAATGCATAGAAACTGCAAATCTTCACTTTTGTGGAAAGGACGCTTCCTTAAAAATGCAAATTTTCGCTTTCTAAAAAGGACGTGTCCTTTTCACAGAAACAGCAAATCCTCCCTTCTCTGAAAAGGACGCATACTTTTCACAAAAACTGCAAATCTTCACTTTTCTGAAAAGGACGCGTCCTTTTCGCAGAAACTACAAATCCTCACTTCTCTGAAAAGGACGTGTCCTTTTCACAGAAACTACAAATCTTCACTTTTCTGAAAAGGACGCGTCCTTTTCACAGAAATGGCAAATCTTCACTTCTCTGAAAAGCACGTGTCCTTTTCACAGAAACTGCAAATCTTCACTTTTCTGAAAAGGACGCGTCCTTTTCACAGAAACTACAAATCTTCACTTTTCTAAAAAGGAAGCATCCTTTTCACAGAAATGGCAAATCTTCACTTCGCTGAAAAGGACGTGTCCTTTTCACACAAATGGCAAATCATTACTTTTCTAAAAAGGAAGCATCCTTTTCAGCAAAGTGAAGATTTGCCATTTCTGTGAAAAGGAAGCGTCCTTTTCAGAAAAGTGAAGCAAATTTTCACTTTTCTGAAAAGGACGTGTCCTTTTCACAGAAACAGCAAATCTTCACTTTTCTGAAAAGGACGCGTCCTTTTCATAGAAACTACAAATCTTCACTTTTCTGAAAAGGACGCTTCCTTTTCACAGAAATGGCAAATCTTCACTTCGCTGAAAAGGATGCTTCCTTTTCACAGAAATGGCAAATCATTACTTTTCTAAAAAGGACCAGCAAATCTTCACTTCTCTGAAAAGGATGCGTCCTTTTCACAGAAACTGCAAATCCTCACTTTTCTAAACAGGACGCGTCCTTTTCACAGAACTGCAAATCCTCACTTTTCTAAAAAGGTCGCTTCCTTTTCACAGAAACTGCAAATCCTCACCTTTGAAAAAAGGATGTGTCCTTTTCACAGAAATGGCAAATCTTCATTTTTTAAAAAAGGATGTGTCCTTTTTACAGGGACTGCAAATCTTCACTTTTCTGAAAAGGACGTATCACTTTCACAGAAACTGCAAATCCTTACTTTTCTAAAAATCCTTTTTTTTTCTAAAATATACTTTATTTAGATAATTTTGCCTCTGTTAACAATTAACTAATATTGTTAATTTAGCTAGAGTTATGCTGCTCGCTTTATTGCAACCCGGCAGTGTATCCCCGAACATAGCAAACCTGTAGAAGCAATAATAAAAGACATAGAGGCTGAGATTAATCACTTTTTGGCTCTCCTCATTTGACCTTGAAGGAGGGGCACAAGGTCAGATTTGAGCTCATGATTTCCTATAAGTTGGTTTCACATTGCAAACTTCTAGGACCAATAATAAGCGAGTTATAAGCACTTAAACTTGTTTGACCTTGAAGGAAGGGCCCAAGGTCAAATCTGACCACATCAGAAGATTCCCAGCCCATAATTTCCTACAGATTGGTTTCACATTTCCAACCTCTAGGACTTATAAAGAAATATGTTTATAATACAAAATGTAATGAAAAGTCATTAAGTATTTGGGGTTTTAAAAATTTGGTAAGGCAGTATTATACGGTAGAAAACTGGATAGTAAAGAACGATTATGGTACTGTCATGGGTTATGCAGATAAATGGGAAATGCTGAACTGTCTAATTGAACCAGATTTAATTTTTGAAAACTAATAGGAAAAAAATATTCCTGTGGATGTGTATATATATGTATGTGGATGTGTACATATATATGAATATATTAATAAAATCCAATCCACAAGCAATCAGAAAGGAGACAAAGTAGTAGCGGGTAGTTTATTTATTTATTTTTTTTTTATTTATAAAAAACATATATACATATATAAACGTGTATTCAACATCAGAAAAAAAAGAAGTCTCTGATATTTCAAAGATTTTAAAATGGGGTGTATTATAAATATGATTTGTAAACACAACTATAAGGCATCCTGTGCGGTGCTGCCTATATGTAAAGGTCTTGGTGAGAGGTTTCCAAACCCCATTTACTCTGCACCAGGTTCCTAAAACAATTTTTAAATGGGGGAATAAAGATATGTATATATATAAAAAAAAAAAAACCTCTAGGACTAATAATAAGCGAGTTATAATGCTAGGCCCAATGTCAAATTTGACCACATCAGAAAATTCCCAGGCGATTATTTCCTTTTGGTTGTTTTCACATTGCAAAACTCTAGGACCAATAATAAGTGAATTATAAGCAATTTTAAATTTGGCTATCCTCATTTTACCTTGAAGAGGGGCCCAAGGTCAAATCTGACCACATCAGAAGATTCCTAGCCCATCATCTCCTTTTGGTTGTTTTGCACATTGTAAACCTCTAGGACCAATAAAAAGCAAGTTTTAAACACTTTTAAATTAAGCTATTCTTGTTTAACTTTGAAGGAGGGTGCCCAAGGTGAAATCTGACAACATCAAAAGATTCCTAGCCCATGATTTCCTATAGATTGGTTTCACATTTCAAACCTCTAGGACCAATAATAAGTGAATTATAAGCACTTTTGCAATAGTTTTCAAATTACAACTGATTTACTCAAGTGAGAACCTCAAAGTAGCTATTACTCGGCTATGCAATGAGCTACAGGTCTGCAATTTTACTATGTTATAACTGACCCAAACGTAGATGAATAACATATTCTAAATAAAATTCTTTAAATGCAATAGTTTTCAAGTTACAGCTGATGTAATCAACAGAGAAAACATCAAAGTGGTGATTGTTCAGCTATGCAATGACCTACAGGTCTGCAACTGTACTATGCTATAGCTGACCCGAAAAGCTAAGGTTAACAACATATTTAAAGAAAATACTCTAAATGCAATAGTTTTCCAGTTACAACTGATTTACTCAACAGTGAGATCCTGAATGTAGCTATTGCTTAGCTGTGCCATGACTTACAGGTCTGCAATTTCACTATGTTACAGCCGCCCCAAAAGTAGGTGAACAACATATTAAAACAAAATACTCTAAATGCAATAGTTTCCAAGTTACAACTGATTTACTCAACAGTGAGAACCTGAGATTAGCTGTTACTCAGCTATGCAATGAGCAACCCGAAAAGTACATGAAAAACATATTTAACAAAATACTCTAATGCAACAGTTTTGAAGATAGACGCAATTTGCTCAACAGTGATAACCTCAAGGTAGCTATTACTTGACTATGCAATGAGCTAAAAATAGCTGAATAACATATTCAAAATTCTGTAAACGCAATAGTTTTTGAGTTGCATTTTTCATCCTCGATAAATAAGGTATCTTTTAAAAAAAAACAGCATGTCTCTGGGCCTTGTAGTTTTGGAGGAGAAGTTGTTCATGCAAACCCATATGCAGATGCGGACACCGCAGAGTGATGCCATAATGTCAGCTGACTGACAAGTCAGCTGACATAAAAAGGTTAAGTTAATGTATATAATAAAAATGACCAGCATAATGACATATGCCAGAAATGGTTTTTCAGAATTATCCATGTACTACAATTATTTGTGGTAGTTTCATCCCCCTGGGCATTAGAGAAAAATAAAGTTGGGGATGGCAAATAAAGTGAGAAATGACAATAATGTGAGACACATAAACATTTAACATCCCTAATAGTACTCAATAATTTACAATTTAACATTTCCTGTGTTAAAGCCCTACCAAAATAAAAAATTCAGAATGATACTTTTGGAATCAGGTGGAACGAGTGAGGTTATAGACACGTTTTACATTTCGCAGGATAGGTGAAAATGTGAACATGAAGCTACCACAGACGATTGTATATACAATAACCAGAATATAGAATGTCTAATTATGACATTCAGAAATAAACTAAAAATAACTGAAGTGATAACACAAGTGATTGAAACACTTCAGTATAAATACACCAGCTTTTCCATCAGAAAAATAACACAGGACATTACATAATAAAATAAACTGTTAGAATATTTTTAATTACAATATCAAAAATTTCAGCGGCAGAATAACTAATTGTATATTTATTAAGTTCTGAACAATAGCATTTGACACATTCAAAAGTATAAAAATTTATCTAACCTTTTTTGTAGTTGCCTTTTGTTGTTTATGTTAAATCCATTTTTTTTATATTTCTCAACTCCATTTTTTTGTTCATTTGTTTCTCCTGGTTAACAACTCATATGTGGGATGACCTTTATAAGGCTGTTCCATTATGGTGATCCAATCATAAATCTGCCTCCTGATTGGAAAAAAATACATTATTTACAATCCCTAGGTGTAATTTGAGATAGGTTTAAGATAGGTAAAGATAGGTTTAATATCTCTACCTGATAACTTTACAAGTGATGTTGAGATTACCACATAGGTTCCCAAAAAGTTTGATAAGTCATGATAGTTTATGATAGCTTTACAAACGTTAAACATAGATTTAAGATGGGAAAAGATAGGATTAAGATCACTGTAACATGGAAAATGTTGCTTTGTGACTGTTAAGATATGTTTAAGATCACTGTAAGGTCAAAAAGGTGATTTTTATGAGTGAAAGCTAGGTTTAAGATGGGTTTAAGGTAATATGGATTTGATAAGGAGCAGTTTGCGATAATTTCAAACAGTTTATTATTGTTGTACACTGTTCCCAATGGACTTATGAATGCATCCAATCGGACAGACTGTGGAAGTTCCATAGCTTCCTACACGATGGCTTTATGATCATTACAATTGAAAAGCTCCACTTTCCAAACTGACAATTTACATGGTTGTAAGCCTATTGTAAAGCATTATCGCCAAGGTGGAACAGCCCTTTTAGAAACTTCAACCATCTAATTTACCACATGCACACACCACCATACAAACTATGGTGTTCAAGTTTGAAGATAATTCACTCTATATGTATCATGATCTTTGCTGTGATAGTGTAGAGTAATGTTATTGCAAGCAGCTGTGCATTTTAGTCCTTCAGTCACTGGAAAACACCCCCTTTCTTATCACACTTCATGTACATAAAACACTGGCTAAAGATAGCAACTCTATTGTTTATCTTGCATACCCATGTACTAGGGCTGCAAGTGAGCCCGAAAATGTGCCTCGATTCCTCGTTTTATAAGAATCGACTTGGACTCGGTTAATCGCTTGATTATCGCCCACGAAATAAACTGCTTCATATTTTGACATACCATGCCTTATTAAATGGTTACAAACCACACAACAGTAAAGAATTTTGATAATTTATTGAATTTTGGGGAAAAAACGCATTTATAATGCAAAATATAAGAAAATTTAACCATCTTTATATTGCGAGATTTGAGGCGTCTTCGAAATACGTTAGAATAAAATGCCGTCTTATAAAACGTTGTTACACAAAGAACTAAAGTTTGCAAATAGATAAAATATAAAATACTGAAATGGAAATGCCTTAAATTAGTAAAATATATAAATATATTAATATATTTAAAGAAAAAAATTGGATTTTGTAGTAGATTTTACTTCTACGTTTAGTTGTTTTCGAAGACCCGGTTCACTTTTCTTGCCTCGAGTATTGAACTGAATCGTTTCGTTTCTGAGTAACCGAAGAATCGTTGCAGCCTTACCATGTACCACATCATGCAAAACATCTGGGAAGAGGTTTTATTCCAAATCACAAAGAAATGGATGGAAAATGCACTCTCTTTTTTCACTTACAAAACTTTCACTTATGCATGTATTGTTGTAAAGTAAACAAATATCCAAAATGGCAAGCAATACACAAATTAATAAAATACTTTCAACAAAAGTAATTCTATTCCTCTGATTACATTTTATGAATTCTGATACTATCCCAATAAAAGTTAATACAGCATACTTTGTCACAGTGTTACTGCCCTATAGTACCAATTTAAAAACTTCAAAACATTAACTTGTAAAATGATTCTGAAAGTATCATCCATAAAAATGCTACTGTTTTTGGTAAATCCAAACACGCGAAATGGTGGAGAGTCAAAAATAGGTTTGTAATTAATATCTGTCTATTTTGTATGCAGTGGAAGCGTTTGAATGAAAAACAACCATTAACTAATTTAAGTGTTTAATGGTGATGAAATATATACACATAGGTTTTATTTAGATAAATATTCCCTACAGATACTAATGTCATGGTTTGAAACGTCACACTTTAATCATGTACTGTTTTTATTTGCTATCAGTATGTTCAATTATACTGTCAATCTTATAATTCCAGATTACACTTTCCCAGTTTTAACAATGTTACTATTCTATATTTTAACCTATAAGTTGAACTATTATGCAAACTATCACTGTATACTATTCAGAGTCACAATAACTATATTTTCCTGTCCTTTACTATTTATACTTTCTATTCAAACAATAATCTGACTGTTCCTATCTATATCATATTTCTACTCAACTAAAAAACCAGTAGCATCTCTACATTTGCGATATTTGACAAAAACATAAATCCTTACATCTGGCACATAGAAGCATAGCCTGTACAAAACTGAAACTAATTGTAACAGTACTAAAGAAATACATAGAAAACTAATGAACCAAAGGTCTTGTGCAAGACTACAAAATCTCCACTGGCTATCTCATCCTCAAACACATAAAGCTAATGTATATGGTGATATTGGGTGCATTCTAATCATTTCCCTCCACACTCGCAATTTACTGCACACTCCTGCATCTTAGTCCCTTAGTCCCTGGAAATCTCACACCCTTTCTTGTCACACTTCATCTACAAAACCACTCCATTGGATTGTTTATATGCTATACCCCATCATGCAAAGCATCTGGGAATAGGGTTTATTTCAAATTGATGGAAAAAGCACTCTCTCCTTTTCATTTGTAAAAATTACTTTTCATGCACTGTTGTAAAGAAAAGAAAAAATGTGCAAAAAATATTAATTAATGCACAAATGAATTCAATACTTCCAACTCATTTTATTCCTCCTCTGTGTAACTGTTTATTAATTTTGACAATACTCCAATGTCAGTTGATACAATATACTTTATCACAGTATTACTGCCTTGAAATATCAATGTAAAACTTATATAAAGAAATTTAATTTTTAAGGGGGATCCTAAACCCTCTCCACAAATTGAAGGGAGCTGAAAAGATCCGTTGCTAATAAATTCCGGTTTAATCATATTTTAAAGGGTGTGGTGTTTGATTACCATTACCACAAGAGCACTCATAGAGTGCACACCTCTGCCAAGGCCCAACACCTCCAATATTGCTTATGAATCCATTGATTAAACAAGAGGGTCAGAAATGCCCCCAGCAATAAGGTTAGCGACTGCTGTAATTAAATTTAGAAACAAGGAAAGAAATGTTAGGTCACCCAGTTGAGGTAAATGTGTTAGACGTGCTAAGAAATGTAAAACTTGCAATCTAGGTTACATTATTGTATCTATGCTATACTAAATATAGGACTGAAACTATAGTAGAGCATTAATGAAATGAAAGTGTAGAGCATTAATGTACCATTATAATATAATATTGCATGGCACCTAATCACAAAAGATAATTTATTAAAGTAAGACATAGTATTACCATACCTACAGGATTAATGTATGGCAGATGTGTGCAGAAAAAGGTGGTGATAGTGGTCATGAACATACCAAAGTATGCTCATAATTTTTAGAGAACGGACAGAATCACACCAATTTTGAAAGCAACTTAGCTATGATGGTCTATCTCTGTCAAGTTTGAATAACATTAAGCAAAGCATTTTCGAGTTAGAATCCGGAAACAGAAATGCATATGGACAAATGGACAAAAAATGGACAAATGAATAGATGGAATTACATCAATTTTGACAGCAACTTACCTATGATGGTGATGTATCTCCGTATCAAATTTGAATTCGATTGGACAAAGCATTTTGAGTTAGAGTGTGGAAACGGAAATGTTGAGAGACAAACGGACAAAAACGGACAAACGAAGTGATGGAATTACACCAATTTCGACAGCAACTTAGCTATGATGGTGATATATCTCCCTGTGACTTTTTGTATTCAATTGGGCAAAGCATTTTTGAGTCAGAGTCCGGAAATGAAAATGTTGACAGACAAGTGGGCGAATAAACTGACGAAATTACACCAATTTCGAAAGCAAACTAGCTATGATGGTGATCTATCTCCCTTTCAAGTTTGAATTCAATTGCACAAGGTGTTTTCGAGTTAGAGTCCGGAAACGAAAATGTTGACAGACAAATGGACGAACAAACTGACGAAATTACACCAATTTCGAAAGCAAACTAGCTATGATGGTGATCTATCTCCCTGTCAAGTTTGAATTCAATTGCACAAGGCGTTTTCGAGTTAGAGCCTGGAAACGAAATTGAAGGCGGACAGACAAAAATTACACCAATTTCGAAAGCAACCGAGCTATGATGGTGATCTATCTCCCTGTCAAGCTAGAATTCGATCGAACAAACCGTTTACGAGTTAGAGTCTGGAAACAAAAATGTTGATGGACAAACTTACAAAAAAGGGACAAATGAACAGACGAAATTACACCTATTTCAAAAGCAACCTAGTTATGATGGTGATCTATCTCCCTGTCAAGTTTTGATTTGATTGGACAAAGCGTTTTTGAGTTAGAGTCCGGAAACGAAAATGTTGACACACAGACAAACGAACAGACGGAATAACACCAATTTCGAAAGCAACGTAGCTATGATGGTGATCTATCTCCCTGTCAAGTTTAAATGCGATTGGTCAAAGTGTTTTTGAGTTAGCGTCCCGAAATGAAAATATTGACGAACAAAATACAGACAAACGAACAGACGGAATTACACGCATTTCGAAAGCAATTTAGCTATGATTGTGATCTATCTCCCTGTCAAGTTTTATATTCGATTGGTCAAAGTGTTTTTGAGCTAGCATCCGAAAATGATAATGTTGACGGATAAAATACAGACAAACGAACAGATGGAATTACACCGATTTTGAAAGCAACCTAGCTATGATTGTGATCTATCTCCCTGTGAAGTTTGAATTTGATTGGACAAAGCGTTTTTGAGTTAGAACCCAGAAACAAAAATGTTGACCGATGAAAAACGGACAAATAAGCGGACAGAATTACGCCAATTTTATTGCGTTAATACATCCTATCCAATGGACAATTGCTTTACCAGTCGGTGCGACCAGTCCCGCCAAACGCCAAAAAAAGACATCCTGTATATACTATCGGCAGGACCAGTCACGGAGTGTACATTCAGTAGGTGGCGCATTGTACTTCCTGTCTAGACAGCGTGACGTCTTAGCATTTTTTTTCGTTTGGCGCATGGAGTGTACAGACGTGTTTTCTACAGAGACGTTTTTGAAGTTTATCAGCAAATTTATCCATTTTATGAACTTAAGTTTATTTCCTTACTTCTACGAGTTCTATCATCATTATGTCTTCTCTTGGACAGAAAAGAGGAACTTGCGGGCATGTGATGGCTCTGTTCGACAACCACAAGAAGTGTGTCAGATGTAGGGAGAAGGGGGTGGGAGACGATCCCTGTGTCAAGAAACTTGAATGCCAGATTTGTAAGGCTTTTACGCCTGCTCAAGTTCAACAATTGGCCACCCCAACCTACAAATCCAGGAAAGAACGTGGAGAGCTGAAGAAGACGACAGAAACTACCAGTAGTGCTGCCCCCACTCACGTGGACCCTTCAGATGTTACTGTGTTGGGACGAGTACACTCAGACGAGCCATCTTCTGGTGAATCAACACCTACCAAGAAGAAGAAGTGTTCTGATGGCTCTCCTAGATCCAGCAAAAAGAAGCACAGCAGGAAACCTACCTGAGACCTGAAGACCTGAGAAGTGAGAGTGGAGTGGAGTGAGAGGTTTTCATGACTTGAAGCTTTGCTTCTTAGTAAGTTGTTTGCTGTGCCTGTAGAACAAAAATGTTGATGGACAGACAAACAGAAAAAAATGAACAGACCAAATTACGCCAATTTCAAAAGCAACCTAGCCATTATTGTGATCTATCTCCCTGTCAAGTTTGAATTCGATCGGACAAAGCGTTTTCGAGTTAGAGTCTGGAAACAAAAATGTTGACAAGCAGACAGACTGACAGACGTCGGACACATCAATCTAATAGGCTGGTTGGTTACATGCAACCCACCTAAAAATCATTTCCTAGGTTCAAATTATCTGGCTAATTTGAAAATTTTGATTACTTAAATGTAGTTTTTATAAGCTATAAGCTTACCATGTGGAACTGAATGCTGATCTCGGGAGGCCACAGGCCCTGGTCAACATCCGAGAAAAATAGACATTTAGTGTTTGCCGCAGCCTCAGGTACTTCTCATGGAACTCTTCACAATTCATCCTTTTCTTGTTGCAATTTTGAACCATACCCCCTCAGCTGTAATACAGCAGGGTGGCAGGGTTGGACTCTTTTCAGTTCCACATGGTAAGCTTGTAGCATATAAAAGCTACATTTAAGTAGTCAAAATTTTCAATTTTATTGCACTACAATAGCCTACCATGTGGAACTGAATGCTGAACCGCTCGGTGGAGGGATTACAGCTGAGACTGGAAGAAGTAGTCAATTTTTCTTGGATTTTGAAGTAATAGATTAGAATGAATGTTTTAGAAATACCAGTCTGAGTCCCGTTTACAGTGCCCCAGTCCCGAAGACTGGGCCTGTAAAAAGCCAAAAACCTGAATTGTATGAATGACAGTGCGAAAAACTGTTTGGATGTTTTGATTGGAGGAGAGAAGTGCAGTCTATGCTCACTTATGAAGAGTAAAGCCCTTAGGGCTAAGCCACGATGGAAAACAAGCCCTAGGCATAGAAATCTCATAATTTTTGCCACTCAAAAATGAGATTAAGTGACAACCTTAATAAGTCCTTTATGTAAGGTGAATTAATAAGTCATTAATACATAATACAATATACTGAAATACACAATACATATACTGAAAAATAAAAAGACCTTACCCAAACAACCTGATGAGGTGAACATATACCTAGACCCTGGGATTTAGACTCCTGAAGACTTGGTTGTAGCGGATGTGCCCCCCCTTTCTTTTATTTCCAAGGATAACTAGTCTGAGGGGAAGGGTATAGGACTTGCTGTGCCATCAACACTCGACCTAGATACATATTGTTGTCGTCTGACCAAGTAAGGTCTTTTAGATAAAAATTAGTAAATGTGTTGTGAGCTTTCCAGTGACAGGCTTGCATGATTTGGTCCACCGATACCCCAAAATAAGAGACCGTGAAGGCCCTAATGTCATGCGCTTTAAATGGACCAAACCCAAGGCTTGTTGGTTGGCTTGTTTGTAACAAAGTAGGATAGCTTGTTTTAACCGAGAGTGTAGCGGGTCTGATGTCTGAGGTGTGTCCTTTCTTGAAGGAAATAAAAAAGTATGGATCAAGACCCTCTCCGGTCTTTGGTTCGATCCAAGTAATACCTCAGGGCCCGTACTGGACACAAGGTCCTGTCTTCTTTGAATTGTCTATCTACAATGATATAAAGGTCATGATACTTTCAGAGCAGTGTCAGTTACATAAAGGTCCTAATAATGTTTAAGTAGGGAAGATAGCATCTAAGAGAAATAAAATGACTGTATATAAAGTAACAAGACAATTCAATAGCAAGATGACAGCATTAATCAGTAAAGTAAAAATTATGAAGCTGGAAAATTTATTAACTGGTAAATAGCTGTCAATCGAAATAGCACAATTATGTAAAAGTACATATAATAATCAGTTGCAGCAATCCATATGTCTTTGTCATAAGATAAACATGTCTCAAATATGGCAAGTGAACACACTTTGGCAGAGCCAAAGTTAAAGGTCATACCATGACGTTGCATACCTACACCCCCTAACCAATGTCCCTACCAAGTGTATACATTCTACACCTTACTGAATCCAAGTATTACCTTGACAAGATTTCCAAACTCATGGTCAATACGACAAGTTGAAAAGTAACATCACGATCACACCATGATGTTACACACTTACAACCCCTAAGCAATGTCCCTACGAAGTATCAATTTCCTATGCTTTACGTTTTCAGATATTGCCTGGACAAAATTTTAAAGGTCGTGGTCAGTACTGCAAAGTCAAAGGTATAATCAAGGTCACACCATGATGTTTCTCAACTACAACCCCTAATCAGTGTTAGTTTTGATCTAACGAATTTCTGTGTAAAACACATTTATCTCGATAACAGTGCGAGATAGAGCAATTTCAACGAAACTTTTGACCCACAGGCGAGTTTTTCCAATAATCGTTTTCCTGTCATTTTTGTCAGTCATCTTGAATTTCTGTGTAGATAGAGGAATTTTTGACCCAAAGCTTTTGATACAAAAGAATGTAATAAAAGTCCCCCTGCAGGAGGTTTGTGCTTCCTAATTCAATAGTTTGCTAAAGAGAAATGATGGTGTTGTTAGGATATATACTATATTCATTTTTAAATTGAAGTTTCATGTTAAATTTACATATGACTTAGTTTTGGATATATTTTGGATATTTATGATGCAAATTCATAATGAATTTAAGTAAAATATTAACTAGCCAAGCAACACATCTGTGGCCAGATGCAAGATGTGTCCACTGGAAACCTTGAAGAAGGGGCCCAAGATTTCAGGTTATAACTAATTTACTCAAAAGTGATAACCTCAAAATAGCTATTACTCACCTTTGCAATGAGCTACAGGCCAGGAATTTTACAATGTTATAACTCACCCAAAAGTAGATGAATAACATATTTATACAAAATTCTCTAAATCCAATAGTTTTAAAGTTACAAGTGGTTTTACTCATTATGAAAGGTACTGAAAAGCCACAAAGTAGCTATTACTCACTTAGCTATGGGGATAGACGCACAAGTTACTCACCATGTTGTAGCTATGGAAAAAGTAGCTAAATAACATATTTAGTAAAATGCTCTAAATGCACTGCTTTTCAAGTTATAAGTGATTTAGTGCATGATTTCATGAATTTTAATGCAGGAAAAATTATTTTAAAAATTCATAAAAAATAATTAAGAAAGATCCAAGTCTTATACTCACAGAAGGGAATCTACCTGTGGCCTAGTACATATATGCAAGATAAGAGAGAAATCCCTTCAATAGTGAATGAGAAAATTGTGATAAAGTGTTGAAATTTTCACACTTTGGGTGGGGCTACCTCACTTCTAACGGCTCTGGAGAACAGACGAACAGACAGATCTGCCCACATTTTACGATTTATCATCCTTCATAGATAAGGAATCTTTTAAAATTAACAGCATGTCTCTGGGTCTTGTAGTTTCATCGGAGAAGATGTTCATGTGTACGTGGATGCGGACACGGGCACCGTAGAGTGACGACATAAAAAGCACTCACAGTGAAAATGTCAATCAGGCGACATTTCAGAAAATTAAGGACTTTTTGTATCCAGAATATGACTGGTCTTTCCTAGAACATAAACATTTCTTTCCTTTGGACAAGCCCTACTCATGTAAAAATTTATAGAAATATGCTCATTGCTTTTGGAGTAATTTCAAATACAGATACACATGAAACTATAATTCCCATAGTTATGGAAAAAAAACCTGGTGGAGGTTTGTGCTCTATGAGTGCTTTCCAGTTTTTTTCCCAAGTGATTTTCTGCTCTTTAGAAGGACAACTCAATTGTGTTACATGCTAAATATATGCAACATGTACAAGTGAATGAATCTTCCAAAGCTTTTACTTTTCTGATAAATGTGCACACACACCTTGGTAACAGTAACCTCAGCAATACATGTACATACCCCAGCTACTTAGATAATCAATTTGATAGAAACCACAAGATATAAATTTCACTCTCTTGACAGTTGTAAAACATACAAAACAGTGGGGGGTAATGCTGGGAGAGGTGGGGTGGGGGAAGCAGTTAAAGGAACCAGTTGCAGATTTTCCTTAGACTGAATACTTGCTTTCTGCCAGTACTGGCAAAATATCTTGTGTGAAAGAGTCAGTTACAACCACAAAACACAGATGCAGATGATGGGCTATTAAATAGATGGTTTTCAGATAACATAAACACTTTCAGTGGGGGAGTAGATAAGAGTGGATAAGCCTTCCTGCAGATTTGGGGTGTTGAGATGTATTTTTTCTAGGACTGAGTTGAGAGTCTTGTGATTAAAGATGAGTATTTGATTAAACAGTGTATGTGTGCACTTTTGGGTACTTTTTGTTGTTGGTAGTTGAGACACATATCAACATACTACTGCAGTGGAGTTTTGATGAGTTGATGGTTTTCTTTATTGCATGATATAATTATCAAGTATTATTGTTCACTCTTTAATGGAACTAAATTGAACATATAAAATACGGTTTTAATATAAGTTTAATGTGACTTATCAGAATTACTGTATCCTGTTGCTTAGCATATATTGTTTTGGAATCAAACAAATTATGAGGTGAGTTTTAATTATTAACTTTCTAATATATAAGTTTTTTTTTTCGAAAACATTTTTGTCCCTTATTTTTGAACACAACAAAAAACAAATAGTACTGTAAAAATTTTTTTCAACAGTATATGTGTGTGGACATATTATACTTATGGCTGATATATTCTTCTAGAAACCATTACATTCAGAGGATTGCACAAAAATCAAACTGGACAAAAGAAAATGGACCAAACGATACTGGACAAAAAGACACCAAAAAGTTTTAATACAAGGACAACTGTTTTGTTAAAACAATTCTAAAATATTTTAAAGTTATCATGTCTGAAAGGCCTAGTGGTAGTGAATCAGTTCGTGCCCATGTACCTATTCATGTCCACCCTCAGTTTTCTTAAAGATTTATACTTTTTAATAGAAAATAGATTTACCTCATCATAGATAATTATAAAATTGATCATATACATTAGTATTTTATTGTGTAACAGTAATTGTCTTTAATTAATGTAGGGGTGGGTGTGAATTGGTAAATGGGTCTGAACTGGTCCAACACCACTAGTAGCATCAAATCAAACATACTAATATTTTAGGCTTGTATAAAGCATTCAACTAAACATTGAGTTTGCATAAATACCACTCTTTTGAAAAACAATCCAGTATTTATGATTCTACAGCTGATTTTTATGTCATCACTCTGCGGCGTATGTCTACGCGTCCGCGTGAACAACTTCTCCAAACTACAGGGCCATGAAACATGCTATTTTTTTTAAAAAGATACCTTATCTATCGAGGATAAAAAATTGTTCAAGGCATGCAAATCTGTCTGTTCATCTGTTTGCTAGAGCCATTACAAGGGAGGTACCCCCACCAAAAGTGTGAAAATTTCAACACTTTATCACAATTTTCTCAGTGACTATAGCAGGGATTTGACTCATATCTTGCATATATGTACTAGACCACAAGTAGATTCCCTTGTTTGAGTGTCAGACCTGGATCTTTCTTAATTATTTTTTTATGAATTTTTAAAATAATTTTTAATGCATTAAAATTAATGACATTGTGCACTAAATCAATTATAAGTTGAAAAGTATTGCATTTAGAGCAGTTTGTTAAAATATGTTATTCAGCTACTTTTTCCATAGCTACAACATGGTGAGTAACTTGGGTGTCTATCTCAATAGCTAAGTGTGTAATAGCTACTTTTGGACTTTTCAGTAACTTCCATCATGAGTAAAATCACTTGTAACTTGAAAACTATTGCATTTAGAGTATTTTGTGTACATATGTTATTCATCTACTTTTGGGTCAGCTATAACATAGTAAAATTTCAGACCTCTAGCTCATGGCATAGCTGAGTAATAGCTACTTTTGGGTTATCACTGTTGAGTAAATCACTTATAACTTGAAAACTATTACATTTAGATCATTTAGTTTCAGCATGTTGTCCACCTATTTTGGGGTCAGCTATAACATAGTAAAAATTAAAACTATTGCATTTGCAATATTTCTTATAAATATGTTTTTAATTACTTTTTACACCTTAACAGTAACTTTCTTACCTTCCTTGTGAAAACCATTTCCAGGGCACAACTTTTGTGTCCTTTTCTTCTGTCACTTCTACTCTGAAACTCAAAACACACAGTCTGCTGACACAGAGCCCATGAACAGGCACTGATTGCTTGTTTTTACTTGAAATTACCTATTTCACTTGTCAAAACTGTTTGCTCTAAGTAAAGTGAGAATGCTCTATGTGTGTAGAGAAACATACATTTTCAGTGTGCAGAGTTATTTTCCTTTGCATATGCAGATAATGTAGATAATTCTGATGATAATAAAAGTATAAAAAGTAGCAGAAATGATGGGGATAACACAGAACTTACCACATTAGGAATGTACAGGAATAACACCTTATAACTTTGATCCCTGTGTATCTGATTATGAAAGCAGCAATAATTTGAAAAAGGATAAATTGGAGTAAAAATGATTCATCTAAATTTCATTTATAAGACAGTATATTGACAACATTTGCAACTGTAACACTGCTATATATATTGCATTATCATATTGGATAATAATAAAGTTTTTATATCTGGATCCAGAATCTTAAAAATGTCAATGTCAATGCAAGTGGCTTGCTATGGCAGAGATCTGGCCACACAATTGTTTTGGTAGCCCAGGAGTCAAAATTATGCTCTGGGGAGTCAAAACATCAAAAATTTTGACTATTGTTTGTGTTCATGCTGAAGGGCACAGTTTCTTTCAGATTTATTTATATTTAGTGCATGAAGTGGTGGGTATGAGCTAAGTCTCACCACCCTATCTTTTTTGTAGGACTGGGGTCAAAATCAAGCGAGTAATAGCTATTTTAACCCCAGGAGTCAAAATTATGCTCTGGGGAGTCAAAAGCCTCAAATTTTTACTTGTAACTTGAAAACTGTTGCATTTAGAGAATTTTGTTTAAATATGTTATTCAGCTACTTTTGGGTCAGTTATGACATAGTAAAATTGCAGACCTGTAGCTCATTGCATAGCCGAATAATAGCTACTTGGATGCTCTCACTGTTTAGTAAATCAGCTGTAACTTGAAAACTACTGCACAAGTGCTTATAATTCGCTTATTATTGGTCCTAGAGGTTTGAAATGTCAAACCAATCTATAGGAAATCATGGGCTAGGAATATTTTGATGTTGTCAGATTTGCCCTTGGGCCCCTCCTTCAAAGTCAAACAAGGATAGCCAAATTTAAAAGTGCTTATAACTCGCTTTGTATTGGTCCTAGAGGTTTACAATGTGCAAAACAACAAAAAGGAAATTATGGGCTAGGAATCTTCTGATGTGGTCAGATTTGACCTTGGGCTCCTCCTTCAAGGTCAAACGAGGATAGCCAAATTTGAAATTGCTTATAACTCACTTATTATTGGTCCTAGATATTTGCAATGTGAAAACAACCAAAAGGAAATTATGGGCTAGGAATCTTCTGATGTGGTCAGATTTGACATTGGGCCTCTCTCTCCTTCAAGGTCAAAAGAGCATAGCCAAACTTAAAAGTGCTTATAACTCACTTATTATTGGTCCTAGAGGTTTGAAATGTGAAACCAACCTATAGGAAATCATGGGCTAATAATCTTCTGATGTGGTAAGATTTGACCATGGGCTCCTCCTTTAAGCTCAAACAAGTGCTTATAACTCGCTTATTATTGGTCCTAGAAGTTTGCAATGTGAAACCAACTTATAGGACATCATGGGCTTGGAATCTTCTAATGTGGTCAAATTTGACCTTGTGACCCTCCTTCAAGGTCAAATGAGGACTTATAACTTCAGGAATCTTCAGCCTCTATGTGTTTTATTATTGCTTCTACAGGTTTGCTACATTTGGGGATACACTGCCGGCTTGCAATAAAGTGAGCAGCATAAGTCTAGTTAAATTAACAAAATTAGTTAATTGTTAACAGAGAGAACATTAAATAAAGTACATTTACCTTATAGAAAAAAAGGGATGCAATTAAGTATATGCATTGCTTTTTCACAGTAGTAGTTAAATGTACATTGCAGCAATTATCCCTGTATGTGTTTTTGTGATGTAATAGTGTCGGTTATTGTGTAACGTTATCATTTGTAGTGTATTGTCTTATATGTAATGTCATAAAAAATTTAAAAAAAAAAAAGGGGATGCATCCTTCTTAGAAAAGTAAGGATTTGCAGTTTCTGTGAAAGCGACAGGTCCTTTTCACAAAAGTGAAGATTTGCAGTCTCTGTGAAAAGGACACATCCTTTTCAAAAAGAAAATGAAGATTTGCAGTTTCTGTGAAAAGGACATGTCCTTTTCAGAAAAGTGAAGATTTGCCATTTCTGTGGAAAGGACGGGTCCTTTTCAGAAAAATGAGGATTTACAGTTTCTGTGAAAAGGACGCGTCCTTTTCAGAAAAGTGAAGATTTACAGTTTCTGTGAAAAGGACACGTCCTTTTCAGAAAAGTGAAGATTTGCCATTTCTGTGAAAAGGACGCGTCCTTTTTAGAAAAGTGAGGATTTGCTGTTTCTGTGAAAAGGACGCGTCCTTTTTAGAAAAGTTGAGATTTGCAGGTTCGGTGAAAAGGATACGTCCTTTTCAGAAAGGTGAAGATTTGCAGTTTCTGTGAAAAGGACGCGTGCTTTTCAGAGAAGTGAAGATTTGCAGTTTCTGTGAAAAGGACGCATCCTTTTTAGAAAAGTTGAGATTTGCAGGTTCGGTGAAAAGGACACGTCCTTTTCAGAAAAGTGAAGATTTGCAGTTTCTGTGAAAAGGGCGTGTCCTTTTTAGAGAAGTGAGGATTTGCAGGTTCTGTGAAAAGGACACATCCTTTTTAGAAAAGTGAAGATTTGCAGTTTCTGTGAAAAGGACGCATGCTTTTCAGAGAAGTGAAGATTTGCAGTTTCTGTGAAAAGGACGCGTCCTTTTCAGAGAAGTGAGGATTTGCAGTTTCTGTGAAAAGGACATGTCCTTTTTAGAAAAGTGAAGATTTGCAGTTTCTGTGAAAAGGACGTGTGCTTTTCAGAGAAGTGAAGATTTGCAGTTTCTGTGAAAAGGACGCGTCCTTTTCAGAGAAGTGAGGATTTGCAGTTTCTGTGAAAAGGACATGTCCTTTTTAGAAAAGTGAAGATTTGCAGTTTCTGTGAAAAGGACGTGTGCTTTTCAGAGAAGTGAAGATTTGCAGTTTCTGTGAAAAGGACGCATCCTTTTTAGAAAAGTTGAGATTTGCAGGTTCGGTGAAAAGGACACGTCTTTTTCAGAAAAGTGAAGATATGCAGTTTCGGTGAAAAGGACGCGTCCTTTTCAGAGAAGTGAAGATTTGCTGTTTCTGTGAAAAGGGCGTGTCCTTTTCAGAGAAGTGAGGATTTGCAGTTTCTGTGAAAAGGGCACGTCCTTTTTAGAGAAGTGAGGATTTGCAGGTTCTGTGAAAAGGACGCGTCCTTTTTAGAAAAGTGAAGATTTGCAGTTTCTGTGAAAAGGACGCGTGCTTTTCAGAGAAGTGAAGATTTGCAGTTTCTGTGAAAAGGACGCGTCCTTTTCAGAAAAGTGAAGATTTGCAGTTTCTGTGAAAAGGACGCGTCCTTTTCAGAGAAGTGAGGATTTGCAGTTTCTGTGAAAAGGACATGTCCTTTTTAGAAAAGTGAAGATTTGCAGTTTCTGTGAAAAGGACACGTCCGTTTTAGAAAGCGAAAATTTGCAGTTTTAAGGAATCGTCCCTTCCACAAATGTGAATATTTGCAGTTTCTATGCATTCTTATGCACCAAAGTAGGGTAAATGTAGGAAATATTTATAGCCTTTTGCAGCAAAAGTATCAAAATGCTGAATTTTTATGCCTAAAAGGGACACTCTGATTTTTCCCTTTTAAATCTGAGAGCAGTTTCTAGTACATACAAGAATTACATCAAGGCGAAAGTAATGCTAGGATAGCTTTTTATTTTATAAATTACTCCCTAATGAAAACATCAAGCATCAAACAAAACCTAAATGACATTGTGTATATTATACACCGAAATCTTCAATTATGTGTACAAATGTTGAGAAGTATTTTAATATTTATATGCGAAACAGGCTTTTTAATATTGTGGCCAGAAGTCACTACATAACACTAATAAAAGATTCGACTCATACTATGTCACAAACACTGAGGTAGAGAACTTTCTGATAGAGGTTAATTTTCTACACCTTGCAGGTTCCGAGATATAGTCTTGACATAAAGCGCAACATCAACAAGGTCAAATAAAGGCAACACCATGACACTGAACACCTGCCAACCAGAAAGACTGTTGAGCATTCAAGCCAAAGTCAACTCCGTGCTATTTACGGTTTCTGAGAAATAGTCCGGACAAGATCTTAAAGGTTAAGGTCAAATCAAGGTAACATTATGACATTGCACATGTACATATCTTTCAATGCCCCTACCAAGTATCAACTTAGCGTACCTAAGCGTATCCCAGAAAAGCTTTTAAGGCCAAATTTACTATGGCAATATTAAAGACAAAATAAAGGTCACACCATGACATTTCACCTACATCCCCAACCAATGTTTATGCAAAGTATCAACTACCCATACCTTACAGTTTTGTAGATATAGCCCAGACTGGATTTTAAAGGTCAAATTCACTATGGCAAGGTTAAAGGTCAAATAAAAGTCACGCCATAATGTGGCACATCTAATGGTCCTACCTGGTATCATCTTCGTGTACCTTAGGGTTTCTCAGGTACAGCCCTGACATTTTTTCCTACAGCAATTCAACCTTGCCGATCTACCCCATAAACACCCATATACAGAGTTGGGCGTTAAGGGTGAAAACAATGAGTAGAAGCTGCTTTAAATGTTGGTGTTAAGAAAGAAATTGGCTGTCACAAGGTGATATCCCTCATGATCAGCAAACGTTAAGACCCCTAAACACACCAAAAGGAATTTTATTGAATTTCCCCTTTTATATACACAAGTTCCTCTCTTATGTGACTGCCTGCTAGTATATCAGTCAAACTGAATTCTGTTCTTCAGTTCTGGATATTCTTGCAACTCTGCATGGTATACTACATCTAACTTCTCATTTTGTTCTTCTGTGAAATATTTCTTCCAGCCATCAATAGTTCCTGGAATAACAACTATTTCATGCAAATATTTACATTATTACTGATAACATTAACCATACTAGTGCCACAACAGCAATGACAACTATCAAAATTTTATTGGCATTAACTAAACAAAGATAAGTAATATCAGTCAAGGCCAGTACCTGTGCAGAGGGCTGATAAGTTGTTGCTTTTCAAGGACAAATATTCTAAAATTATGAAATATAATTTTTTTTTTTTTATATTTATTTATTTTTATTCTCCAGTAACATTAATCAAATAACAAAAAAGGAGAAAGAAAAATATCACACTTCTTATAGCAATACAAATATACAAACTTTCGATATATCACATATATTCTTTCACATTTATATTTTTACAGTTATTTCATATATTCAAATAAATGTTATTTACTTGTTTAGTAAACATTGGGATCAGAGTATTCATGGCTATATATATATATTTTTATACATACATAAAAATGTTCTACATAACATTAATGAAAGAGGTCTTACAACCAAAGAAAAAATATAAATATTACAAAAAGACTATGTAATTAACCAAAGAAAGCTTTTAAATTTCCCCATTTTTTATTAAAGATAGTTTCTGTATTGTTCAACTTACTTAACAGGCTTTCATTTATAAATACTTCTTCAAGTCGATGCTTTAAAATATGAAAATTTAGGGCGCTGTTTGATAAAACAGAATCATATATATATTTCTTTGTTACAAGGATCAGTGCATTTAAAGGTGTTCTATTTTGGTCCTTTAACAAATATCCAAAAATTATAATGAAACTTGTGAACTTAATATGAATGCCAGTCTTCTCCAATATTAAATTTTCAATCTTGTGCCAAAATTGTGCTACTATGTTGCATTCTGCAAACATATGCAATAAAGTTTCTTCTTCCTTGCATCTTTCACATAAATTGTCCTGTTTTATTCCCAATTTGAAAAGATAAGTTTTTGTGGCCAATATTCTATACAGAATTTTCATTTGAAACCATGTTAGATTGTTATTGGTAATGTTCTTGAAACAAATGTTAAAGATGTTATTCCATGTTTCTCTATCAATTGACAGACTGAAATCGTTTTCCCACTTTTTCTTCATTGTGTGATCATTACACTCAGCCTGCTTTAGCAATGTATAATATCCTCTTGCACCTTTTGTACATTTATTCAGGATCTGAATACTTGTTGGCATAATAGGGCCCACAATGTTTGATATTTCAACATTACTAGTTTCTTTTATATATTTGGTAACAAGTGTCTTCACACGTATATAGTGAAGAGGGTTTATATTATTTAATAAATACTTTTCTTTCATCTCTTCTAATGTTAGAAAGTTACCATTTAAATCTAATACATTTGAAAGTGTTATAATGCCCTTTTTATACCATGTGGGAAAATACAACAATTCCGCTGATAATCTGGCATTAAACCATAATGGTGTTGCTAGTATTTGTTCTGCATTTGATGGTTTATGTTTTAAAAATAATTTATCCCAAGTCTCTAGTACTGAAATCCAAAATGTATTTCTTGTACAATCTATTTGTTTAATGGCAAAGACAGAACCTGTTTTTTGAAATTTGGCTGTATCTTTCACAATTAATGATTGAAATATTGCTACCCATGGCGAATTGTTTCTATACACGCGTCTTAACCAAGTAACTTTGAGAGCTGTTATAAAATTGTCTAAATCTACCATTTTAATTCCACCTCTTTTATAGTCTAATGTTAATATTCTACGACTTATTTTGTCAGGTTTGTTTGACCATATGAATTGAAAGAACATTTCATTTAAGTCTTTTATATAAGATATGTCAGGATTTGGTAAACTTAAGAATATGTGATTAAGTTTTGATAATAAAAATGTTTTAATAACTGTAACTTTACCAAGAGGTGTGAGAAGTCTTTTATTCCAATGCTTGATTGACTCCTTTATTTCTATCATTTTAGCAGCATAATTTATTTCTAACATTTTGGATAGATCTACTGAAAACTTTAATTCTAACAGGTTGAATTCTGTTTCATTCCACTTAAATTTTTTACTTATTAATTTTTCATTTGAATTTTTCTGTTTACCTATCCAAAAAATCTTAGTTTTATCTGTATTCATTTTTAGTCCTGAGATGGAACCAAATATCTCTAAAGTATTAAGGGCTGATTCCAAAGATTGTTGAGTACCATCGAGAATTAAAGTGGTATCATCTGCAAATTGGGTACATTTAAACTCAAAACCTTTAATTTGTATTCCACATATTTTATCATTGCCCATGATTAGAAGAGTAAGTATTTCTGCAACCATTATAAATAAATATGCGGATATAGGGTCTCCCTGTCTGCAGCCCCGTTCTATTGGTATAAATTCAGATAAAAAACCATTTTGTATGACTGCAGTATGTATGCCTGTATTAAATAGTTTTATCCAAGATATAAAATTGTTTGTAAAGCCTAACAAAGATAGTACCTTATACATAAATTTCCAAGATATCGAATCATAGGCTTTTTCAAAATCTATTAGCATGAGTAAGCCTGGTATACTATGATGCTCTGTGAAATTCATAATGTCATATATCAATCTTGTCGACTCTCCTATGTATCGACCTGGAACAAATCCATTTTGATTGCAACTAATTAAAGTATCCAAAACTGGTTTAATTCTATTTGCAATAGCAGCTGATGCTAACTTGTATATTACAGTAAGCATTGACAACGGACGCCAGTTCCGAATATATTCTCTTGGTTTTCCTTTTTTGGGAAGACAAGTTAAAATACACTGTCTCTGTGTCAAAGAAAGGGTTCCTTTTCTGAAGCTACAATTTAGGGCTCTTAATATCCAAATACCTAATGCTTTCCAAAAAACTTTAAAAAATTCGGCAGGGAAACCATCTATTCCGGGTGTTTTATTGTTTTTCATGTTTTTTAAAGCTTTTGCTAATTCCTCTAATTTTAAATCACCTTCAAGTGATTTTGCTTGCATACTAGTTAATTTACGTGTCTTGATATGTTTAAGCATATCATGGAGATCTACATCACTAATTCTGTGATCATGATTTTGAAATAACTGACTGTAGAAATTTTTTATTTCTGACAGAATGTCCTTTTGATTAGTTATACTTGTCCCATCTTTCTTTTTGATTTTTTTAACTGTTTTGTTAACAAAATTATGGTGTTCAAGGGAACAAAAACATTGGGTGGGTCTTTCACCTTCATGTAGCCATTGAACCCGTGACCTAACATAGTGACCTTTCATTTTAGTTTCTCTTATTTGTATTAACTCTTGTTTTTTTTGTATCCAATATATTACTATTTGTCAAGTAATTTCTTTTTCTAATTGTTCAATTTCATTTAATAACTGCTTTTCTTTTTTGTTTTCCTCTTTTTTTGTAGCTTGAAAATTTAATAGTTTCTCCTCTCATTCTAAGAACTAACATTTCGAGGAATAAGTCTTCACTTATTGTTAAATCAATATGTTCCTCTAATATTTCATTAATATTGTCTAAATTGTACACTGGAACAGCATATTTGGTAATTTCTTCTTGAATACTTTTATTAATTAAGTTAATGTATTCCATATCTTTTAGTAAATGAGTATTAAATTTCCAAATCCCTTTCCCCACTTCAAATTTATTTAAGTAAATGTTTAGCTCTAATATAGAATGGTCAGACCTGTATCCAGCTTTTATATCAACATCTCTGATTAAATCTGTTAGACTTGAAGAAACAATAAAATAGTCCAGTCGGGCTTGCTTTAATGGATTATGCCAACGCCATGTGTAGCGTTTACTATCCGGGTAGCAATACCTGTAGGTGTCAATTAAATTATGTTCTTCTATTATATTTAGAGTAGTTGTTCTTGCTTTAGGATTATTTACATTTGAGTAATTAAAACTGTCGAGCTGAGGGTTAAGCGTCATATTAAAATCTCCACACCAGATTACATACTCTTGTTCATTTTCATTCAGTATGCTGTTGATTGTGTTATAAAAGTTAATATCATCAACATTCGGACCATAAATGTTGATGAGTTTAACAGTTATATCACTCAATGTTAAGTCCAGTGCTATCATATTGCCAGTAGGATCTTTTACTACTTTCTGTATTGTATGCTCAAATGTATTATTCAACAAAATTGCCATGCCTCTGGAGTTGGTGCGCATCCCATGTAAAATTACTTCCCCATCCCATATAGTCTTTAAATTAAATTCTTCTTCAGTAATAAGATGAGTGTCTTGGAGACACAGTATGTCTGCATTTTTACTTTTCATATAGTTAATTACATCATACCTTTTCTCCTTAGATTGTATTCCTCTACAATTTGCACTAAGAATTTTTATTTTATTCCCTTTTTGAGTAGCCATGTATAGACTGATTATGTAGAAAGTAAGACAAAATACCAATTATGACTTCCATTTTCATATCTGTTTGTACAACTATACAAAATCTTGTGGAAATTGGTCATTTTTCCAGCAAAACCAAAACTTAAAAGTGGCTCCATGACACCTGATTCTTTTAAAACATTCTTATTAAATAACAGGTAATTGAATATATAAAATAGCATTATTATAGTTTTAATTGATACTTGGAGAATATAATCAAAGTTGATAAACAAAGGTGCACTATATACAAAAAAAAATAAAATAAAAACAAAGGTTGCTTTTCATTTCAAGAGATGATGGCCTCAGAATTGTGGCTTGTAAAGTTATACATCTTTCTGGGTAAATTCATTTATTCTAGACAATCTACAGTGTGTAAAGATTTTACCCTTGAAAGCCATAATTAATCTACAAAGTTGTGCAAAAATGTGTGTCAAACCAAATTGAAATGTTACACAGGACCAACATGTGCCATAAGTATTAATGCCTTGTGGCTTCACAAAAGAGGGAATATAATAGGAAAATAAGCCAAGTGATTACTCAATCAGGGTTATAATTTCACACAAGATGGAACAAACCAATGTCTTAAAATTCCTCAAAGTTAAGATGTTGGTTAAAAATCCAGAATTTGTACTTGTTTTAGGGCATTGCCCTAATACATTCTCAGCACAAGTTAATTGCACTTATTTTGTGCTATTATTCAAGAATCTAGTCTACATCAAGAACATGCATAAAACACAAGCAAAACTTCGAAAATACTTTGCACAAAAATCAACCTTGCATAAGTATTTATATATGGCGATAATATAATTTTTAATAATCTAATATTATTTTAACATGCCTTATGTTTATATCACTGAACCAGTGTGGCTACAAATCAGATTGAGGTCATGGTTTCACAGAGAATTGGGTCTAGTTGTAGCTCTCTCCTCAAAGGTGATCAAAATAAAGACTCCAGAATCTTTTCTGATCATTTTTTTGCAACATTTTGTAATTGTGACTTAGACAACCTGAAAACTAGTGACAGGTAGTTAGAAAGTCTGAGTAAACCAGTACGTACAGTTGCTTAAGGTTCTATATTGTAAACTGCTGACTAGCAGCAAGCAGCTACCACTTTTTCCACTTCAGGATTCGAGCACAGATCTCAGTGGTGGGAGGCCAATGTGTCACCACTGTGCCACCGTGATCCCCAGTAATAATGGATTAGAACAGATGTAAAAATAATTTGGCATTTTATTTCTTTTAAATCACTGAAACTTATGTTTTTTTATAAAAGACCCTTTAGAAATAAAAGGACCCAGGTCTACTTATGTTAAATTTATTTAATTTTTTATTTTATTTAATTTTAAAGGGATATTACCAGTGTCGAGTTTCAAAAACTGTCCAAATTTCAGATTTCTTTTTTAACCATTTGAAGTAACATTACAGAATCACGTTATGTCCCAATTTTCTCACCTTCTCTCACAAAACCCTCGCCATCTTTCTTCCAGTACATCTGGCTGAATTGTGATGTTTTCCACCCTTGTTCAACTTTCTTCATGGTTTCAAAACTGGTCAGCTTCACTACTTCTTGGCAGAATGTTTTGTCATGGTCACAACCCAGAAAATCAGAGATTTTCAAAATCTCTTTCAGAGGGTCCTGTTCAAAATAATGACTACACTATTGTTATATAAGTCTCCCATTGTCTTATTTATACAAGCTTAGTTTTCAGAATACAGAGATTTTACCCCCATATCATCCATAAATATTTATAAAGAAAAATTAAGCTCAATACCTACAAGTTATTGAAAATGAAATACTGTTTAAAGCCTCATGCTACAAAGCTTTGTACTGGGCAGATGTTGTTTTAAAATTGAAAAATTAATTAAAGTTGATAATAAAAACTGACGTTATAATATGAAAACAGTATTGTAATTGTATTCATGAACAATGGTTCATTCACAATGGCATGTAATCTTTGCATAAATGCTTTATTTGCAATATGAAATGATCTTTTGAAAAAGTGCATAGGTTTTTACGGTTGCATTAACAGTTTTGTGACTTCTATTTAAATAAAAATGCATTTTCGCTGTTTTAGAAACTTTAAGTACATTCGCTGTGTATATTGGAAGTTGATATTTGCTGTAGTTCGTGTAATATCTATAAATTGTATGCATTCTGTATTCCTGTTATTTTGATCAACTGAGTTATTAATAAAGCAATTTTGCATAGCTAGTTTTGACATGTCACACAAGGCAGTATTCATAAAAGATGAGCAATTGTTTTGCAGTTCTCAATATATGCAATGATTACAAGACTATACATAACAAATCATCGTACATTTTGGCAGTTATATGTAAAAACTACTTTCACACACCTTTCTAAGTTCTTCAAAGAATACAAAGTGGACATTCTTTTGTTCTTTTAATTTTGACCAGTATTCTGTGACATGCTGGAACCAGTTTCCTCGAACAGAATCTGGAATTGTAACAAGGTCAAAGTGATCATTCTATGACCCTTTTAACAGCTATGGTCAAACCAAACCAAAGATGTGTAAGCCAAGTGATGAATTCAAAAGAAAATGATGTTTAACTGTTAAAAGAAGGAATAACATAAAGCATAGTGTAAAAATATTTCTCATGATGACAGGAGATAAGTAGAAAGCACTTGTAGGACACCAACATTTATATCAAGATGTGTTTTAGAAAATTTCAGGGGTTTTTATTGTATCCAGAATATGATTTGGATCTTTTCCAAAATTGAATCACTTCTTCTTTTGACCAGCCCCTGGCCATATACAAAAATTATTCTGCTGATTGTTTTTATGGTAATGCTAAATAGTATGAACACAGTCTACGGGTGGTCAGGTCCTATCCACATAAAAAATTCAGAAAGATCAGTTTATTACATGTGGATGTATCACAAAGGCAAACAAATGCACCCAAAGTCATCATTTCATGGATGAAGACAAATGCAGTGTGCAACCTCTCCAAAATAAACATAATTATTCGAGTAGTATTCTCTGTTTTGTTCTATATCTTAAACATTTTCCAGTGTATGGAAAAATGAAGATAACACTTGTTTTTAACAAGATCTTTGATTACATTTAATATCATACTAAGATGCTGAAAGGTTATACTCACATAAACCTTTCATAAAAGCAGGAAAGAAACCATCAAATGATCCTTCATATTCAGCAGCGTTTTTCCTTGCCATGTAAGAATGGTAGGACACTGCAACAGATTTTGGGTTTCTAACCACATAGATGAGTTTTGGCTGCAAAAAAGTACAAAATAAAGAAACACGATTACTGTTTTAAGTTACAGTGAGATATACTAAATTTTAAAAAAGTTAGTGAAACATTAACCTATTCCTTTACTTTTGGCATATTCCGACAACCATTCCTTTGTAGTCGGTAAACATCCATTTTTGAAGAGGAGAGGGGATGCCTAAGGCCAGTCCCCATAACAGATTGCAAAAATGTCGCATTGAAAGTCGACCACTGGGAAATATAGGTTGCATGCATTAATCGTATGGTAATATAGCAGCACAATATACAGTAACTTAATTTTTGTGAGCAGTTGTCTGAACATCCTATGACCCTTGTTTGTGACCACACGTTTCACCTTGGAGACAAGTCATTTGATCATGGAATACTCTTTTGTCTTTGCTTTTGTAAACAACATGCCAAGATCATGCAAAAAGGGCAATATAATACAAGACTGTCATGCATATAAAGTCATAGTTTGTGTTTCCCTTCATCATTTTATCTACTGTGTTTTGAGGAAAACCTTTGTTTGTAAACCATAGACTGCTGCAAATACTGAGGTTTTGTTTTTCACCTTGATCTTTATTTGTCATTTAATCTTTATTTCTGAGATGGAAAGTAAGAAGGGAAAGACACAATGAAGTGGAAATTGTGTAGGCTCCCAGAGCCAGAGAGTGCACTCATTTTTGCTTTCACACCAGAGCATGAACATAGAAGCTGACTGGGGACAGAGAGACAGTTACGGATACCACCGATGTAATACCCAACCCAACAATCTCTTGTTACACTAGATACTGTGGAAAGCCTAGACAATGAGGATCTGGAATCCTCGCAAGCTCTTTGCAAAAACAACACTGTCAACACAACTTGCGGAAACACCATGAATTATTTGCCCATAAGCAGATGAAAGAGCTACTATGCAAATGAATTTGTTGAAAAACATACTGCTAGTGCACAATATTGTAAGACTTGGTTTAAAAATCAGTGCATCAACAGCAGCATGAATGTTCACAAATGTGTGTGGATGTGTGTGTATATATATTTTGATGTTTCTCTGTGAGGGTGGGTAAATGTGTAGACTTCCTCCTGGTCTGCCCTGCCCTGTGCTAACTTCAGCTTATTATGTGACACACAGATTTGGGTTTGTGCCGTAAATATGTGTGTGATAATGTAATTGTTAAGTGACTAGGATGTTTTGTTTACATTAGCTAGTGCTTGGTAATCAGGCTACAGATTTTAGTAAAATTCCGGAAATTCATTTGATTCATTTTGAACTCAAGGCTTCATCTAGTGTTTTCCTTGTGTACATGTCCACTTTAAAGTTTTATTTTTGTCTGGTGGCCCCAATTGCCCACTGGGAAAAATGGTGGCAACATTGGAGTCCATTTTGAAATCTAGGGTGGTATAAAATCATGAGATCAGGGTATAACTGCAACACAGATTTCTCTGACTAATCAACTTCCTCTTTGATGTTCTGCAAGTACTGGAATTAAACAGTACATTTTTCTTGTTTTTTTTCTATGAGCAGAAAAAGGACCAAGTTTTATTGTTTGATGAAACATCTGCTGGCACGGAGTAAGGCTAAATTACTGAAAGTGAGTAAGTCATGTATTTGGGACATGTGAAGAAAGTGTTGGAGAGAGGTGTTTTCTGGGCAGTTATTGCTTAACTTGACTGCAGATGAAAGGTTTTGGTAAGAGTAAAATTAACCAATTAATGTATTTTTCTGGGTAATAGCTATATTTTGAATGCAGGCATTTTGATGAATGCTTGATACATTGTCAGTAGATGTAGAGTTTGTGTGTGTGTGTATAGTTTTGTGTCTTTTGGTTTCCCTACATGTTTTGTTATTTTTTGTTGCAAGTTCTTTTGTATAAATTCTAGACTTTCTTCAATACAAACTCATGTGACGTTATTTTGCTTTTATCCTTTTGATGTATATTTGATAGAGTATTCCGGGACGACGTTTTTGTTTGACAGATATTTATACATTTAATTTGACGCTTGACAAAGTAAAGTTTAATTCTGGCATTTTGAAATTTCTTGGTAATAATGGTTTAGTCTATGGCTATTTCATTTATCTAGGCATAATATATATGTAGTGAGGTCATCATTTAACATGTTTTTGTGATATTGTTTATATAATTAAACATAATAGTTTTGCTGGGCAATCAATGCATATTTGACAAATAATAGGTTTTCTAGTGAAGTTTCTGAATTATTGCTTGCTCTAAATATTCTGCTTTATTTCTTATAATTAGTGATTAATTTTTTACAAATAGAATGTGCAGGGAGGTTGGAAATGAATGATCAATGCTGATATTGAATAAAAGATGATGTAAGATATACCTTAATGTGACTTCTTTTTTTCTGCATACAAATGAACACCACCTGGATGTTTATTGCGAACCAATATACGCCCACTAATTTCATTGCATGCACCTGAACATCGTGATAAAGTTAAAAACAATTGAAACTGACTCCAGTTATATTTACTGCTGGAATATGCTATTTATAAGTATTCCAGTAACATTTATGACTTGTGTCAGGACTGTTGTATTGTGAACTTGAAACTGTGTCTATGATAAGTGATAATTCACCTGCGTCATTTATTGTGTTCTTGATTAAATATGAGTATTCTACGTGTTATGTAATATAAATTTATTGTTGTGTTAGAGAGACACATTATTCAGTTGCATTTAATTGGTATATCACTGTTACATTGATTTTCCCAGATCTTCGACAGATATTGAAAGTCACATGAAGTTTGCTCTCACATATGTTTTTCAGTGTATCATTTTAAATTGCTACAGTATTGGGATACACTATACTAGTTCATATTTTGCCCATTGTTTCCATTAAGTTGTCTGGTACAGCACCACTATCTTCAACTGTGTTCAACTTTATAAATATATCTTTTAAATCATTATGTATGTCCTGTAAATCTTGTTTGTTGGTGTGATAGTACGTCTGTATATTAAATTTTTTGTGAGAATGTATTTGCTTAGAACTATTTGGGTACATGTATTTTATTATTAACGTGATCGATTGTAGGTCCTTCAGTTGCCTAGCCAGTTGACGAACCAAATATTCCCCAGTTTTGAGAATTGTACTTTCAATGATATTGAGAAACTGAATGACGATGTAATTTAATTCCATTTGATTTATATTTCTTGACTATAATATGTTATACATCATGTATAAGTACAGTTAAGAATTTTGACCTACATAACCTGTTTGATTACATCAGTTTGTCATGCATTTTCTCTGATTATGGATCATATTGGTACCATGTATGGAAACTAGAATATATATTACCCAGACAACATTCCACCAGTGGCCCAACACCATAGGCCCACAGGAGGCTATTGGTTGCGTGTTCAGCAGTTTGCTTCCGATGGGTTAATGGTGGCTTTCCAACCGTTCACAAATCTCTAGAGTTTGCCACCGGTTGGTCAACAGTGGATTTTTGTTCAAGATAGCAATGAGCAATAATAGGAGATTTCGGGAAACTTAGTAAAAATTTATTTATTGTTGTATGTCTAACAATAAAATTTCAGTCAGCCCACAATTTTTAACTCACTATTTAACAATTTTAGATATAAAAACAATATTTTTTATCATAAATACACAATACGATTTTTTTTAATGTATTATAATTTTATCAATTAATTATGGAATATCACCTTAGAACTTCCATATGCCATTGGTAATCTTTTCCTGTGATCATTCAGCCTGTGATCATTCAGCCACAAACTCAAGCTAAATCCCGATAAAACAGAATTCATAATTTTCGGTGCCAAAGACAGACACAAATGGCTCAGTGACTCACTACCTGTCAATATCCTGGGAAATTGTCTCTCTCCCGCAGATGTTGTACGCAATCTGGGCGTTCTGTTTGATGCAAAGTTTTGTTTCACCAATCACGTAAATTCTGTTATCAAATCCTGCTTTATCAGCCTCAGGGACCTTCATCGTATCAGGAGGTTTCTTTCTGTGGATACATCAGTGGTGATTGCAAATGCTCTGGTCAGTAGTCGTTTGGATTATTGCAACTCTCTTTTTCGCAGTTTGTCATCCCGAAATGCTACAAGGCTCCAATATGTTCAAAATGCGCTTGCACGGTTTGTCACTGGTGCTTCAAAGTACACTCACATTACATCCACCCTTAGGACACTCCATTGGCTACCCGTTAGACAACGTATTATCTTCAAAACCCTAGTTTTGGTCTATAAGTACCTCACCACTGGCCAGCCTAAGTATTTTGCACCATATCTCCCCTTGTACAAATCTGCCGTGAATACAAGACGTTCCAATCCCAAAAATTTGTTCCTTCTGGTTCCCTCTTACTGTCCTTCCATCCATAAATCAAAGGTCCATTTTAACAATAGTTTCTCATATGATGCCCCTAAGTTATGGAATGATCTTCCATATGATATACGCAGTGCTCCAAATCTCTCCAGTTTCAAAAGTCGACTCAAAACCTACCTATTTCAGAAATCATTCCCACCATAGCTTCTTACTACCGAACACCGGACCGCCTCCCTGGCAACGACTCGGAACATGTCTAATGTCTCATGATTTATGCCTTACGGATTGGATGGTGTGCCTTAGAATCCGTTGATACAGAGATTAAGCACCTGGACAACTGATTGATTGATTGATTGATTTGTAGTACATCTTTGGTCAATGATTCCCTTAGCCAAGATATGCTCAAAAATGGCCACATAACTCCATGCTGCAATCTGATTGGCTAATGGTATTGCCGAAATTCAACCAGCATATTGCCACTGGTTCACCAGTGGACTGTTATCTGGGTAGAAGGTTAAGACCTGACTTTAGCGTCATGAACTTAGCGAATGAACGTTGGGGAGCACAGCCACTTATGGGCCCTGCTAAGGCAATAGGTGGACCTTAATTCTTTAGGTATTCTGTCCAACCATTTAGCCATGTTTTCTTCAAACTCACCAATCACGTTGAAGCTTACATCTTTCAATAGATAGCTATATCTTTAGGGGTCACTTTGAACTTTGCAAGCAAACGGATGATATTGGAAAAGCAAATAATTTTTAAACAGAAGTTTTATACTTTGATATTTTAGGTTGTTATCTTGTTTATACATTGATACATGAATGTGTTAACATTAATAAAATATTGTTTATGAAAAAATGTGTTAACATGGGGAAAAGGAAAACACCAGCCATGAAACAAAAGAAAGCATCTTCTGCTACTGCTAGGAAATCTTCCAAAAAAGTGAGCCCCGGTCACACAGATCTGAATGGATCATTTATACAGTCTGTTATCCCTGTAGAACCGGATACGACAGCAGCATCTTCTTCTTCTCAGTTACCTCATACACAGGACAAGTCGGACTCGATCCTGACCATGCTACAAAGGCCGGAGGAATCTAACCAGGCAATTATGAAACGGGTGAGTGATTTAGAATCACAGAAGTCAGATAATCCAGTAGTAAGAAACCCCCAGTTACAGCCTGATGTAAATACTGACATTCTCCAAAACAACATGCATTTGCTCATCTCCACACTTCACAGTGGCACCCAGTTAACGGGATCTGGCGTTCAAGCCAACACGCAAGCACAAGCATTACACGATCCATCAACTTCAGCAGCCACGTTGCAAGCAATTCCTTCCAGCCTGCCCACACCACCAACAGTACAGCATGCAGCACACTTCACCTCAGACGGCATTGTACCTAATATCAATGTACTGAGGCAGAACCAGAACATTTCACAGTCGGTAACATATGAGGCTCAAGCCAGACAGGACGTTGCCCAAAAAGGTAAGGCCCCTACTAAGAAATCTATAGAAGCAGTGGCCATCATTCCCAAGCTGAGATGGCCAAACGAAGGTTACTACAGGGTACAAGGTAAGAGGAAAGCAACGTATGACGAGCTCAGTATCCCCGAGTGGGCAGCGGATCAGTTAAACAACATATACTAGATGCAGAATCCAGATACTGTGAAGAAGGCATTACTAGAAACCATACTGGCGTTAAAGGACACGACATCCCTCCCATGGCCGGCAGCCAGAGCAGCTTATGGTATGTCCATGCATGAGGTCGAGTTGGGAAATTTAACGTGGGGGACCAAGGCTTGTATTAACAAAGATTCTTAGAATTTTTCTTAGAATTACACTTAAGTCTAAGAAAAATTCTTTGCTAAGAATTTTCTTATTCTTAGAATAAAAACCTATTCACAAAACAATTCTTAGCTAAGAATAATTCTAAGAATAGAAGTAAAAATAATTGTGTGCATAGGTTAGACTAAGTGTAATTAAAAGAAATTCTAAGAATCTTTGTGAATACAGGCCCAGAAGTGACTTTCTGTATTTGGATGCAATTCTGGTGTCAAGAATAAGAGATTTGTGCATATAGCAATTTCATATTCTTAGAAAAATTCTAAGAATAAAAGCCATTCTTAGAAAAATTCTAAGAATAAGTATGATTCTAAGAATAAGAGTCTTTGTGAATAGAAAAATTCTTATTCTTAGAATTTTTCTAAGAAAAATAACAATTCTAAGAAAAATTCTAAGAATAAGACTAATTCTAAGAATAAGAATTTTTGTGAATACGGGCCCAGATGCAGTGGGCCATTAACAGGCTCTCGGCATCCCAGATTGCCATGGTCAACACCAGCATAACCACTAACCAGCAGAACCAGAGGACCAAAGTGTGTAAATATTTTAATGAAGGTATGTGCTCATTCGACTCACATCACGGACAGTATAAACATATATGTGCCTTTTGTGCCAAATTAGGCAAGACTTTCAATCACCAAGAACTCAAGTGCTTTAACAAACAAAGAAGAGCCACCAGCTGGGCTTCGGCTCAGTGGGACTAAGCCATAACCTTTGGGGGAGGGTCCACTTGGAACATTTAAGTATCAGAAACGTTATGTAAATAATTCAAATATATTGTGTAATAAAGCCATTCAGTGCATCAATCAATGCCAAAGTCACCAGGAGGTATTAATTACTGACACAGGCAATGGCTTGGGTTCTCACTATTGTGCTTCAAACTCCACACAGCCGACTGACAGTTCACATGGAGGTCATAATTTTGTTTACTATGATTTTATAGGGGTGCACTTTCCACACAGCTTAATCTTAATTGTGATGATTTGCATAGAACCCCAGTCGTTGTCAGTGATATAAATAGTGATGTTTTGCATGTAACTGATGATTTGCATAGTGTGTGAAAGAGCATTTTGGCTATACAGCCTCAGTATGGGGACGAATTAACACAAGTCCCGAAGTCTAGTAATTGTTATCACATGAATAGTACTAACACTACTTATGTTTATCAGAATTTCAACAGCATTAAGGTCTAGCTGACAGGGCTGTTGAACAGCTCTGGGGTCTCGAGCACCAACACCAGGATTCTATATTCCAATCTCTTGAAGTTAATGCCATAATACAGAATGTCAGTATATTTAATACGAGTCCACATATGGGGGGTTCACCCATTTTGGCATTTGTTCATCCAACAGACAACAGTCAGCTGAAGGGGTTTTATAATGTCTACACAGAACATTCATTCAATGTTTAGCGCCCCTGTCCCGAACCCGTGACTGGACCACTTGAAGTCAGTCATACTGTCCAAATTAAACCTGAAGCTGTAGGCATAAGGATAAACATCTACCAGTATAGAACCCCAGAAGTTAGCCAGAATCCATCAGGAGTACATTCATGTTGGTCGCAAAAAATTCTTCTCCAAGAAAAAGTGTCAATCCTTGCTAGGTAAACTAGTTTATATTCATAAATGTGTTGCACCTGCTATTATCTTTATTAATCGTATGCTTAACCTATTTAGGGAAAATAGTCACAAAAATGCATTTGTCTCACTCCACAATTCGCCTCACTCCAAGATCTAACGTGGTTTCAAAAATTTTTGCCTCATTTCAATGGGGTCACATTGTTCAAGAAACTCGTCATTACCAACAGGGCCCCAGTTTACTTGGATGCCTGTCTATCAGGCATTGGGGCATCTGGGGAGACAGGGTATATGCAGCCCCCACCCCAGTGGTACCAGATTTTGACCTAAAAAGTGTGCACTTAGAGATCATGAATTTAGTGGTGGCTTTCAGACTGTGGGAAAAATTTTGGAGGCATTGCTGCATCCACATATACTGTGATAACGAGGCAGTGGTCCAGGTGGTGGCCTCTCATAAAACAAGAGATTTATTTCTGTTTGCTTGCATTCGCAACATTTGGTTGCTTAGAGCAGTTTTTGATGTTGACCTTCACATTTTCCACATTAGGGGTTTTCATAATAATAAATCGGATCTTTTATCCAGATTGCATTCGAACAAAATGGTAGATCAGGATCTCCTACACCAGTTGAGGACTAGTTGTATTTGGGACAAAGTTACTCATTATCATACTGACCTAGATCTCCATATATAATTGCAGGTTCGAACCCCCAAACTTGGAAGCTTTTTCAGTCAGCCTACAGCAGAACTGAGTCAGCATACAGGCCTTCTACAGCTTCAGCACAGGATAGGCATTTTAGGACATTTTTGGCATTTTTGACATTTCTTAAACTCCCCATTTGCATCACAGTTTACAACTTGCTGGTATTCTTGGAATACCATGAATCACATTTCCCCTATGGTAATTAAGAACTACTTATCCTCTATTCGCACTGTAGCTAGTAAGTACAACCTGGATGTTCAAGATACATTCAGCCATATCCTTACTCGTTTTCTTAGAAGTATTTCCATAAATTCACAATTTGCTCCAACCCCAAGAGGTATTTTCGACATCAGCACTATGTACCATATCTCCAGAGCCTGCAATTGATTGTCTGACCCTCACCTATTCAGAGCCATATTTCTCACTGCCTTTTTTCATTCCTAAGAATGTCGAATATAGCCCCTCATAGTGTCAAAAATTTTGACCCTTGCAAGCACTTCAACAGACATGATGTAATTTTTGGCCATCCATGTGCCCACCTAATTAATAAATGGACCATAACCCTTCAAGATAACAAATCCCACCACATAGTCCAACTTTCCCAACTCCAGAACTTCCATCTCTGCCCAGTAATGGCTCTTAGGGCCCTTTTGGCCTCTAGCTCTCTCTCTCCCTCTGATCCTTTATTTGCTACCATCAGCCCACCACACTCCCACACACATACGTAGTGCCCTCATATCCTCAAATCAATTCTCCAGTCTCTCAACATTCCCCCTGCAGGCTTTTGGTTCCATACATTTATGCGTTCTGGGGCCACATTCGCATTCAACCATAACGTGTAACTACAGAATATCATGTCACATGGTCTCTGGAGAAGTTCGGCTGTCGGGATCTACCTTGAAAATGCGTCCATGGCTCCCTCCATAATCCCTGCCACCTTCCAGACCTTCATTCCTCCTCTTTTTGATTTGGATTTGGTGGCTTTTAAAATTTCATTCCTTTACATTTTAAAACTGCTCTGCTTGTACAGTACTAACATGTAAACAAAAAATGCCAAACTTGTGTTTTTAATGTCTTGTTAAGTGGGAGATTACAAAATGCTACATTTTTTCTTCTTGAGAGATTGGTGTAACTAGATCGCTATGACCTCAACATTGACCTTGGGTAACGCCCCTGTGACCTGTGACATTAGTTTACCTTTTGACCCAGGGTCACCGACTGCAGTTAAGATGGGAAGCCAGATGAAGTAATACTTGCTTATGTAATACACAGCATCAATGCATTTTGAAACAGATAAACTATCTGAGATTTCTTCACGCAGGGATCAGTGTGTGTGATAGTTAAAAGTTTCAGTGATTGTTATGTTTTGTCTACATTAGCTAGTCCTTTTGTAACCTAGTTACTAACTTTAGTAAAATTAATGAAAATCATCTTATTGAACTGAATTATTGGCTGAATTGAACTTTTCAGCTCATGTTTTGAGTACATGCAATATTTATTGTTTATTATGGGTGTATTGGTGTTACTGAAAACTAATAAATTTAATGCACCTTTGTCACCCTTTGCGCAATTGTTGTATGAAAAAATTCAAAATAGCCACCATAACATAATATTGGGTGTGGAAAATTGATGAAAACTGAAACAATTTTTTTTTGTGGTCAAACTTATATTTTTTACTGTAATATGGTTAGGGCTTCTCAATGAGCAGTAAAATTATATTTTAACTTATTTATATGGCAAAATTATGATTATGAGTTACCGTATGACAAGTAAATTATTTCTTATACATTGTTAGGATACATTTGGATTACATTCCTCCAGATATGTAAATTAAGTATTTTATTTTTCAGTTACATGGTATTCAATTAATAACTCACATTTTAAGTTTATGAGAACATTAAGATTTTACCTCCCAAGGGTAGCATAGATCATATAAAAAGGTGAATGAAAGCTGAAAAAATATTTAGTTTCCTTGATTTATAGTATAAAAATCGTCATTGGCAGATTTTTTATCATTGTATACTTGTCATGTCAAACTAAACTACAAATGATTACCTAAAGAGCCTCACATGGAGCTGGTTAAACATCAGGGGGTAAAGCTACTGGGAGCAGGATAGTGTCAGATTGGTCATGAGACAAAGAAAAGTGCAATATTAAAAAAACTGGTTGATCAGCTACTGAAGTGGAATTGCAAGGTTAATATAGCACACAACTGCCATGAAAACGTTATTTCTAGGTGGCAGAAAGGAGGATAGTTTTAATGTGCCATGTTTGTTGACCATGCATCAAACTGAACAGATGACATGTCTTGTTTCACCTTTGATCCGTAGCAAGCAGCAACGAAAAGCTTTCATTATAAAATATGCAGTGATATTCACAATATCCGATTCACTCTTTAAAATAGAAGTGTCCTGTTCCTGACGTTTGAACAATATATACTGGTGCAATAGGAAATAATATGGCCAACTAGAGCCACATGAGAAAATTAAGTACTGAATGTGGTTTGTCCTATAGGACAGAAATTACATACATGCAATACATGCTTGATTTGTGAAAGATATTGTTTTTCATGTACTTGCAGCACTTGTCAGACTGTGACACAGTGGCATATATATGGGTAATGGTAAAAGCACAGTGTAAAGGCTGGCTAATCCCAATTCTGTGATAACAGATGGAACAAGTAGTGTCAGAGCTTGCAAAACCTCTTGCCTATCGGTAGTGAAATTCAAAAAAAGATATGGATTTTCAGGTGAAGTTTCAGGGAGACCGAGTTTCACCTGTTCTTGATAACTTCACATGTATTAATGCACATGGTAAATCCATTGTTGACTTCATGTTAATACATCAAGAAAATTTAAATCTTGTATCTAAGTGTGAAGTAATGTTGGTCAATGAACTGCTCCATAATTACAAGTTGTCTAAACTAAATTTCAGAAAATTGCAAAGCTCCAGATCACTCCATGCTGAGTATGACTTTCTCCCCATTCACATGTACTCAATTATTACAAAAACAACACTTGCTCACCATCAAAGTTTGAAAAAAATCATATCCCTAAGAAAAATTTATTTAAAAATAGTGATAATCATCATGTGAGATATAATTCTGATTGTCCTAAACCTGCATATTTTAACAATGAGATATGGAGAAAGTCATTACTGGTCTGGAAGATAGATTGAATTCACAACATACCCTTGATAGTATTTATAGTAAATTTTGTGGTGCTGTATTTTCTGAAATGAATAACTATATAGATGTAAAAGTTGCCACAAATAAAACACGTAAATACTTTAAAAACAATAAACCCTACTGGGATGATGAGCTAACTCACTCTTGGAAAGATATGGCTCAGACAGAGAAAGAATTCAGTAAATGTAAATATATGAGATCATTTAGAAATTTATTCTAAATTTATTCTAATTCATTCTAAATTTATAGAGGCAAGCTTTTTGATAAATTATTTCGTCAAAAGGAGAGGCAATACAAGAGGTATTACATTTACAATCTTTACAATAATATACATCTAATCACAAAGAATTTGGGAATAAAATACAAAATTTGGGAAGTAAAAATAAAACTATACCTTAATCGGTTAGAGTAGGAGAGACAATAACTGACGATGTAGATCAAGTATTACACAAGTGGAAAAATAATTTTAGCTTAATGTATCATTTTAATAGTGAAAACTTTGAAGACGAATTTTATACAACTATTTGTGATCAGTTATATGAAAAAGAAAATACATCTGAATCAAATAGCTTAAATTTGACATTAAATAAAGATATATCATACAGTGAAGTTGTTAAATAAGTACATAAAGCTAAAAGGAGTAAAGCACCAGGTTTAGACGGAATACCTAATGAGGCCCTGAAAAATAATTATGTAGTGTATGCATTGTTTAAAATCTTCAAATATTGTTTTCGAAATCATTGTCTACCTAGTGTATGGCTAAAAGCAGTAATTCATCCAATACAAAAAGGGGCTGAAAAGGACCTATACTTACCACTGTCTTATCATGGGATCAGCCCATTGGCAACTACATGTAAAATCTATACTGGTATTTTGAATGCAAGAGTTATTAACTATCTAAATTCAAGGAAATTGATTTGTGATGAACAATATGGATTTAGGGAGGGTAAATCACGCAACCAGTATGTATATAATATAAGTTCTATCATCAGACAGAGAATAAGTCAGAACAAATGTACATGTCCAGCATTCATCGATGTTGCAAAAGCTTTTGAGAGAGTTGACAGTTCATTACTTTTGTATAGACTGTTGAAGCACTACATAAGTGGCAATATATATTCGGCCATAAAGTCATTGCATGCTGATGCCTACAACAGTATAAGGATTGGTTTATTTTTACCTGTGGAGTGTGGCAGAGTGATACCCTATCTCCCACATTGTTTAATATCTGTATCAATGATTTGGCAATTGAGTTTAAAAAATAGTTTGCACCTAGGTATCAATTTTGGCGATAGTCATTTATGTATACTAGAGTGAGTGATTTAAATTCGCCAGTTTTTTGGCAATTTTAGTTCTGCTACATCAAGTCCCAATTTTTTGTTTTAATAAATATGGCCCATCCCTCTATTATCCAAAACTGAAGAAAAAATTTATTTCACCTGGACATAGGCTCACTCAGAGAGATGTTATTATTTCATACAAAAATATCTATTACTTATGAAAATGGATGTAAATTCGCCGTTTACTGGAAAAACTGTTTTTCAAGCATAATACTTACCATACTGTGAAAAATTTAAGCTAAATAATTATTTTACATATTTTCTAACCAAACATTGTCATTAACATAAATGCAAATTTCCAAAAGCTTGTCCCAGAGAACTTGAAAATGTTGGTTGGTATTTGTTAAAAACTGCACAATTTTCACTCTTTAAAATCACTTGTAAAAAAGTATCTTTCAGAAATATGCTTAATACTGTAAAAATATATAAAGTTGGATGATAAAATCTTGCAGGGCAATAGATCTGCATTTTATCAATATATATTTAACAAAATTATGAAATGTTTCCCATATATCTGCTGTAAAGTTTACAAAAACCAAAAGTGGCGAGTTTACATCCAATGGCGAATTTACATCACTTGCTCTCTTATACATGGTCCTGTCGTCTGACTCAGAGGAAAAATTACAAAAAATATTAAACTGCTTAACAACTTGGTGTAACCGATGGAGAAGTTCTGTTGCTGGGAGAGCTCTTTGTTAAAATAATTGGGAAATTTAAAACTTATAAAGACCTGAGCTACAATACATTTACAAAATTGTACAATACTTGTGTTTGGCCGATATTGGACTATTTTTCCAATGTTTCGTTATTTAACAATTATCAAAACAGTGAGAAAATTCATAACAGAGCAATCAGATTTTTTTCTAGGCTTGCACCAAAATGCCCTTGTGCTTGCATATCAAGCTGACATGGGTTGGGAACTACCAAAGTATAGATAATATCTATCAATGATAAGGTTTTGGAATAACATGTGTAAGCTGGATGGGAACAACTTAACAAAGAAAACTTTTGAATGGAGTCTTCAAAATTTTATAACAGATACCTGGTAATTCAATACACTTACAGTGTTAGAGAACACCAACCTTACTAATCATTTTGACAATTGTGATGAGGTTGATATAACTGAGGCACAACATAGATTACAAGATTTAATGAACTTAGAATGGAGTGCCAAAATTACATCTAAACCAAAATTATGGTCATATGCCTTTTTAAACATAGTATATCCACAGAACCATATGTAACCTCAAATCTATCAAAAGGTAAACAATCTTTGATAAGTCATTTGAGAGTAGGAATTTTGCCCCTTGAGATTGAGATGTGTCGGTAGGTAAGGAAAAAGTTAACAGAAAGATTGTGTAAATTGTGCAATTGTATATAGAAGATGAAATACATTTCATATTTAATGTCCAAACTTGAATAACATAAGATCATATTATTTTTGTAAATTAAATATAGATGTTGGGAAAAATTATATGGAACAATTTATTGAAGTTTTGTGTCATTCAGATGTGAAAACAATGGCTTCATTTATTTATGAAATGTGGAATGCAAGAAATAACATAATTTTCCAAAAATAGGTGGTGAAAGGTAATGTTTCCAACACTTGTTAAATATGTATTTATAGTAACTAATAAGCCCAACAGGGCTGGATATATATGGTTATGTACTATGATATTGCTACTGTTACTAGTATTATACCCGTCACTGAGAGAGTTGATTATTCCTATATTATGTGATAAATTAATGGTGAGAGGTATTTTAGTATGTAATTAAATCCTACTAGTTTGTTGTGAATCAGAATTCTCTCCATGAATCTGCTTTTTGGTAGGTGTTTTTGTACAGTTCATCACAGTGTGTGACCTCATCCACTGTAGTAGTGAATGCTTTGTTCATGTTCCTCTTGTTCATGTCCCACGTGAATTCCTTTGTGTAGTGGCTCCTATGACCCGCTGGGAAAAACTGCAGCAATAAATGGAAACAGACCTGTACAAGAAACACAAAATCTCTCTATTCTCTAAAAAACCCTACCTTTTTCAAGATATATTTTGGCATATATTTTATGCGGAAGTGGGTATAATAAACCTCTGTCTCATCTCCATGTTTACTTCTGTCAAATGTTTCCATTTTTTCAAACATTCTGTGAATGGATGGCTCAGCATAATGTGTTAACTGTCCTCTGGTGAGACAGCATAAAATCTGATACATCCAATGGGATCCTGCAATTGTGAACATCAATTCAATAGTTTAATTTCCATAGAGTGTGAAATTATATATTTCTAACAAAATTCATTTGTGCACACAAGAAACAATCTTAATATTATTATTATTATTGCTGCTATTGTTAAAAGATCTAGTGAGGAGAAATTTGGGGAGCGAATGTTGTGGAAAGACAAATATGAATAGATAGATATTTAGTTTGCTGACAGAAATAAGAAGTTTATGTGAAATATAATCTCAACTGGTAAACTACTTCACTCAAACAGAACAAGAGTCTTTGGTCCTACTGAAGACACTAACAACCTTGACAAATATTGTTAGTCCATTATTATGCACTGCATGCCACCAAAAACAAACTTTTACAACAGAAATCAAGAGAAATCAACCAAATATTGCAATTAGAAAGTGAAACATATTCAAAACATATTCAGAACCATTTTTGTTGGAAGTTATTTACATCAAGGGCTTTTACACCTGAGTTGCCTCAATGAACTTGGTCTGTTTAATTCAAGCCTGAGTCACTGAGTAGAAGTTGGTCAAAGTTAGGTTTTTATTTCCCATTTAATAGCCAGGATGAACTCATCACAGAACTGTCAGCCTGTAATTATATGCCTGACTTATTGACCTCCAGGCAATTGGGGATCCCTCTGTGGCCAAGAGTATGGGTTCAAATAAGAATATTGTACGTTGCATGTTGGTTGGCTGTTTCCTGCCTAAGGGCACTAATTCCATGAATAATTTGTGTAGTATTTAAAGGTACAGAGGGATTTTGACTCTGGGTGGGCTGACGCAGCAAAGAGGGAGTTCAAGGTTAAAAAGGTCGTGGCCATATGAGGACACTACCAAAGCATTGATAAAGAGCCCAACATCTTTGGAGCAGCAAAACAAAAGAAAGATCTCTCCCTATTATGTAGCTAACACTTATTTAGGTTAGTATCCTACTGGTATTCATACTCTTACGTGTTTTTATGCCAGTGAACATATTATTCATAAGAATTTTATGGTAAGATACATAAAGAAAGCATAACGTTTTATTAATGTTCCTATAAACATACCTGACCGTGGATGTGTGATAAGAAGGACATCGTTTTCATTTGGCATAAATGATTTCATTTCAATTAAAGTCCTTCCCATGTCAGGGTAGCCAAAAGGATAGTCCACCATCTGCCCTTCAAATACACTCTGTGCCACAGAATAGGTGGCACCTTCTCCATCTTCCTTGAACACTTTTTGCAAGCAATCAGTAGTGTTATTCATTTTGACAACTGAAAAAACATATACAGTTAAAAGAAATGTGGTCCATTGGATAAATATTTATTTATTTATTTTATTTTATTATAGTGACATGTGATATACAATTTCGTTACATAAATATACAAAACAATACAAGCAAAATCACCCAGCCCCTGAAGGGCTTATAAGTCACTCTAAAATATAATTACAATGATATTGTGTGGTGGATTCTTCCAGTCCCCGCAAAAAATGATTGGATTTCTTTTAAGTATCATTACAATCTCTAAACAATAAATTATTTCTTTCATTTCAAAATTCAACTATAAAGTTACCAAGTATTTGAAAATGATATACATATATAAAAATTTACTTTTATTGTCTAAGTTACTGAATCCGGATTTGAGATTGTTATATGTTTCATAATACTTTTGATGAATTAATTCTAATTGGGGACAGGTACAGAGAAAGTGAATCTCATCCTCAATCTCCTCATTATTACAAAGAGTGCAGGTTCCGTTTTCCAAAAGTACATTGGTAAAACGTCCGGTTTCAATAGCCAAAGATAATGTTCCACTCCTTAAAGGGGCAATAACGGATCTTGGATATATAGGCAATAGGAGATATTCTTCTGTTGAAACGTTGGTTTTGATTAATTTTAGGTCTTGAGTTTTGGTTTGTTTCCCACACTAATAGCCCAGCTTTCTTGCAAGTTTTTACACCAAAAATTTCGACAAAAATTTAGATCAACCTTCCTTCTTTCCAAAAACAGGATGACAAGTTTCGTAAATCAAAAACTTTCTGAATATTCTTGACCCAGTTAAATTGTTTCTTATTTTGAAATGTCCAGCTAAATATTTGCTTTGGTAGATTCTATGTGTATATTATTGAATTGACAATAAAAATTGACAATTCCAGTACCTCAATGCAGATAAATAAAACACATATTTTGGTGGAAGCCACCCAAAGTCTCCCTGTAAGAATAGATTTGCCATAAATTTATTTACACCTAAGAAATATTGTAATTCCCCATTATAATTTTTTTCTGCTGGCCCCTCCTTGTTAAACCCCCACAGGCCTGCCCATAACTAAAAATTGGTACCACAGAAGTGTTATACATTTTTAATAAGTTCTATAATTGAAATCTTTAAATTGCTTACATTCAGATATGACAGAGCCAAGACCCTTTCCAGCTGAATCTGCTAGTATTTGATCACCAAGGAGAGTTCCAAGATATTTATATTTGAAAACTATCGAAACTTTATGTAATCCCATTTTAAATTCTGTCTAATCCTATTTTAAATCCATTGGATAAAACTAGGATGCCTGCTAATTTAACACCATGTTAACAAATAGTATAGGTCATATCATAGCAACTAGTTGAAAAGAAAGACTACCACACATACATCAGCTGTATTCGTGAGTCATTCAGGATAGGTTTGGAGGCTTATAGAGTGTTTGTACGCCAATGTGTATGTATTTTTGACATTGTAAGGCATTCGTCACTGTATCTTTGACCACCTGTGTAGTCTTTGTCTTTTCATCTAAAATACGTCGTTAAAATCACTCCTGAACATCCCAAGATTCAGGATAACTTCTGGAGAAGTAAATATTTTATTCATCACCATGGGAGATTGACTTGGTACAGATTAGTTATATCCGAGAAATATTCTTTAGTGGTTAAGATGGGCGTCGGTAGTATTTCTCGGTGGAGATAAATTTTGACTCTAGCTGGGGAAAGGCAGCAAAGAGGGAGTTCACGGTTAAATAGGTCATGGTCATTTGAGGATACTACAAAAGAATGATAAAAAGAGCCCCACATCTTTGGAGCCGTAAAGCAATAGAAAGATTTGCCCTTATCATGTAGCTAACCAAATAGGACAGCTAGGAACAGCACTACTCCCAGGGCACTGCATCAGTTTTTCATTTGTATGAAGCATATTGAATCATTAGCTAGGAGACATACACCTCTATAAATGAATACCTTGGTTGGTCAAATATAAACTAATAATATTATTCTTTTTATTCTGAGATAGCCTCAATCTTCAAAAAGTATAAAAATCAAAAATCAAATTGCAAAACTCGAAGTTAATCAATAAAATTGCAAAAGGCTAAAGAGTAAACATTCCCAAATGATATGTACATAAAAAATCACAAATGGAGACAAAATTTTAATAGGAGTGAGTAATAATACATTGGCCATAAGTGATATATTTTTCACATATATCTGATGATGGATGTTTTTTACCATCCACAATAATAAGTAAGACGGTCCATATTTAACAAAGCAACGCAATAATGAGCTCTGAAACTATGGTGAACATAAAAAGTTCATAACTTTTCATTTTTAACTTGAGATTTCTGCACCGTTTCTGCCAAGAAGTTAATGCACTAAAATAATCAGAAGCACTATAAAAATACGTTTCCAATTTATGTACATAATATATGTGCAGGTTATATAATTAATGAAGGAATTATCAGAGACAAATTGAATCCCCATTCTCTGTTGCTTAACAACGATACAACTACCCCAAACAAAATTAGGGATCTGGGTGTGACTTTTGGCCAAGGCAATTCCAAATCTTTATACAAAAGCTCAATGTTACAAATCTTGCTATTACCACATCAAGGACTTGCGAAGAGTTTGTAAGCATCTTTATTAACACTGCAGCCAATACACCTGTTAGTTACAGATTGGATTATTGCAATTCATTCTGCCGCAGTGCCAGTCCAGCAAACATGCATACGCTCCAAAAATTACAGAATGTCCTATGCTGCAGTGTTTTAGGCTAAATGGGTTCTCACACATCTTCCCTTTTAAGAGAAACATCGCTGACTCAGTACAAATACAAAGATCCAGTACAAACACAAATTTGTGGTCTACAAGTCAGTGAATGGCCTGCGGCAACAAACACACTTATCATCCCCAATAAAACATAGCCAACTCATTCATGGAAAATGACTTACAGTATCCTACACTTAACCAAGAAAAACTCATGCTGCACCGTCTGAATGGAATAGACTGCAACAGGCTATCAGGGACCAACATACCGTAGCTGTTTTCAGGAGTAAACTCAAGACACACCTCTACAGATTAGCATAGTCCAGCCATAACCATCCTCTGGTCACTCCTCTCCTTTCTGATGACCACTTTGAGCTGACAATATCACTGCATTTTTCGAATAGTATCGCCCCAGGGGATGGTCACATAAATTTGGAGATTTAGAAATGTTTTAGTTACTATTTCCATTATTATTCTATTGATTATAATGAAATATCAACGAAAAGTGAACATTTGTTAAAAACTCTGAGATGAATTTATATTTTGTAATATTTCATACATATGTAACACAATTTGGAAAAAGGTGGTCCAAAATGTAGAATCTACCTCTCCAGTGACTCACCAGTGACAGCAGTTATTTACCAAAATAGTATCCATTCAACGCATTTAATTTTGTTGATTATATGTGAAAAGATAGAATGGTGTGTTTATAACGTATAATATTGAGAAATTAGATGCTACTGAATATCCATCTGTTGTATATGTCGAGTTTTTGATTATACACCTTTCACACCATCCCGATAGTGTTCTGCAAAAATACATGACCATGTGTCATTAAAGAATATGCATTTTCCCTGAAATTTCCATAGAATTCATAAAATTCCCCCTTTTTGCACCGAAAACCCATATTCACTAAAAGTTAGTGTAACCAAAAGAATAATCTCAAACGAGGATATTTATTTTATTTCTCCAAAACCTGACTGAACCATCTTATACAGGTACAGTTCAAATATAATGACAGTGATTAATACTAAATTATTACTAAAATATTAATACTAATATAAACACAGAATTAAACCAATTTGTCCACATCACTTACATCACATTAAAAGCATAATATTCAAACAAACATAATATAAACCTTAATAAGACATGAAGAATGATGCTTAGATATTTGAGATGTTTCTCACACTATATGTAAACTCATTAATCCATTCAAAGTTGTCACTGATAAATTTCACTTTGCTCTATTGTTATTGGTATGTAGAGTCTCTAAGAGCTCTGTCACACTTGGCTGGTTTAGTGGTTTCATATATTTTATAAAACAGACAGCTGGGCAGTCAAAAAGCATACGTATCTGCAGATTTTGTGAGAGTCCATTATGGAGAAACTAATGTACATGTTCCATTCTACCAACGTGATTGTGCAATATAAGCTCGAAAATAAATCTCAAAAACAAACAAGAGCAGTGAACATTGGATAAAACATAAATAGTCGCTTTATAATAGAATTAATCTACTTTCTTGGACTTTATTGGCGATTCAATCACAAAAATAACCTCAAATAAAGATATTTTCCAAATAAGGAACTTGGGTCTTCGGTCCTCATCCTGATTCGCATCAGTAAGCTATATTAAATGAAAAGTACCAAGCCAAAGTGTAGGTGGTAGGAAACAGTTTCAGTTATATGCCATTGAAAGGTTTGTGCTACCAAGCCTGACATTTTTGGAGAGACCTTTAGATAGGACATAATGGCCTCTGATTTCCAGTGACCATGCATTTTTATATGCTCTAACGGAACCTTCATTTCAAGAGCCAAATTTGCTTCACTTCTTCTGAAACAATGGAACCCATAGTCTTTGGGGTCAAGGCCCATACTTCTAATGGCTTTTGTCAACACATTACGTACTTTAAAAGCATTTAATATTACCTTCTCACCATGACCATAGTACATAAAAAGTGGGTCAACAGCAGATAGGTTAAACTTTCTAATAAACCTTTTAGTAGCCAATAAAGGACAAATTGCATCACATGACAATTACGGTATATGAATAACTTTAAATTCATCAAAATTTTGCATGTTCTTAGCACATTTTAAAATAAACTCAGGACCATCTGTTGTCCACACAATGTCTTTTACCAAAGGGAATCTAATCGAATTAAATAGCTTTGAGATGGAGTTATTGATGCCAATCTAAAAAAGCCAAAAAAGGCCAACAAATAAAAATTGCTTTAAAGACTACTAAGTTAACATCTTGATCCAACTTTAACACCAACTGTTTTAACGTAGCAATTGACAAGACACCTTTAATTTTTGGTTTCATAGGATTATGCATCTTAACAACTTTAAGTAAAAGTAATGTTTTTCTTGAATGTAACACAGCTTCAGGCCATCCATAAAGTGTGAAAAAGTTAGCCAGGATACTGAGGTAGTTGGACACAGACGCGGCTGACAAACCCTGTTGGATCAAATACTCTAAGAAAGATAGCATAGCAATCTCCTCCCAAGGACACTGCAAACCAATATAGATGGTGAATGCCAGGAAAAGATGAAAACCTCTGGTGCAAGCGCCAGAAGTGCACGGTAGCAGTCCAGAAGCCACAAGTTGGGAAGCTTTACCAGCCAATCACTGCAGAGTTTTAGATCCTAAAATTAGACGAAAACGAGGCAGTACTGATGCACAGGCATGAGGGACAAGCCCTCCCAAGAAAGGGGGGTTATAATGCACACTAAATGTCAAAATTAGGAAACATGTGGGATATCCCACTGGCAGGATTTGAGATATTGGACTTCTGTACTCAGAAAATTCTGATAATATTCCCACCTAGATAAAATATCAGCATACACATTTGCTGAACCTCTGACATGTTTTACCTGCAATTTGTCTTTATTATTAGCACAAATCAACAAAGCGGTTCTTACATACGCCATTAGAAATGGATCTTTCATTTTATGGTTGAAAATACTTCAACTACCACTTGATTATCACACCAAATGATGCATTGCTTGTTTTGAAGGTCTAAAGCCCAACATTTAAGAGCTACCAATATATTCACATATATATACCAATATATTCAACAGTACCATTAAACTCTTCTAAAAATTGTCAAAAACCAGGCAATATCTTTATAGAAATTTCTATCCAATTTAACATAACCGTACTTAGGCATACTTCTTAAGGTAGAGAGTATTCTATTAACAAAAAGTCTAGCCGGTGGAATACATTTATGTATATATATCAAAAGGCCTACCAATCTCTGTACTTGGTGCCTGGTAGCCCTATCCTTATGCAGCCAATCATGGCACATCTTTGAAATTTTTTTAAGTTTATCAAAAGGAATAGATAAGGTGCCCATTGTAGCATCAATTTCAATAGTTAAACAAACTATCCTATGACTAGGTGGTCCAACTTTTTATCATTGCTAGGGAGTCCTAAATGTTGCAATAAATGGGTGAGAGTTAAAAAGGCACTGTTGGCCTGATGGGGAGGGGCCACCCCCACAATATCATCCCGATAAGCCATTACCCAGAATTTCTGAGACAAAATGAGGTACACAATGGTGTCCGTACACATCTGACAGCTAGACACTCCTTGCCGGAAGCTGAACAGCATTGCTACGCCATCATATGTCTGCTGACTCCCAGACAAACCTAAGAGATGATAATTGGCTGGATCTATTTGCAAGTTGGGAGAAGCCCTCTGTAAATCTACCTTAAACAATAAGGCATCACTCCCATAATGTTTAATTTTTATCGACTACTGGGCCAATAGTGGGATATTTCAACTGAAAAGTCATAAAATCAAAACTATTAGCAGGTACACAACTATTAATACTATTATTGTGTCCACAATCACTCTTGTACCCCCATGTGGTTTTGACCTAACCATAATAGGAGAGTAGTGCATCCTTGCAAAAGGAAGGAGTATCAAGGGGACCCAACATTGCATTATATTTAATTTCATCTATAAAATATTTATCAACCCCTTTCAGATTGCATAAAGCTGAAGCATGGTTGGAAAGTTCACTGTTATATTTAAAAAAGATTTCATCAACACATAACGGAAAACCAAATTCTAAATATTCACATAAGATACTCAGATCATAATGTTTAAGATATCAATGCCAATTATAAATTTTAAGACCTGAGGGAACTGTAAGCCTAGTTTCTATATAAATATGTTTTCCTGAAAGTTTAACAAAATAGTTGGCTTTCTTCACCCATTCCAACATATCAGCATGACCTAGTTGTTTAGAAGAAGATTCACATGTTACATGCACATAATTACATGGTAGGAAAGCTACGCCACACCAGTATCTGGTATTTTTACCTGAGTTAGGGTTGTACTGCACAATAAACACACCAGTAGATGCATTCATATGGTTACTATAATCATCAAATAGGTCCTCAGTGGCCTAGTGGTTAGCAAGTTTGGCATCTAATCATAGGCTGTCACCTCTGTGGGTTCGAGTCCCACAAGTGGCAATTCTGAGGACCTGTCCCAATATGACCCTGGCTGTTGAACGGGACGTAAAACCCAACTTCGACCTTTGACTATAATCATCAAGAGCACCCAACATCTCCATACAATTTTCACTGTCATGTTCAAACGAAAGGCACATCTTGTGATCATATTGTTGAAACCCTTGTATAATAGTGTAATGGTCATCAGAACCAATATTACTTGTAATACTGACACGTGTATGCAAATAATCAGACGCATCATTATTGAAACAGTTCTCAGCCTCATACCCAAATTCTTGGGATCGACTTGCATTCACAATTGCTATATCATGTCCATCAGAGGAAATACTATCTTTCATACTAACACGTGCATGTATAGAACTTGAAGTTTGGTTAATATCAGAGCCACTTAACATTTGATGGTTCTCGGCCTTGTAGTCAAACTGTTGGGGGCAGCTTGTATTATGGAATATATCCCCCACAGGAGGGGTCACCATCTAAACCCGATATAAGTACATTGTGGGCCAATGTCTGATTTTTAGTTTCAAGACCATTTGTGCAACCTTTCACACAAACACATATAATATTAGCATAATTGCAACCATCCTCTGACAAGAGCTTTGCAATAACATTACTAGCATTTTGCACATTATTATGTATATTGTACAAACCTGCATTATTTATATACTGTAGGCCTTCGTACGAGTCTTTTTGTTTTGGTCAGGGACAAAAACTTTAGCAAAATTTTGAATTTATAGCACTTATATTTTCTATCAAAACTAAAATATGTAGCTTCAACATTTAAACAATTGTTGTCGTTCCAAATGATAGTACTGGAACATACTTCTGCTTGAATGAAATTAATATTACTCTGCTTTATGTTACATTTACCATTCAAACTCAAACTATTTGCAGAAATGACAGACATATTGTCATATTGACTACAACCTAGTCTATAATTATTGTTATATAGCAGTGTGTTACCTACCTTGACCGAGTGTGTCCTTCCTGATAGGTATAATTTGAACCAGCCAAGTGCTAGTTCACTGATACCATAGTAAACATTAAGTCTGTCCAGGAGAATGGTGTGGTCAATGGTATCGAACGCAGTGGATAGATCCAAAAGGGTAAGGGCTGTAACAGATCCTTTGACCATATTGAAGAGAATGTTGTTGTGAATATTAAGGAGAGCACTTTTGGTGAATGGTGTTTTCTATATGCTGATTGGAAGGCAGTCATAAGGCCAGCTTCATAAAGGTGATTTTTTAGCTGGACTGCCACTACCCTTTCAAGTATCTTTGAAATGAAGTTCAGAATGGAGACAAGCCTATAGCTTTTGAAGATTTCTTTGTCTAAGGATGATTTTTTGAGGATGGGGGTAACATGGGCCTGCTTGAAAAAATAAGGACACTTCCCTTGTTCAAGGGAAGCATTAATTATTGAAGTTATGAGAATATCCAGATAATCAAGAACAGGAGAAGTGGGCCAAGGGTCAAGGGAACGTGATTTACTTAGAGATTTCATAATGATTTTGGTTACTTGATCCTTGGTTACAGTAGAGAAAGTGGAAAGCACTGGGGGAGGAGAGTCTGGGGAGATGTGTTGTGACTTCAGGAAAGTAGGAAAAGTTGAGTGCATTTTTTCAATTTTTTCTGCGAAGAACTCCACAAATCTGTCAGCCAAGAGCCGAGGGGGATTTATCAATGGTAGCATCTTGGCTGGCAGTCTGTGTAACACATCGCGAAGGACTCACCATAATTTTTCGGGGTCATGGTGGCTATCCTGAATTTTTTTCTTTCAAAAATTCGGATTTGGCCTGCATGCAGATTCTGTTGTATTGGTGGACTTTCTGCATGTATTGAGATCTGCTGATGTATTGATATTTGTTTCTGCACCAAATCCTTTCAAGCAATTGCTTGGTCTCTTTTGCCACAATTACAGCTTTGTTAACCCATCCTGGGATGTTCTTTGCCTTGGTATGTTTGGTATAAATCGGTGCATTTTGTCAATAACGGTGGTCAAGGTGGTGTGATATTGTTCGTAGAGAGTATCAGCATCCTTTGATGGGTTGTTGATTAGATCAAAAGCTTTGAGATTTGTTTTCATTTTCTCTTTATTGATTTTATGATATTTACAAAAGGAAACAGTAGCATTGATTTGGGATCTAGGGTTCGGAGATGTAGTGTGCAAGTAATTGAAAAATGATCAGAAAAAGGATCAGTAGTATGGACATTAGAAATGTTGTCATTGTTGGATTTGGTTAAGAGCAGGTCAATAGTGTGTCCATAAATATGAGTGGGGAAGTTTACTTTCTGAGTTAAATCAAATGAGTCAATCAATGAATTGAAGGTTTTTGAATTTGAGGATGTTGAATCAAGGTGAAAATTAAAGTTGCTGCTGATCACCAGATATTCATTGGTGTGATGAATATCCTCCAAAAGTGACTGAAACTGTTCAAAAAAGGTTACTGGAGGATGGTGGTCTATATATATTCAAAAATTAAAAAGATTCTCTGTGCAGAGATATCTTGATGAGAACAATTTTCAAAGGTAGTGCAGGTCTTTGTGGGAACAACGGGATAATCCAAGCCATCTTTTACATAAAACCGCAGTCCTCCACCACCACGGCCCTCACGTGGTTGTTGATGAAGATTGTAACCTGGTGGGGTGATTTCCAACAGGTTGGCACTTGTGGTGTCAGGTCTAATCCAGGTCTCGGACATGGCGAAGAGTGTCGTCAAAAATAAATTTTGCAATGGCCGGGTATTTGTTGTTTATGGATCCGATGTTTGCGTAAGTGACATTCAGACAATTGGGTGGTCCTGGATTTGGGTTGATATCACAAGCAAGCGGAGTAGGATGATGAGACGGTAAGGGGACAGAGCTGGCGGGATTAATAATGAAGACTTGATGCTGAAATGTAGACAGAAAGTGGTGGTAGGGGGTTTAAAGCAGCAGAAACTAACAACATCAGGACATTGATTTTTGTTTATTTGGGGTTTTACGTCGCTTTCAACACTGTACAGGTCATATCACGACGGGTAGTTGGAAGGGCAGAGGAAACCAGTACATAGAGTTCGCTAGGGTTGTGTACTGTAAACTGCCGACCAACGGCAAGCAACTACCAGCTTTCCCACTTACGGCCATGACGGGGATCGATCCCCGGCCGCAGAGGTGGGAGGCGAGAGTGTTACCACTCTGCCACTGTGGCCCCCCTCATCAGGACATTGAATGCTTGAGTTAATGTGGTGCTGATATGCAGCAATGACTGGTTGGATTGCCGGTAAGATATGGAAGAAAATCATTTTTGAGAACTTGGGGGGTTATATTTGAAACTGAACATAAAATGTGGGAAATTGAGTGATTAGTGGGTGTGTATTGTAAGGCTGATGGTCCCTGATAATGGGGAATGCGAGCGATAAAAGGGAATCACATAATAAAGTGGGCAGCTTTTATGTATAATTATCTAACAATTTTATCCAAAAGGGACTATTTAAGATGAAAAGTAGTTTGGGGATTGAACACTAGAATTAGGTGGACATAGAGGGGGTTTTATTGCAGATATTGCGTTAACGGAAAATAATTTAGAAAAAATGGTACTTTCCTAACGGACACACACCACCACACTGACATATTTAACATATTCTGCCTTATAACCTCATTACTTTCTTCTACTGCACACTTTATAATACCTTGAACACATTGGTTTACATTTAAATCGTCATAGGTCGGCTGACGACCACCACTAACCATAGTACAGTAATCTTGGGGCCAGTTTACTACTTTTTAAACTTTGTGCACCCCTGGTCTAAATCTGCCTGATTTAAACTCAGAGAGTTTACTTTTTGCTCATTCTTTGAAGTATGGTCATATTGATGCAGCCTCTTCTGTAGCTCCATCTGGATCTTGTCATCCAACTTGAGCTCTTTAAAACTGGGTAGCTTTGGCTCCATTCTGACAGAACTGTGTGCTGATGTCACTGGGGAAATCTAGGATCCGACTTCTTTCTTCTTGCTTCTGAATATGACCTTCCATAGAGGCCAAAAGTATCAAACAGTTTGTTAAGCTTAGCTTCAACTGACAAGTGTATTACTGCCATTCATATCTTTACACTCAGCACTAACAATGCTTTCTTTTTCTACAGGTTTATTTTTCTTTCTACCCATGCCGGTAAAAATGCACGTTAAATTCCCCAAATAAAAATAAAATAAAGTTTTTGGAGCTGCAACAAAAACACAAGTTTCTAATGCCCACCAAAATAGACATTCAAATAAACAGTTTTTATACCTGCTTCCTAAATTAACGTACACTGTTAGCACCCTAACCCAGTTGAAATACATCAAAACTTTATTTTGCCAAAACATTAGTTGCCAGAATTTAAACCCAAATCCTAGACAGTCACATGTTGGAACACCCCAGTTCCTCATGAATATTCATGAATTTAGAGAGTAATTCAATCATTTCATCAACTTTTTAACCTACATGTTTGACAGGTACATTACCCACTAACTAATTATAAACGCCTAGCCACCTATCCGTCCACAGACTGAACATAAGTGCTCTCTATAACCGCAACATCATCAATGTTCATATTTAAATGGTTTATAATGGTTTATTTGTAAATATTCCAACTGAGGTAAAAGATGGCTAACATATAGCAGAAAGGAAACATCAGAAAAAGGTTGCAGAATGAGATTTTTTTCAATATTAAAAACACCAACAGTGACTTTCAAATGCATTTTGATCTATATTACATGGATTTTAAATGTAACCTCGCACCTTTCCTTATGGTCAGATCTGTATGTATTTCATTTCCACCTGATGATCTCATTCTTAAGACTCTCATTTTTAATACTCTCATTCTCTAAAAGAGACCAACATCCGTTCCAAGGGGCCATGGTGGCACAGTGGTGGCACACTACCCTCCCACCTCTGAGGTCTGTGGTTCAAACCCTGGACCCTTTGTGGGAAGGTTGGTTGTTGCTTACCGATGGTTGGCAGTTTACGGTAAAGAACTTATAGTATACCTATACCGTGTTGAAAGTGACATTGAAACCCAAATAAATAAACATCCATTCCGAGTTGTTTCAAATGAGAAAATCCCAGCCAAATGTAAATCTCTAAGAAGGCATCCTGCCCAAATAAAAAATGGACCAAATCACAATCAAATGCAAGCAAATGTACACCACTCCATTCTGTGGTAGCTTGTGACTCCAACGTGGAAAGTATGACTTAGCTAGGTGTTGGGCTATGTTTGGAACGAGTATTGAAATGTATTCATTATTTTTCAAAGATATACTGTAGTGCCAGAACAGAGAAGTGTGGCATGGGGCTGTATTTTGTGACATTTAAGTTTTTAATGTTAAGCGCAACCCAACATCCCCAAATCACTTTGACATGTCTGTGTGTGGGTTTGTACAGTTTTAGTACTTGTATAGAATGTAACGGGACCTCCCAGTGTTTATTGATTTGGCCGAGTAGTTGTGTGTGATGCTAAAAAGGATAGCTTTTCAATGGCCGCCTGAATGCCTGATAAAAAGTTTAAATTGAAAGTATTGAACTTGTCGTGGATCAATACCACTGCAGACACAAGATTATATTTTCTTGTACTTTCTGGTTTAGTAGTTAATATTAACTCTTGTCTCTAATGGACACAATTGAGTGAGTGCTACAACTATTAAACAATGCATTCCCCCAATCCGTGAAATAAAACTACACATTCTCTTGAAAGTAGCCCTCTATGTGCCTTTATGTTACATTGTTATGTGGTTAAATTTATTTATTTGGGGTTTTACGTCGCTTTCAACACTGTACAGGTCATATCACGACGGGTAGTTGGAAGGGCAGAGGAAACCAGTACATATAGTTCGCTAGGGTTGTGTACTGTAAACTGCCGACCAACGGCAAGCAACTACCAGCTTTCCCACTTACGGCCATGACGGGGATCGAACCCCGGCCGCAGAGGTGGGAGGCGAGAGTGTTACCACTCTGCCACCGTGGCCCCGTTATGTGGTTAAAAAGCTTAGCCTTGCATCAGACTGAGATTTACATCATATTCTTTTTCAAACATCATCACTGATATTTGGTATTCATAAAGCATTCAGACATGTTAGGAGATATAGCTCATCCCTGTCTTAGCAGTTTGCTAATGTAAAAGCCAGTATATCTAAGAGTACATTATATAAAAGGAAACTTTATTATCTAAACTATAACTTTACCCAAATAACAAAGAACTTTGAACTTTGACATGTTCAAACTTACAAGGTCACAGGTCCAAATTAAAAAAAAAGATGTGACAGCTTTTTGCACCAGTTCTTTAAATAATGATTTATTTTACTTATCATTTAATCAAAATGACACAAAATAAAAGTAAAACTTGCCTCATTAGACATATATGTAAAAATATATCACTCATAACATTTCTAATTTAATCTTATATACAGGTGCAATATCTTCCCCACAATGGAAAACTCGGTGCATTTAACCAATAAAAAATAAATAGTCAAGGAATGATGTGGCCCTGTGGACAACACACTCGCTTATGAGCGTAGAGGACATGGTTTCAAACCCAGGTACAGGTAGAAACATATTGGCTCGGATGACCACTTGCAATGGAGGTTCTCTGTCATTGGGTCCTATCCACATTTGTAGGCTAAAGAACCTCAAGGACGTTGATAAATTCTCATCATTGAGCCTCTGTCTTTCAGTAGGGGAATGTCAGTCACTTGACAGCATTGGCTGTATTTGTGCAGTCGGATAGCAATTTGAGTCCAGTATTATTTGGTGATATTGCGCTGAGTATAAATACACAATAATAATAATCATCTAGGTCAACAATCCAGTGTTGGGGTGAAACGGTTGAGTCTTGAGTTGAAGAGGTGAGTCAAAAGCTTTTCCCTAAATGGTGTAGCCGAGGGACTATTTCTTATGTGGGAAGAACGATAGTTCCATAAAGTTTGTGCTTAATGACATAACGTTTTGGGGAAATGTTTGTGTGTTTGTGAAATTTACAGGTGACAGAGCAACTTAAATTTTGGTTTGCTACATGTAGTTTGAAGTGTGCAGGTGGAAACAACATATATATATGGTAAGAAACATATTATGTTAAATTATCTCAGTATTATGTTAAATTATCTCAGTATTATTAAGTAAAATTTATTAAGTAAAATTTCTCTGCATGAATTGTACTCTTCTACGTTTCTATCTTACATCAGTTATTGTTTGGAGGTTTTTTGAAACATACCACTCTGTAAATTGCAAAATAAAGTGGTTTGTTTAATTAACAATCCTGGCTTTAATGATTATAGAAATAATTTATTTCTGAAAAATAAAATAATCAATATTTTTATTTGTTGAAAAAACACAAAAAATGTACTTAATTTAATATAACATCTGGATTTCAGGGTACTTTAAAACATCACATGTGACCATATTTATATCAGGTCCCAAATAAGTAATATTGAATATCAGTCAATCTCTGAATTCTGTTCTTTAGTTCCGGATACTCTTGCAACTCTGCATGGTAACTGCATCTAACTACTCATTTAGTTCTTCTGTGAAATATTTCTTCCAGCCATCAATAGTTCCAAAGACAAAATACAAGTTCAACCTAAGTTTTACTACTATTTTATTACAGAATACTTTTAGGTTGTAAGCTAACCCTAACTTTATTTGTTTATTCTTTCGTAGCTTTTATTACAATACATGCATGTTCTCTCTATACAAAATAATCAAGTCAACATAATATAATGTAGAATTTCAAGTCTTTATATGGGAGGGGGGACATGATGGCACAGTAACTCCCACCTCTGAGGTTCGATTTTGAATCCCTCCCCAACTTCAAATGCGAAAGTTGGTAGTTGCTTTCCGTTGGTGGGTGGCTTACGGTACAGTACCTTGACCAACTGTATCTACTGGTTTTCTCTGCCCTTCCAACTACCCAACACTATATGACATGACGTAAAACAGTACCTAAATAAATAAATCAAGTGTTTTTTTACCTCAATAGATCAACTGCTAATCTGACTCTACACTCATATTTTGGATACAATTTCTTTTAGTTTAAATTGTGTTTCATGATCAACTAGTACAGTAAATTGGGGAGCTTTATCCTCTTTTTGTAAACCTGTATTTTTTTTAAATTTAAATCACCTCGTCCAAGGATCTATTAAATTCGTTTCAGTTTGTTTGTCTGTTTGTTAGCAGGATTAACAGATACTGCTGGTTGGATCTTCATGAAAAATGAGAGGAAGGATCATGATCCATCTTAGATCCCATTTTACTACTTCAGGCACCCTGTTGTACAAAAGTGAACTGGTAGCTATGGTTGTGATGTAATTAGCTTAGTGACTTGATATTATGTCACACAATGTCGTAATTGCGTCAGAGCTGAAATATTACAGAAAGATTTATTCATGATTTTTTTTGTACATTTTAAGTAATATTTCGATGATTACACATAGGAGTGTGTTTATGTGCAATAAGATAATAAGATAAACTCTGCTTATGTAACTGGTCCCATATGAGAACAAGAACAAGATAAATTAGCAAACTGAGTGTGGAGGAATGCTAAAAATGGAAGCCAGTTAAATAAATTGGTTAATTCCTACTGGATGTATTGCTCCAATATTCCACATCCACCACCTCTCACACTTGTTTTCTGTGCTCAGGTTTAGGTGTGTTGTATTTTAGAGAACACCATTCCAGAATTTGAGAAGTACAGATCTTTGACAGAGGGCCCCTTGTCAATGAAATATTTTGACATTGGGGTTGCTCTGTTCAAATGTTATTGTCATGTGGTGACCCAGCCAGAAGTCAAAGGTCATACCAAATAATATAGGCCAGCTAAGCGTATGGCATGTAATACAAGTTCAAAAGGGACAGAATAAAATTAACAAATTAAAGTTACTATGCAAAGACCACATTTCAAAGGGCATACAGAATAATACACACCAAGTGACTACATTTTTGTCACATATAACTAAAAATATGAGAAAATACAGTTTTGAATATAAAATGACCAGATCCAAACTTGACCCAGTGACGATACGAAGGTTAACACTGATACGAGTGATACAACAAGAATTTAGAAGCCAAGTGAAGCAAAGTGGAAATGACGAAAAGAAGAATTTGTATTTGGGGAGGGTTATAGATCATTAAAGAACTACTAGTGGTACTAAAGAAACACCACATGGAGAAGGAACCCAGCATGAGCCTCGGTGGTTGAATAGAAATGGATATGAAAAGTCATAAAGTAAGGAAGCGCAAAGTAATAAGATATAGTAAGATGAATGTGAACACAAATAAGTAACTACATCTAATTAAGAATAATGTTTACGAAGTTAATAATCATTCTAGAGGTCATATGATCTAACTTTGTATAATTCTCTAAGAAAGCATATTGTGTCCTATAAAATAGCTTTGGAGGTCTGCCCGGCTGTTCCTGCAAGTGGTCAGCATGATGTAGCAGACATGTGTGGCAGCAAGTGACAATAAATGTTCCTGACACACATGAAAGGTTATATATAAGATCCAACAGATCAAGATAAGCACTACATCAGTGACATGAAAAGTCCAAGTCCAAAGTAACAGAGGGGCTAGGTAGATCGCAAGTCCAGTGCAAGCACAGAATGATTAAAATCAGTACTTACAATGTTTAGAAAATAATCTACTGGTAAAGGCATCAAGCTGCAGAGATTATCACTGAAAAAAACACACCTTTCATTCACTAAAATGATAACTAAAAAGTATTGTAATATGACAGCAGGGGCCGGTTTCATGAACAGACTTAAGCCTTGAGTCAGACTCAAAAGTAGGGACTTTGTCTCAAATTTTGGAAATATTTTGCTGAGTCTGTGAACTCAGACTCAATGCATTTCACAAACAAGCTCAACTTGAGACCTGGCTGAGTCACAGGCTCAAATTTGAGCCCATGAAGGAGGTGTCTCAAATTTGAGTCCAAGCTTTGATGCCAAAAAACACATACATAAAGCGATACAATTTGTTCCAAAATGAAATTGATAAATCTTGAAATCTTCTATTTTCCTTTTATTTTGTAATTACAGCCACATATTCAATATTTACTAATAACAAAAGTCAATAGAATTGACATACTTTATAGGCTATTATCAAGTGACAGGCCTCAAGGGTGGACTCAAAGCCAGACTCAACCTCAGTTGAGTCTCAATCTTATGGATCACTTAGAATAATATATTATCATAAAATTTCTTTGTATTATGAGTATTAAAGATATTTAAAATGATAATAATCATGAACTATAACTTTTTAAACTAAAAATAAGCCCACTAAATATATGAAATGAGATTAAAAAGTTGAGACCATAACTTGAGACTGGTCTCAGCGGATCCACCCTTTGTGAAATCCATTTGAGCCCAAAAACTCAGCCGAGACAACAGTCTCAGATTTGAGACCCTGACTCAGCCTTGAGTCTGGCTCAGTTTGAGACTTTTCATGAAACCGGCCCCAGAAGGGCATTTATGTTTATCAAACAATATTATATTTTGTGAAAATTATGTAATCTTTTTTATGATTACATTATTTATAATATATCATCTTTTTTAAAAAAAAAGTGTTATTGTTATTTTGTAATGTGTATGAACTATACGTATTTTAAAATCTATTTATTATTGTTGTTTGCTCTTAAATGAGAAACTCTGAGTTACTTTTCACATGTCATGTAATATGCATGATATTTGGACAGGTGTTTTGCCGTTTTTTTTGCAGTTTCCTACAAGTGTGAGGAAAGTTACAGAAGAGGTCAAAGGTCAAGAGTGGCATGCTCAATGTGGTGTGGTTACAGGAACGGTCAAAGGTCATGTTATAAGGTCAAATCAAGAGGTCATAGGATTAAAAACAGTAAAAGGTTTGAAAATTTAGGTAAAAATTTGAAAATCCATCAGACCCAAAAAGGGCATAACATCATACAACAAATAGGAGGCGACTAGCGCCAAAAATACATACAAATCGTGATAAAACCATACTAAAACTCATAATCTAGAGGGGGCTACTAGGAATTGTTGGCCCTACCTTGATCTACAATATCCACCGATTTTATCATGTCAGGTTCGAGTGGGGGAACCAGGGTCTACCTAGCCCAACCTTTACTCTAAATCCGGATCTGTTAGTGCTACTGTTTACCTAGGCATTTGTACCAGGGAGGCTAGGGGGGAAATAAGATAACCATGTGTGTCCTTTGACTTCATGTATCAATATGAAAACCCCAATCGACACAGAAGTTTAATGAGGCATTGCCTATTTTGTGATTGGATGTACCCAATAACAAGAATATTTTTTAAAATTTAAAGTACTTATAGTAGGATAGAAACTGAGACAGCAGGCCCCTATACAGACCGTGCTGTACACAGTATTTTGCATACAATTGTACAAATAAGTTAAAGAAAATGACACATTTAAAAATGTTATGTTTTTTTTTTGATTTGTGTTGCATATCTTTGTAACTTTATTTGCTTCAATCAGAGTATGACATTGCCTACACTAAATATTTTAAATTTATGGTAAACAGAAGTAATCTTTTTTGAATCAGTAGGAGCCCCCTGTGGGTCCGGGGATGTAGAATAGGCCCAACGTATCCTCCTGCGTGTCGTAAGAGGCGACTAATTGGGGGCAGCCTGTTTGCCGTGGGTTGCGATCCGTGTCAGTGGAAGAGAGGGTCCTGGCTGTTGAGCCAATTCTTTGTTGCGGCATTGAGGAGGCAATACACAGCTTTGGCCTCAATTTCACTTAGTCGGAAGGTTAAGATGGCCTGGCTTAATCAATCGGCTGGTAGTGCCAAGCCCTAGTGCTCCAAATTAGTGATGGCTTGTTGTGTCTAATGGTTTATACTGTTGTACTTGATTGTTGTATTCTGCTGGTGTTTGGTTTGTGCTTTTGTTTGGAGTATCTAGAAGGCGGCTGCTTAACAGGTCAATCAAGGTTCACTTTTGTGGTCTTTGAGTATATTGTTAATGTATCTCTGATATCAGTGTGCAGGGCTCAGCTCCACACTATTATGATATCCCCTTGTTGGGCTCGAAGGGTGGGTGGAGAGCATTGGCAATGAAAAATCACTCTAACACTATGGCAACTCAAAACTCTCTATTGATGGATAGGAAAAGATCTAGACCTGATATGACTACGGACTTTGACTCTGCCCAGATTTGTTCATGGCCACGTTTCTTGCTGATTAAAGGTACAGATGATGAAAGACCATTGTTCAAACTGTCACCATTTGCTGTTAACAAGGCCTTTGTTGCTATACTTGGTTCTGATCCCTTTAATATAAAGAAGTTAAGAAATGGAAGCATTTTGGTGGAAGTGGATAAGGAAACACAGAGCAAGAAATTACTGAAAACCACAAAGTTGAATCTGACAATGGACAATGCTATTCCAATCGACGTATCACCACACTACAGTTTGAACACTAAAAAAGGGGTCATTAGATGCCCAGACATAAAAGACTGTTCTGATGATGAAATATTGGAAGGCCTGAAAGCTGAAGGTGTCATCAAACTAGACAGGATTTCGGTATTTAGAGATGGGCAAAGAAAACCAACAGGGACTTTTATATTGACATTTCAAAGCCAGACCCTACCGAAATACATCAAGGTGGGTTACTACAGAGTGGCTGTGTTACAATTTATCCCGAATCCTGTGAGATGCTATAAGTGTCAAAAGTTTGGTCATACTAAATTCAACTGCAGAAAGAATGAAGTTTGCACAAAATGTGGGCAAGAAGATCATACAGACTCTCAAGAATGTAAGAATGAAGCGAAATGTGTAAATTGCCAAGGAAAGCATGCATCAAATGATAAAGAATGTCCAAAATGGAAAGAAGAAAAGGAAATTCAGAGAATAAAGGCAGAAAGAGGGATTTCATATACAGAAGCCAAGAAACAAATGGATATATTTAATTCTGTGAAATCAACCTATGCCCAAGCAGCTGCAACAACCAAACCTGTGGTGAAAACTGCAAATGTAGAAACGCAAACAGAAATGACATGGCCAGAAGGTACCAAACAACCCAAAAAGTGTGCAGTTGAGAAACAGACAACTAAAGTAAATAAAACCAGTGCATCGAGTCAGACAAGTGCATCTCAAAATGACCCTATTAAATTGAAAATAAGCCAGAGCAAGGTATATTTGACCAAACAGCATAAGGGATCTAATGACCCAGTTAAACAATACAATAAATATGATGTTTTAAGTGATAGTGACAGTGACATGAGTGTTGAAGAATCCCCAATCACAAATTCACAAGGGCGGAGTGGCAATAAAAATGTAAATAATGGAACCAAACAAAAATAAAAGTATACTACAGTGGAACTGTCGTGGCTTTAGGCCAAACTTTGAAGAAATTAAAAATTTAATTTCCAATTTTAGACCCTACATTTTAGCATTGCAGGAAACTCATTTTAAAGATACAGATAATGTAAATATTAGAGGATTTGATCATTATTTTAAAACTTGTATGTCTGAAGTAGATGGGAGAGCCACTGGTGGCTGCTCTATTTTTGTTAAGAAAGGTATACCTCATGAGGTACTGGAGTTAGATACAGAACTGCAGGCAGTTGCTGTAAAAGTATCTCTACATAAAACTATAACTGTATGTAATGTATATATTCCACCACGTTTTAATGTTGCACAAACTGATCTTGAAAATCTAGTCAACCAATTACCTGCACCTTATTTATTTATTGGTGATTTTAATGCACATAGTGATTTATGGGGTTGTTCCTCGTCTAATAGTTTAGGCTATAAGGTGGAACATCTTCTTGAATCCTCTGATATTTGTTTGCTTAATGATAAGTCACCTACCTATTTTCATCCTGCATCTGGTTCATTCACCTCAATAGATTTGTCTTTATGTTCTGCTTCTGTTTTTCTTGATTTTACATGGCAGGTCCATTCTGATCAGTGTGGTAGTGACCATTTTCCTATTTTAATTGATATAGTTAAGAGTATGCCTAAGGACAATGTTCCTCGTTGGAATCTTAAAAAGGCTGATTGGCCAAAATTCAAACTTCAGTGTTCTCTGGATATTAATAGACATAATTTTACTGACTCTACAGAAAAATTTCCTGCATTTTTAAATAAGTTAAATGACATAGCAACAAAATGTGTGCCAAAGTCAACTGGACAGTCCACTGGTAGCTACAAACCATGGTTCAACAGTGAATGCAAAAAAGCTGTTAAGGCTCGTCAAAATGCAATGGATAAATGCCGTATAAATCCTACATCGGATAACATAAATGAATATAAAACCTGTCGAGCTAATGCTCGTAAAATAATTAAAGAAAATAAAAGGAAATCGTGGCATGAATATGTATCAAAACTAAATGTAAAGACACCAGCAAAGAAGGTATGGGAAATGATAAGGAAAATAAGTGGCAAACAAAGTAACACCACAATACACCATCTGGAAAATAATGATGGGACAAAAATAACAGAAAGAGTTGATATAGTAAATAGGTTGGCCGAAGAAATCTGCAAGAATTCTAGCAGCAACAATTACCGTACAGAGTTTCAAAAATATAAAGAGAAATCTGAAAAAGAACACTTGGATTTTGACACAGACAACTCTGAAAACTACAATGTACCATTTACCATTAGAGAACTATGTGATGCTATGAATAAGTCTCATGACACAGCCACTGGTCCAGATGAGATCCATTATCAGCTGCTAAAACATTTACCAAGAGACTCACTTATGGTGTTACTTGATGTATTTAATGATATATGGGCTTCAGGTGAAATTCCTGAATGCTGGAAAGAGGCCACTGTAATACCTATTCCTAAACCAGGCAAAGACCCAAAAAACCCGTCCAATTATCGCCCCATTTCCCTGACAAGCTGTTTATGCAAAACCATGGAAAGAATGATTAATACTAGATTAGTTTGGTTCCTTGAGAAAAATAATATTTTAACAAAATATCAAAGTGGTTTTAGGAAAGGTCGAACTACAACAGACCAATTAATAAGACTTGAATCTTTTATTAGAGATTCCTTTTTAAAAGGCAACCATGTAGTCTCTGTATTTTTTGATTTAGAAAAAGCCTACGATACAGTATGGAAGTATGGCGTTATAAGAGATCTACATAAAGTAGGCCTAAGGGGGCGAATGCCCATGTTTATTCAGAATTTTTTATCAAACAGAGTTTTTAGAGTTCGTTTAGGATCTGTTTATTCAGATATACATGGGCAAGAGATGGGTGTTCCCCAGGGCAGCATCCTCTCTGTTACGTTATTTATTTTAAAGATTAACAGTATTGCTGATGTGATTCCAGCTAGCTTTGAAAAGTCTCTTTTTGTTGATGATTTCTCAATCACTTGTTCTTCTAGAAATATGGCTTCAATAGAAAGGCAACTTCAGCTGTGTTTAAATAAGGTAGAACAATGGGCTGATGAAAATGGTTTTAAGTTTTCTAAAACCAAAACTGTTTGCATGCATTTCTGTAATAAAAGAAAACTTCATCCAGACCCAACATTGACAATATATAATTCACAAATCCCTGTTGTTTCACAAACTAAGTTCCTTGGTGTTATCTTTGACAGAAAACTTAATTTTAAGGCACATATAGATTATGTTCGCCAGAAATGTGAAAAAGCTATGAATCTACTGAAAGTAGTTGCCAAAATGGATTGGGGAGCAGATAGAAGTGTTTTAATGAGACTTTATCGTTCATTTGTTCGTTCCAGATTGGAATATGGTTGTGCTGTTTTTAGTTCTGCTCGTAAGTCTTATCTTAAGAAATTGGAACCCATTCAAAACCAGGGCTTAAGAATATGCCTGGGAGCCTTCAGGACTTCTCCAATGCAAAGCTTGTATGTAGAGTCAAATGAACCACCCCTGTATTTAAGGTTTGATAAATTATGTATTCAGTATGCTTTGAAATTGAGAAGTAATCCTGATAATCCAGCTTATGATGTTGTTTTTAACCCACAGTATTATGATCTGTATGACAAGAAACCATCTGCAATAAGATCTTTTGGGCATCGAGTAGAGGAAGATTTGTCTGCTGTCTGTCCTCAGCTGGATCTAATTCAGACTGTGTCATTGCCAGATGACCCACCCTGGACTATAGAGAAACCTCACATAGACTTATATCTCACACATCAAAAGAAACATCTTGGTGATGATTGTATGTTTCAAAGTCTATTTGCTGAGTTAAAAAGCTATTACTCTGACCATAGGGCTATATATACTGATGGATCGAAAACAGAAAATAGGGTTGCTGCAGCTGCTACATCTAATAACCTCAGTGCCCAGGTCAGACTTCCTGGCAATGCTAGTATATTCACAGCTGAATTACAGGCTCTGAAAATGGCTTTTAATATAGTTAAAAATTGTGATGAGGATCGTTTTATCATATTTTGTGACTCTTTATCTAGTCTTCAAGCTCTTGATGGCAACAACTGTGATCATCCTTTTATTCAAGATATTTTAAAGCTGTTTAATGATTGTTGTTCAGTAAATAAGAAAGTTGTTTTAGCTTGGGTTCCTAGTCATGTAGGCATAAAAGGCAATGAAAAAGCAGATGAGCTTGCCAAACAGGCATTGAATTTTAATGTTTTAGACTTGAAAGTCCCCTATACAGACTTGAAAGTAAATGTAAATAGTGTTTTTAAACAGAAGTGGCAAACTCATTGGAATGCGTGTCCGGATAATAAACTATTCCAAATAAACCCTACTGTTGGAGATTTTTATGTTTGGACGGATTTATCTCGTAGGGAAGAAATAGTTATAACCCGAGCCCGTATAGGACACACTTATTTCACCCATAGTTATCTGTTGAAAGGTGAAGATATGCCCTGGTGCATTCCATGTCATTGTCCTGATACAGTCAAACATATATTACTAGACTGTATCGACCTACGTGACACGAGAATTAAATACTATAGAAACATAAATAATTTAAAAGACTTACTAAATGGAAACATTAAAGTTATATGCAATTATTTAAAAGAATGTGGATTATTTTATAAATTTTAGAAATCTAATTTATTTTGTATTGTCGTAATTTTTGTTAAGTTATTGTGTGTTTTCTAGTTTTCTTGTTTTGTCTGTGATATATGTATATCTATTTCGTGTAGTCTAGTCATATTTGTATTCTATTGTATTATGACATATTTTATATTTTCCATTTTCCATGTTATTTTTACTTTGTTTTGGTCTTTTCACCAGTAAAATGTATTGTATTTCTATTGATTGTTTTTGTATAGTTCTCCATTTTACTTGTATTTATTGTTGTTGTATATATTTTTAGTTAATGTACTTATTACTTTTAATGGTGCTGTATGACACCAAGGTGTTCAAGCACCAAAAATTTTTAACTTAACTTAACTTGAATCAGTAGGATTTCGTATCACAATTAATAATTTATAAATTAACCAGAAAATCAGTCAAAATAAGGCCCCTCTTTTTATATGACAACTTGAACATTTAGAAAATAATATATATTATGAGAATGGTCAAAATAATAAGTCAGTGCTCACTCCAATGTCCCCACAATAAGGGACCCACTTTTGTGACTACTGAGGCAATATGAGGGTCAGTGGTCACTCAAAGGTCCTCTTTTTATGTGACAATTTGAACACTTGGAATTTAATCCCAAGAGTGCTTTTCTGGAATTTAATCTATGGTAAATAATGAGCCTGAGAATGACATATCCGAAATTAATTCATTTGGTCAGTGGACAACTTAAACATCTAGAATTTAATATATGGTAAATAATGAGGTTGAGAATCTTGAGGTTTAATTAGACATATCCTTTTCTTTTTATTTCAGGCTATAGCACGACTACAACATGTCTTTGTTGAGACAATTTCAATAAGACAACTTGAACATCTGGAATGTAATATACATCAGAATCTGTTAAATAATGAGGTTGAGAATTTTGAGGCTTGATTAAACATATCTTTAATTTTATTTCTATTTAATTTATTGGCTAGGCTATTGAGAAAGTGCTATGGATGATATACCATCAAACCTCGCGCATAGATGTGATGGGTGAGGCAAATGAAAGTTTGCACACCAGTTCAGTAGCAAGGGAGTTCTAAATTTTAATGTAATATGGTAGTACACTGCCTTGGTTTTAGGACAGTTAGTTATATTTAGAATTGAACTAATATTCCCTCATGAATATTCATGAGAGTTTGTCTGTAGGTCAACCTCTGAGCTAGTCGACCACATGTACAGAACTCCCGCCAAATTGATTATATAAGGCCAGGTAGTTTCCAGAAAACATTGCTGTGAGGTTCATGTTGCTTGTGCACGTGAAAGCTACCTCCCTCCCCCCCTGTAGTTTACATGTTAATTGGGTTGCTGGGGTCTTTTTTGTTAAAAATATACTTATACATTCTGACCTTTACAAGGTCACACAGCCTGACCTATAACTCTTGACTCTCAAACTAGATATTCATTGCATGCTAAGAGCCACTGGCCAACGCATTAAATAGTTGGGTGTTATACTTGAGACAGCTGTAGTGGCCAACGCATTAAATAGTTGGGTGTTATACTTGAGACAGCTGTAGTGGTTTATACAACCTAATATGCATAGTTGGTGTTGTACACAGTAACCTAATAGTTATGAGAATTACTTAACATTGACATACAAGTATATGCAGTTAGGTGTTAGCTCAACTAAGTTCGTTAAACGTATTTGTACAGGTTCGTGTTAATGAACATTTTTACACTTGGGCCTTCATTTATTTATTTATTTGGGGTTTTACGTCGTTTTCAACACTGTACAGGTCATATCATGACGGGTAGTTGGAAGGGCAGAGGAAACCAGTACATAGAGTTCGCTAGGGTTCTGTACTGTAAACTGCCAACCAACGGCAAGCAACTACCAGCTTTCCCACATAAAGCCTTGACGGGGATCGAACCCCCGGCCTCAGAGGTGGGAGGCAAGAGTGTTACCACTTTGCCACCGTGGCCCCTCACTTGGGCCTTCAAAAAAGTTATTAAATTAGTAGTCAACAAGTACTGTACTTTGGTGTCTAATTTGTAGTGATACTAATACTGAGATAACATACAGGAACGGTCAAAGGTCATGTTATAAGGTCAAATCAAGAGGTCATAGGATTAAAAACAGTAAAAGGTTTGAAAATTTAGGTAAAAATTTGAAAATCCATCAGACCCAAAAAGGGCATAACATCATACAACAAATAGGAGGTGACTAGCGCCAAAAATACATACAAATCGTGATAAAACCATACTAAAACTCATAATCTAGAGGGGGCTACTAGGAATTGTTGGCCCTACCTTGATCTACAATATCCACCGATTTTATCATGTCAGGTTCGAGTGGGGGAACCAGGGTCTACCTAGCCCAACCTTTACTCTAAATCCGGATCTGTTAGTGCTACTGTTTACCTAGGCATTTGTACCAGGGAGGCTAGGGGGGAAATAAGATAACCATGTGTGTCCTTTGACTTCATGTATCAATATGAAAACCCCAATCGACACAGAAGTTTAATGAGGCATTGCCTATTTTGTGATTGGATGTACCCAATAACAAGAATATTTTTTAAAATTTAAAGTACTTATAGTAGGATAGAAACTGAGACAGCAGGCCCCTATACAGACCGTGCTGTACACAGTATTTTGCATACAATTGTACAAATAAGTTAAAGAAAATGACACATTTAAAAATGTTATGTTTTTTTTTTGATTTGTGTTGCATATCTTTGTAACTTTATTTGCTTCAATCAGAGTATGACATTGCCTACACTAAATATTTTAAATTTATGGTAAACAGAAGTAATCTTTTTTGAATCAGTAGGATTTCGTATCACAATTAATAATTTATAAATTAACCAGAAAATCAGTCAAAATAAGGCCCCTTTTTTTATATGACAACTTGAACATTTAGAAAATAATATATATTATGAGAATGGTCAAAATAATAAGTCAGTGCTCACTCCAATGTCCCCACAATAAGGGACCCACTTTTGTGACTACTGAGGCAATATGAGGGTCAGTGGTCACTCAAAGGTCCTCTTTTTATGTGACAATTTGAACACTTGGAATTTAATCCCAAGAGTGCTTTTCTGGAATTTAATCTATGGTAAATAATGAGCCTGAGAATGACATATCCGAAATTAATTCATTTGGTCAGTGGACAACTTAAACATCTAGAATTTAATATATGGTAAATAATGAGGTTGAGAATCTTGAGGTTTAATTAGACATATCCTTTTCTTTTTATTTCAGGCTATAGCACGACTACAACATGTCTTTGTTGAGACAATTTCAATAAGACAACTTGAACATCTGGACTGGCTGTTGAACGGGACGTAAAACCCCAACTTTGACCTTTGAACATCTGGAATGTAATATACATCAGAATCTGTTAAATAATGAGGTTGAGAATTTTGAGGCTTGATTAAACATATCTTTAATTTTATTTCTATTTAATTTATTGGCTAGGCTATTGAGAAAGTGCTATGGATGATATACCATCAAACCTCGCGCATAGATGTGATGGGTGAGGCAAATGAAAGTTTGCACACCAGTTCAGTAGCAAGGGAGTTCTAAATTTTAATGTAATATGGTAGTACACTGCCTTGGTTTTAGGACAGTTAGTTATATTTAGAATTGAACTAATATTCCCTCATGAATATTCATGAGAGTTTGTCTGTAGGTCAACCTCTGAGCTAGTCGACCACATGTACAGAACTCCCGCCAAATTGATTATATAAGGCCAGGTAGTTTCCAGAAAACATTGCTGTGAGGTTCATGTTGCTTGTGCACGTGAAAGCTACCTCCCTCCCCCCCCCCTGTAGTTTACATGTTAATTGGGTTGCTGGGGTCTTTTTTGTTAAAAATATACTTATACATTCTGACCTTTACAAGGTCACACAGCCTGACCTTTAACTCTTGACTCTCAAACTAGATATTCATTGCATGCTAAGAGCCACTGGCCAACGCATTAAATAGTTGGGTGTTATACTTGAGACAGCTGTAGTGGCCAACGCATTAAATAGTTGGGTGTTATACTTGAGACAGCTGTAGTGGTTTATACAACCTAATATGCATAGTTGGTGTTGTACACAGTAACCTAATAGTTATGAGAATTACTTAACATTGACATACAAGTATATGCAGTTAGGTGTTAGCTCAACTAAGTTCGTTAAACGTATTTGTACAGGTTCGTGTTAATGAACATTTTTACACTTGGGCGTTCATTTATTTATTTATTTGGGGTTTTACGTCGTTTTCAATACTGTACAGGTCATATCACGACGGGTAGTTGGAAGGGCAGAGGAAACCAGTACATAGAGTTCGCTAGGGTTCTGTACTGTAAACTGCCAACCAACGGTAAGCAACTACCAGCTTTCCCACATAAGGCCTTGACGGGGATCGAACCCCCGGCCTCAGAGGTGGGAGGCAAGAGTGTTACCACTCTGCCACCGTGGCCCCTCACTTGGGCCTTCAAAAAAGTTATTAAATTAGTAGTCAACAAGTACTGTACTTTGGTGTCTAATTTGTAGTGATACTAATACTGAGATAACATAGTAGTAATGGGGATTACTTAGTAACAACAGGTTAGCTGTACCTGAGTAATAGCTCTTCTAATTTTGTTGTTTGGTAGTGCAAAAAAGTTGATATTTGAAGTTTATACATTGATAAAAAGATTATTAGATGGATAAATGTCAAGCATTTGCAATTGGTGTCTTTAACTTGGTGGTACTAACAATTGGTGTGTGTACAGAATGTATGTAACATTATTTTAACTTTATTTTAATAAACTCCAAGCATTGTTATAAATACTTGTCCTTATTGGCTTCCTCACTTGCTACTGCACTCTGAAGGTTATTGCTCTTCATTAATGTCATAAATGGTCATTTTAAGCATCTTTTGAACAATTGAGGGATGTCATGAAGCTTAATTGTGGTCTGACATTCCTCATATCACTGGTCCCAACTTCCCCATGCCCTAAACTAATTTTACATTTTTCATCAAAATATTAAACCATATATTTACACAAATAAAATCTTATCATAAAATCATATCATGCTGAATATTTTGTATGTCAAGTTATTATAATTTAAAACTTTTCTCATCATGATAGCTACTCATTTTCAGTCACTATTTAATTAATCTCTATCCTCAACTATTTTAATAACCACCAACATATGTAATATACCCTCTTTGAAACTCATCAAAGCTCTGTCGTGTAACCATTATTAATGAGATATATAATAAGATCTAATTAAAACTCTGAACTAAATATCTCTCCATACCTACCATGTTCTTCATTGCAGACCTCAGTCCCTTTAGCATTACATACAGAAGGATCCCCTATCACATAGTGATAATTTATAAAATCAGCCAGAAAATCGCTCATATCCTGCATGTTACACATCTAGCATGTAGCTTTGTTAGGTTAAAGGTCAAATCGTTCATCCATGCTTCTTAAAGATTTTAAGCTGAAGAAATGCTGAGTAAACACTTTATACTAGATCAAACAGAAATCCATCAACAGAAATCATAAACATATTGCATGAGCAAATTAAGGAAAATACTGAAATAGGTTAAAGGCCTAACCACTTTTACTAATAATGATGTTGGTACCTTATAATAACATACCTGTTTAGGTTAAAGGTCGACCTTTAATTGTTTATTTTTTCTTTGAATCTACAAATGACATAAACACTTTAAAATAATGAAGAACCTCCAAAAAAAAAGGAATCTTGTATACCCATAGAGAGACTCTCTATCAATATTGGATATTTGAAAGTCAACCAGAAATCATTGCATATATTAATACTATAATCAATTCACCCACCTGTATGGTCTCATTTCCCCGCCAGGGGGGCCAAATAACAGATCAGTTGGGTTAAATTAAATTTATTTTTAAATCGTTTAAATTCTATTACTAACATAGTTTTAAAGCACATGATATTAAAATACTAAAATATGTGTAGTTAAGAGTATTATAATTCTGATAGTAAAGCAAAAGTTATCCCCTTCAACTGCTCCACTCATCCTTGGTTAGTATCATATATATTTAAGAACTTACATATACGAGTACATTATGGACCCAAAATTTCACAATAAGTTTAACCATAACCCAAAAGTCCTCTAGTATCATAATAGTATCCTATAGTATGTAATATCAAACCCCAAAACAAGGATGAGTGAAGGAAACAGTGAGGGTATGCACTAAGCGGTTAGAAGGAGAGAATTTTGAGATTTTGAAGGGTGAAACCACCCGAAGCCACAACATGAAATTCTTTAGGATGAAAAGTTTGCTTAGCAGGTAAATAATGATTTAAACTTTACAAATGATAGTTATTTGAGAGAGATTGTAAGAAAAGAGATGCACCAAGGACCCTACTAGGTATGTAGGGAAGCACGAAAAGTAGAAGAGACTGGGGAAGTGACTGTAGGTAGTGTCTGTCTATACCTCCATATTGCATTGGAGGTCCAAGTCCCATGTGACATTATATCCTGAAGAGGGACTCCATGTTGGAATGCCCAGAAAGTACCCTCTTTTCTGAACATGTGAAAAGTCAAGTGCACAGGAACCTTTAGTTTCTCACCTATCATCTTAAGATGTTTTGTAGCGGCAGAATCAGTCAAAGCAGTAGTCCTACCGGCATTGATCATGGAGAACAATGGACCATTTGGACCTAATGGCTTGTTGGCCAGCAATGTTTTCAATGCTGCCACAGGGCAGATAATTGTGTTTCCTAGTGCAGGTATGACAATGGTTTTAGTTTCTTTTCTATCTCGTATGGTTTTTGACCATTTAAGTAAAATTGTAGCCCCAATTGGGGAGAATAAAATATCTCCTCTACATAAGTGCCTAGTAACATCAAAACTTGAGGAGGTATGTGGTAGTATATTCAAAATTCTCAGAAAAGAGAAGAAAGCAAAGGTATACAATGCAATGAAGATGTCTGAATGTGGAAACTGTGGGCAAATTGTAACAATTTCCAACAAAATTTGATCTGTGATCACAAAAGGCTGAGATGGTTTGAATTGGCGGTTGATTTTTAAAGATCTAGTGTAAAGCTGTATTCTTTCATCTCTAAACACTTGTGTGGGCAAGCCAAATAATATGAATTTGGCTCTGATGGCTGCCAAATAATTTGCAATATGACAATGGGAATGACCATGCTGTTATAAAAATTCCATAAAAGCTAACAAGTGCCATATGTCTACCTGATCCAGAGACAGCCCAGTTGACACCAGGAAAGTCACGAAGTCAAAAAACATCCTATCATAATTTCTTTTTGTGGCAGGACGATGAGCTAATTGTAATCTCTCCCAGGCCCTGGTGGCGAGCTGAGCTGTCCCAGGAACCATATCTGAAATCATATTTCATTATTAAACAACATTAAGTCCATATGTGGTAAAATACATTGTGGATCTGAAACATACTGTTGTAATTTAACATGATCTTGATGTGTGTCACCCCATCTGGATAGCAAATCCGCCACAGTGTTTTTTACTCCAGTAATATGGGTGATATGAATAATTATGTTGTATAATGCTGTTAATAACCAAATATTTCGGACACATGTGGCTAAGATATGATCTCTGGCTTTGCCACTATTCAGTATTTCCACCACAGGGAGGTTGTCGCAATGAATGCATATTTTTTTGTTTGACCATATAGAACCCCATATCTTAATGGCTACCATAATATTTATCATTTCAAGGTGGTTGATATTGTACCCCTCATAATGCAAAAGAATGGGAAGTGTATAGACCATATTATGTTAGATGTTTATAGGAAAAGGTAGGTTCACTTTTTCTAGTTTTATTTTTTGTTCTTCCTTTTGGACATGCATTACACTTGCTGGTTCTGTCTCTTCTTTCTGCTGGTTGCTTTAGCAACCAATACCACCACTGGCAACCCTTTCACATTACCAATCACTGCTCCCTTAAGTTTGCATTTCTCTTTTCCTGCCTTTTCCCCCATACAATTTGAGTCTGGAATTCACCCATGTCTCAACAGGGTCAAGTAGGGTCAGTATTAATCCTAGCCCTAAAACTCCCCTTTTAACTGGAAGTCTGTATCTGAGGGCGACATCCCAAAATTCGAAATTCTTCCCCCACCAAATCATGCGATCTGGTACCGATACCAACTTTAAAGAGTGCATGGACATTCTAGTCACTCCCATTACCAATATTATAAATTACTTGCTCAAAGAAGGGAGCTTCCCTAATTGCTTCAAAATCGCATATGTCACCCCCTTCTCAAGAAAACTAGACAGAAATCTCCGTAAAAATTATAGACCAGTGTCCAACCTTAGTTTCATATCCAAAGTGATCGAAAAAGTAGTGGCTGGCTTAACAGCTAAATAGTTACATTGATAGTGGGGGGTCTCCAATGTTAACCAATCTGCTTACAGGAGATTGCATTCCACAGAAACAGAACTGAAAATCCAAAATGATATTGCTGTGTCGATGGACTCCGGTAAGGGTGTTGCACTCACATTACTGGACCTCTGAATGTCCTTCAATACTATCGATCATAACATTCTTTTTTAATTGCCTCATGCATTTGTTTGGGGTTGATGGCACTGTGTTGAGGTGGATCAAATAGAACAGAATGTTAAACTTGGTAAAATAGCTTTTCAGATGCATTTTCACTCCCCTATGGAGTACCCCAGGGGTCTGTTATGGATTCTCTTCTTTTTACCCTTTACACTTTCCCCCCTCCCCTCAGTAATATCATTTCCAGTTTCAATGTCACCTACATCTATATGCAGACGACACCCAAATATATCTAGGCACTTGAATATAGTAACTTTGATTCCACTTTTGCTGAGCTCACTGAGTGTCTCACCTGTGTTCAAAAGTGGATGGATGGTGTAAAACTGAAACTCAACCCCAGAGAAAACAGAATTCATTAGTGATAGACAAGCCAGAAAGTCCCTCATCCAAAAATTTCCAACCCAATTTCTGGGAAATTCTATCTCCCCTACTGATACAGTCAAGAACCTAGGTGTTAGCTTTGACTCTGGAAACATAACCAAGGATTGTCATGCCAGTTACTATCAGCTCAAGGACCTAAGACACATCCACAAATTCCTCAGTGTGGAGACTGCAGCCTTGTTTGCAAACTCAATGATCAGCAGTCGACTTGACTACTGTAACTCCCTATTCTATGGCATAAGTAAATATAATGTGGCTAAACTCCAAAAGATTCAAAATGCCCTTTGCAGAATTGTTTTAGACATGATAGAACTAGACATGTCACTCCCTTTCTTCAAAAACTACACTGGCTACCTATTACTTACCACATCTTGTTTAAATATAATCTAATTACTTTCAAGGCCATCAAATTCACCGTTCAAACTTATCATCCTAGATCAAAACCAGTAACCTAACTCATAGAAATCAGCTATCTCTGTCTTCAGTATGTCCTAGAAAGGCCATTGGTAGGCGAGGTTTTGCAATAGCTTCCCCCCGTGAATGGAACAGACTCTCACAATCAGTCTGATCACAGCACATAACAGGTTTCCGAAGCCAGTTAAAGCCTATTTGTTTAGACTAGCATATTCGCGGCCATACTACATCTCCCCAGTGGGTGTTTATTTTGATCTCAACCTTATATGTCCCTGGACTTTCCCTTTTTGATCTCAAGTGCATCTCAAGTGCATTAGAGTATGTTGTATCAATTTTGCGCTATATAAATGTTTCTATTCTATTCTATTACGAAGCCTCTAATTACCCAGGTAAGATAAAATAGACTCTTAGTCTAGACTCTATATTTACTAATATATTCAAAACCACTGAGGCTTTATCTATTGCACTTTGAGAGCCAACAGAATTGGAACGGCATCCCCATTATTAATTTAACTTAAATTATGGCCAGAGTGTGATCTACATGAGCCACCACGACTCTAATTATTTACCTTACCTTCTTCTAAGTTCAATCTTTATATCTCAGGATCTCTAATAGTGACCTAACAGCATGATTCATTTAATGAAATATAACTACTTTGACCTCAACCTCTTATACTACATCTACCTTTCATCCCTATAGAATAAGCATGTGATCCCAAAACTCATCTCTCACTAGTCTTTACTTACACACCATCATTCATAACACACTTAGAAGCTTAGTTAATGGCATTGTAACCTTCATATAAGCATACCTGAATGCCTGGCACTCATAAGACAAAATAACCCCTGACCTTAAAGGTGACCAGCAGTCAAACAAAATCACTTGATATTTATTTCTCTTAAATTAACCCGTATGTTACCATACTTTCATAAGGATACCACAACAGAATTTTTAACGCTTATTTAACTCAGGAATATAATCCCTGACCTTACTGATAGGTGACCAACACGCAATCCATATGACCATCTAATCAATCCTCTCAAAATAATCATAACAAGTATTTTTCTTTTCTGCTTATTTACTTTAAAGAGACTTAGCCAAAGCACTTGACTTTTGTTATTCATAACCCAGCTACCATATACTCACACTTTACAAATAAACAGCCCGGGAACTGTCAAGATTATGTTTATAATTAAATATTAAATAGAATCTATTTGTTACCCAACTCAAATCCTAAATATATTAAGATTACTATAAGCAGTATATGACTTAATTACCGCTATATAGCCTTATATTTTTAACTGGAAAATCCATATCAAGAAGTAATATTTACACTACCTCATCTCCTATTAAATGTATATATATGTGCCAATATATGAATATAATTTTTAAACCAAAAAAGTTTTAAAATGAAACAGGGAAATACTTTAGATCCAGCAAATGACATTGGTTAGAAAATGGTGCTAGAGAGATACTTAAAAATTGATTTGTTGCAGAGGTGAACTTACTAACCCCCTTACTATATATCCACTCAGAGCTTGACAAGATACTGCAACCAATCTCAATTTTGAATAAATAAGTTATACAGTCCCCAGGTCCCCCCACCCCAACACAAGTATGACAACGGCTGAGGGAATTCAATTTTATTATATATATAAATAGTAATTAGCTATACCTTTAACATGCAATACACAACTAATACTACTAATATATATATATACACCTGTTCATGCAAGATATACACATAACAAGGGCATGATCCACACGATCCAAGACTTGTAAAACACAATATAAAACTAAAATAACTGAATGTAAAAGAAACCTAAGACACCATAATTAAGATGTTACTACTTAAGACAATACTAAATAACATACGTTACAACCATATACAAGTACAGTTACAGTTGCAATTCACACACTAATAAGCAAAAAGATGATGATTAACTACAACACAGTACAATTTACAAGCTTCGACTTAAGACCTAACTACACCATAGGTTTTACTAAAATTAAGTATAAGTTAACTTAACCCAGGATTCCTGAAATTGTACCCACTTAATTAACATGTACTCATCCAAAGACCTAACTACTCGGCAAGGCCCTATCTATCCCACCAATGTAAATCCCCCTACAATTTGCTTAGTGAGGCATAAGCCTGGGGATCAGGAATCCTATGTGTGATAGCATGCAAAATGTTACATTAATCTTATATGAAACCTGCCAAACCCAACCAGTAGGAAGCAATATAATGTAAAGCATCTATGAAAGCATATTCTTAAATCCGGACGCCACTCTAGAGCTGGACTGTGAATCTAAAGATATGCAACGCCAAACGCAGTCCGACATCCAGGTGCCATACTGCTGAATATCCTCAATTGCAACCCTATTCTTATAAGCCAATGTGGCATCTGAACGTCGGAAACAATGGAATGAGTAAAAACCTTTCCTGAGACCCATGATCTGATTTAATGACGCAAGAACTTTCCTGACCCGAGAGTCTGTCATTACCTTTATGCCTTTGGATGCGAAACATTGAAACAATGGATCCATGTCAGCTGGATGAAACAATTGAAAAACACTTTGAAGGGCCAAGAATGGGCAAATGGGGCAATCGAGCCTTGGAAGTGTAATAACCTTAACCTTATCAAAATCTTTTACTGCATGAGGAACTAAATTTGAAAGACAAAAGAAACCAAAATAACTTACCAGAAACATGGCTTTATATATAATCCCATTGCTGAATGATTCCACTAATGAAATTAAACACTGCAATGTAACAATATCTATAACGTGTTTTTGTGATACTTTCAGTGGACTGTTAATTCTGACTGCTTTCAAGAAATACTTGACTTTTGGATGTTCAAACGCTTCAAATGGGAGATTATACAATATACTCATTGCTTTGAGAGCCTATACATAATTATTCAACATGTGTACTGAAACATCATGCACCACTAAGTACTCGAGAAATGGCAACACCACTGACAGATTTAATTGAACTAAAGGTGCATTCACACATATACAAAACGCAATGAACACTTTGAACATGGACAAATACGATTGTCTGGTTTTTGGCCGGAACGCCAATGCAAGCCTATTGGATGCAATTCTGCCCAGGGATGCGCTAGCACTATTACCTTCAACACAAAGTATAGCATCTCAGAACTTATCGACCACTATATACATGTGATCATTTATATATTATTGTCCAATTCCAACATGTCAATATTTACTGGTAACCATATAGGATTGTTGACTAACAACTGCAGCTCTTGCATATCAGTGCTTGAATTTGACCAACGAGACAGTAAGTCAGCTGTTCTATTATTCTGACCTAACATATGCACATAATGTACGTCAATGTCACGTAACTCAGTTTCGTACCATATATTACGAGCACAGGCCCATAAAAAAGGGTCCCTAGCCCGCCCAGAGGTGAGAGTGGATACAATTGCCTGGTTGTCACATTTGACCAGCACACGTTTGCCACTCCATTAATTTGTAAACACTCTGACAGCCAATAAGATGTTCACCATTTCAAGATGAACAATGTCCATGTTTTTGAACCCACTAGGGATGGACAGGTGGTACACCAGATTTCCCCACACTGCCCCAAGACCTGTGAGACATGCGTCTAGTGCCAAGGTATGATTCACTTTCTTGTGAGCATAGAATGAAACACCATTATAGGTGGGCAGGAATTTTTGGAACCAACGAATATCGCGTTTGAATGCGTCAGAAAGAATAATTTTGTTAGGGTTGGTGGCATGACGCAACACATCTAGCATCCTGTTGAGGAAACACCTTGCTGGCTTGACACACTTGTGCATGTAAAGAAGGGATCCTAGTAACGATTGTAATTCCCTTTTTGTGCAATGGCATTTCTCCCCATAAGCATCAACCATCAGATGGACGTCACGCAGCTTGTGTACAGGTTTGGAAACCATACCCTTAATGGTATCTACCAAAATGTCCAAACAAACAACAATGGTACTGGGGTTAACTAGTTTCTTTTGGCTTATGGTCAGGCCCAGTGAACGCATTATGCCAAGGAGTGTGTCGAACAAACGCCGCACAACGGAAGGCATGCCAAACCCTAAAAAATCATCCCGTTGATGCATGATGTAACGCACCGCGTCGCTTACGCATTAAAAAAACTGGCTTCTGTGCCTGCTGCCGAATGGCAGACAGGTGTCTATGTACACGCCATGCCAATTCAAACCTAGTAAATCAAAGTCAAAGTGGTCCATCTTCAAATGACAGAAGGCCCTGCTCACATCAACTTTATATGTGTATATGTTAGCCCCTTTTCCAATACATTTGAGCTCAGCAGTGAGATGGTCAATCGTAGGAAACGTCAACGTAAAATCTGAGTTCAAATATCCATGCTTATCCACCCCATCATTAATGGATGCATTCTTAGGCCAGCTAAGATCAACTATCACCCTCCTAACTTCAGAGTTTGGCTTTGGTCTTGACATGAGGGGAAAATGTAGATTAGGTGTAGGACTGGACTCAAACGGACCTACAATAGCCCCAAGTTCAACTTCTTCATCATTGTATGCTTTGATTTGATCAGGATGATCCATTGCTGATCTATGATTTTCAATTTTATGACACAATGGGCAATCTCTGTTAAATCCCACTGGGAAATCGAATGTCAATAAATGTATGAACTGCTGGTCCCAGTAATCTTTCAGCCAGTCTTGCTACACCTTTAAATTTAGTTGGGAGGACAATTGAACATGAGCACCCATAAAATTTGGAACTCCATGAGACTTGACATATTCATACAGATGGCTTATGTTTTCAAATTTAACTGTACTACCTTCATTCCGTCTTGGGATAAGCTGATCAGACAATGGAACAAAACTGAAGTCATACTTGGACTGACTCTTGTACAGGTAAATGATACCAGAATTCGGATCCGGATTGTCACTTTTGTTTGCAATTTTGTACAACAAAGCATGAGCAAATTTGTCATTGTCGTGTGAATTGATATCAAACAATAACTTGGCATCAACTGCATTTGTTTTGACCTCGCTGCTCATGCTAATTTCTTCAGGTTGGACAACATTTTTTGCCAAGGTGCGTTTGGATTCTTGCGATTTACCTGCTTCTTCATCAACCCCAACAACCCCTGCATGCTCATTGTTGTCCCTTTCTTGCACAGAATCTTTTCTACTAAAAGTGCGACTTGTAACTATTTCATTGTGAATGCGTTCATGTGCCCTGCCCTTAAGCACACTTGCATATGAGCGCTTAAAACCTTTGCCCAGTGCAGCATAACCCAACCTAAATGAGTATTGCAAGGGACGGACCATTTCAGATTGTACCTGCTTTGGAATACATTTGGAATTATAAATAATTCTATCATTATATTTATTCACAGCTTTGGTACTGGATTCAATATTATCAAGATTGAAAGGCACCCTTGTGTTTTTATTTGCGACATAGCTTTTGCTGCTCATTACGTCTAATGAGCAGCCCCTCCCTCGTTTTTTGGGACTGCATTCTTCTTCATCATAACACAATCTTTCTTAGGGTGATTTAACAACCTACCCTGCTGCAAACAACGCGCACACACATGCTTATGCAGTTTACCTGCCACTTCATGGTCCTTTGTAAAGGTACACGACCCATTTTGGAAAAACTTGCAAAACCACGGCTTGCGTCAGATTTACTCCATGACTTACTGCCTGAACCAACATGTTTCTGCGCATGCGCGCGCCGGATGCGGTCATTTCAATTCAGCTAAAGTCTGTTGCATCCTCCATGAGGTTGGACATGTAACCAATCATCCTTTCATGCCTACCATGATCTGACTCATCTAAGATATTTCTCGCAAATCCTTGCACCCATTGAGAGAGACTTAACTGGTCATATAGAATAGAATAGAATAGAAACATTTATATAGCGCAAAATTGATGCAACATCCTCTAATGCGCTTGAAATCAAAAAGGGAAAGTCGAGGGACGTTCGAGGTCATGATCCAAGGTTAGCGCCCGCCAGGGAGATGTACTATGGTGGAGGATATGCTAATCTAAACAAGTAGGTCTTTAGCTGGCTACGGAAACCTGTTATTGTTTGTTGTGATCGTACTGATTGTGGGAGTCTGTTCCATTCTATGGGGGAAGCCACTACAAAACCTCTCCTACCGATGGCCTTTTTGTGAGAGGCTGAGGAAAGAGAAAGACGATTTCCACGTGTTAGACAACTGGTTTTGATCAAGGATGATAGGTATGTGGGTTGAGAGAAATTTATAGCCTTGAAAGTAATTAGATTGTACTTAAACAATATACGGTAAGTGATAGGAAGCCAGTGTAGTTTTTGAAGAAAAGGAGTGACATGGCTAGTTCTATCAAGTCTAAAAACAATTCTACAAAGGGTATTTTGTATCTTTTGGAGTTTAGCAACATTGTACTTACTGATGCCATAAAGTAGGGAATTGCAGTAGTCAAGTCGACTACTGATCATTGAGTTTGCAAGCAAGGCTGCAGTTTCCACACTGAGGAATTTACGAATACGTCTTAGGTCCTTAAGGTGGTAGTAGCAGGCTCGACACATATTAGTTATGTGGTTGGAAAAGGTGTTTCCAGAGTCAAAAATTACACCCAGGTTCTTGACTGTATCAGTAGGGGAAATAGAATTTCCGAGAAGTTGAGTAGGGAATTTATTTATGAGGGACTCTCTGGCTTATCTATCACCTATTATAATAAATTCAGTTTTCTCGGGATTGAGTTTCAATTCACGCCAGCCATCCAGTTTTGGATACATGTGAGACACTCTGTAAGCTCAGCGAAACTGGAATCAAAATTCCTATTGTCCAATGCTAGATATATTTGGGTGTCATCAGCATATAGATGGTGGGTGACATTGAAATTGGAAATGATATTACTGAGAGGGGTTGTGTAAAGGGTAAAAAGGAGGGGGCCCAGGACAGAACCCTGAGGCACACCATACGGAAGTGAGAACACATCTGAAAAGCTATTTCCTAATTTAACCTTCTGTTTCCGGTTTGAGAGATAGGATCTGATCCACCTCAACACAGTGCCATCAACCCCAAACCAATCTCTTAGGGAATTAAAAAGAATGTCATGGTCGATAGTGTCGAATGCCGCTGAGAGGTCTAGCAGTGTGAGTGCAACAGCCTTACCAGAGTCCAACGAAGCAGCAATGTCATTCTGGATTTTCAACAGCGCTGTTTCTGTGGAATGGAGTCTCCTGTAAGCGGATTGGTTGACATTGGAGAGCCCCTCGCTATCGATATAATTATTTAACTGGCAACTACTTGTGTACGAGTGTCCCCCCAAGGATGGCTTCATGCGGCCAGGCGACTTTGTGTTTTACTATGACCTCAACCGCCCCGCCCCTTTTTGATTTTATTTTGTTTTCATTACCTGCCTTTTGCTGCATACTCTCAAGTTGCCTCTACCTACTGTCAACCCTGCGCTGAATATCAGCTGAACTTCTCAATGTTGCTAGGTTTGGCAAGTTACCACGAGAATCTACATCTGACTCACTTTCAGAACTACTGGTTTGCAAAATTTTTACAGGCTTTTTAACTGTCACAAAATCATTACTACAACTACGTATCTTAGACTGTTCATCTGTTCTACGTCGCTTGACTTGCTTGTCACTCTTGACTTCGGCCACTTGTTCTTCCACTGCCTCCAATCGTGTGTTCATTCGTTTAAGCTGCTGCAGAATTTTCAAAGACACTGAATCCTCTTTGTCACTTAAACTTGCATCTGTATATACGTGGCTGCTTTTACAACCACTACTCTTCTTGGTGGCATAACAAAGTCAATGTCCATACTGGTATGAGCAGCACTTTCACTACATTTCCCCTTCTTGACACTAGCACTCTTCTTGGCCTTAGCCACTGGAACACCATCTTGTGGCATATCAAAGTTTTTGTCCATGCTATTTAACACCATAGAACTTGCATTGTGCTGAGATCCTACCACTTCCTCATCAGTACCCTCCTCCACTTCTTTCACACGCTTGCACTTCTTTCCCGTGGGTGGGAAATCACCACATTTATTACAGTAATTTTTGTTTGGCATTTTAAATGTTTGTAAACTGAAACATAGGAAAGGGGACACCCGCAGAACTCTAAGCCGACCTCCCGAGACTTAGTTATGAAGAATAAGAATTGGAAGAATTATTCGACACTCAGCCCCAACTAGCCCCCAGAAATAAGTTTAGACCATCCCTCTTGGGACAAGTAACCAAGCCTGAGGTTGTCAGAATAGAGCTCTGCTATGCCTGCCTCCACGCACAGCAATACTAGTCCACATAAAGCAATATCGTGACTTCAACATTTGATTAACGTACATAAAACACTAAAAACTAAAACGTTGTTAACAGTTTAATTTCATGTAAAATTCTGAAGTATTTTCACTAAGAAAAGCGCCCATTTATGAACAAACCAATCAGAATACAGAACACAACCCCTAGGGGAATTATTCTTGACAACAGCAAGGTCTTGCCTGTAAACAACTAGACTGGTACCCCACCTAAGACAAACCCTGAATCCCACACAGAAGGGCTAGGAGGCCCCGGGACTGAAATGCGCAATGCCCATGCATTGCCCTATAGAGTGTACTCATTGTTTGGAGAAATTGTTTATGGGGATATTAGTAGATCAAAATCTCTTTTCAAATATGTATTAAAATAACTATTTTCATGACCTCATCTTTTATCTGGAAAATCCTTCATGATAGTCAAATAGTTTTACCAAATATTTTGTAGCCCAGTCCTATGCTATCCTAAAAAATTCATCAAATAACACAATATGCAAATGAAATTAAAATGCTATTTAATTAAGTAATTTATTTAAACTGATAATAATTAATAAATATTTTCTACCTCATCTTTTACTTGGGAAGTCATGCATGTCATCTTAAACTTCAATCACTGATTGATAGTTTCTAAAACAACCAGAATTGACACCTACTCAGTCTTTGTTTCAGTTTTCGATTTGATTAAATAAACATACAAAGCTAGGTCAGGGACTTCAGACGCCATTACAATCCCTATTTTTGAAATCGACCTTTAGGCTACAAGTTTTTTTTTCAAATTTATTGGAAATTCAACCTGAGTATATATTTACCCACTAACTACTCATCCATCTGATATTACCACCGACATCTGAAACTCAAACCTATGCCATCCCATTATCTTACTGAAGGTCCTCTTGTCACATTCAAAATTTCATTTTTGTGTTATCTATACTATTTATAAATATATGTGTATATATATACATTTTCTTGTCAGGGGTATTTACGATTATGTTGTTCTACAATTTTTCAATTCATTGATGATGCTTTAAAATATGAATATTTTAGATCCCCATTTGGAGAAAAAATCAAGGCCATCTAAAATCCTATTTCTCAGACAGAAACTTAAAAAACAAATTTGGAAAGAAACCTTAAAGAGAATATACCAAGGACATGTAAGACCATTCCACTGAGTACTATACTACATTAAGAGATGCAATACATAAACTTAAAGACAAAATTTGGAGACTATTTCAATATCAAAGTTTAATTACTATAAATGAAGTGATAAATAAATCCAAATATATATTTCAAAGACCATGGCATAGGTTAATGAATATGTGAATCTAGGTTGATTGTAAGATTTGTAATATTACAAACATTCAAGTTTATTTTATTAACTGATCCACAAACTTTTTAAAGTGAGCATTCCTGAACCTTATAACAGAAGAGTTAGGCATTTAAAATAGATATTATCATTAACATGTTGGTAATCAGTGACTAGATAAAACGTTTAGAAAATATAAAGTACAATCTGTAAAACATCATCGGCACATGCAGATTCTGGCACATTAAATGTAAAACATTGTCTGGAAGACAAAGAACCGTTATGGATGATACAAAATGCAGCTATTAATAACAAATTCTGTTTAACTGCTCTTTCATAATTTATTTTATGGCAGATTGGTCATTCATAATTTTATTGATACAATTAAACTATGGATTGAAATCCACTATAATATAAATTATTAAGTACGTGTACACACATTTCCTCTGAAAATGACGATTACATGAATCAGGTATGTGTAAAAATACTCTGTCACACTTGAATGTAGTATAATCTGTAAATTAAGTCTTCAGATATTTTTCCAGATTGTGTAAAACAATCCTAGTTACATATCTCAATTGTATATGTCATGTCCCTGTCACAAAATCATGTTGTGAATAAAAGCTTGGATTACTTATAAAGTAGGTGTAATTGTAATATCAATGTCAGAGCTCTTCTGATTGAAATGAGAATTATATTAATTATCAAGTATCTGTACATTTAATGTTTGTGTTATATTACTCTGTTGTATCTGAAATGAGGATCGCATGAATCATTGAGTATATGCAAACAAACACTGTAACTCCATTCTGTTACGAATAAAATAAGAATAACATTAGTTATCAAAAATGTGTACATTTATTACCCCAATCATATAGCTCTGTTGTTTCAAATATGGGTTATATGACCAATCATGTATAAATATATATAATAATCCATTACATTTTGCTGTAATATAATCTGTAAAGGAAATCCATAGAAGTGTGTCAAAGTGAATGTATCAAAAATAACGCCAGTCAAACATCCCTGTTATTTCTAAACTAATTGAGCATAGTTTGGTGTTCATATGTTTTACATTGGTAGTTTGTTGGATATACCAACAAGTTTGTAAATATAACCAAAATTTATTACTTTAAAGGATGGGTGATAAGGATGGAGAATTATAGCACTAGTACACCACTCATTTGTGCTTTAAATGAGTAATACTTAGTAATCAAGTTTGTATACATATCATGTCTATGTCACATTACTGTTTAGTATAATCTGTAAAGCAAATTATAAAATATGAAGTTGTAATATTAAATAATTTATAGTAAACACCAGCTCTTGCCAGGATTGAAGTCATTAGACATTAGGGTGTAGGTAAATATACATGTAAATAAAGAGTAGCTATCAAAATGGATTAGTGAAAAGCTGGGCAGTTGAGTGAAATGGGAAGATACTCAAGACTCAAAGCCAACTTGATAAGCCAAGGTTTAGCAGTGACAAGAGGTGAGCTCAAGGTAATATGCGAGGTCATGTCCTCATAAGCCATAGTATCATTTGCCAACTAGTGTAAGCTTTACAAAAGAGTGAAACACATTGCGGAAATTTTATTTACATGTTAGTAGACAATGTATGACCATAGCAGGATTTTAAGTAAAATTTTAAAATTCCACCAAACCCAAATAAAAAAGAGTGGGGAATGTTTGAGGAGAAGGTGGAAGGTATGATGGATGGGGCCTGTGAAGCGTTCTGGAGGTAGATCCAGACCGCTGAACTTCTCCATAGTTCATGACTCATTATATTCTGGAGGGAGACATTGTGATCAAAGGCGAACGTAGCCCTGGATCGCCTGAACGTATGAAAACTGAAACCTTTGGTAGGGAAATTTTTATGAGCCAGGATTTTCTTAAGGGAAGTGAATGACCTGTTGATGTGGAAATGACTGGACTGCAAAGAGGGGAGCAGAAGGAGACAATTTTCTTGAGGCCATAAGGGCTGATAATGCCCTGACTGGACATAAGTATATATTGCTTAGCTGTGGTAGCTGAACCACATGGTGAGATTTATTATCTTGAAGGGTCTTAGTCCACTTAATAATCAAGTGGGTCCCTGGAGGGGCAAAAATGACGTCCTGACGCAAAAAATGCCTAGAGGGGTCAAACTTCTTAACGCTGTGGAGGGCTATGTTGGACATCCTGAGAAAGGCAAAGTATGATGTGAGAAAAATGTCCCTATATAACAGGGGATCTGAGAGAATCTCACAGGCTATTGAGATGTGATATAGCATTTCTATGGAAAATATACCTCTGGGCGTGGGGCTGAAAGGAGAGTTAATTGAGATACTTCTGATAAATCTGGATATAACAGGATCAGAAGTGGGGTTGGAATCTAGGTGATAATAGGAGGCAACTGATCTGACAGAGGAGAGATAATTTTTGATGACCTTTTGATACCATTGGTGTATAAGCATTCCAAAAATACAAGTATGTTGTGAACAGTGATGGAGATGGAAAGCTGCATAAAAATCATGAAGGCGATAAATGTTCTGAAGTGTCTGCTGTGTGCTGAAGTAGGTGAAGGTCTGAAGGCTGAAGTCACTCTGTGCCAGGCTGTGTTGAATAGGTGAGAAGATCTGGATGTGGCTCCTACAATCAAATATTAAGATCAAGATTAAAATAGTGGGGAACAACTCTGTCCCAAATGCAATTTTCTGTAAGAGTTTTTAATAAAGATCCATTTAGTGAAATTTTTGAAACCATTGGTCTTTGAAAAATTCAGTGGTAAGGGAAATCTTCCTCTTGTGGGTGTTTTTACGAAACAAGTCAAGCATTCTGTTAATGAAGGTACGAGTGGTACGACGCATTTGTGGATGTAAATCAGTTTCCCCAACAAAGACTGGAAGTTCTTCCTAGAGAGATACGTTTTCTGATTTACATGAAAGCACTCTTGGTTAATATCTTTCCATTTTTGAGGGCCAATACTCAGGGAGGCCTGAGGTATGTTGATTCTTATACCTAAACATGTAAGATGTTTGCAGGGGGGGCAAAGCTTGTCCTCATTGATAGAAGGCCCAATTCTTGCAATAAAGTGTGGAATTGGTCTAAGTGACGCCTTGCGTCACCACTGGGGGAGACCCCAATGTAATTATCAATGTAGGCAAAAACGCTAGCACCAGTTTTTTGGATGATGTGAGTGATGGCGTCAGATACCATCTGGAACGCAGCGCTGCTGTACGTCCAGCCGAACGCGACGCTTTGGTCCAGGTAGAAGTGATTATCCCACTAGATACCAAATTTGATGGCGTCCTTAGATTACGGAAGGCTCTGGCAACATCTTATAAATGAGAGGATCTTCTGTGTTCAAAATTTTTTCAACAATGTGATCAAAACTGAGAAACTTAAGTGTAAATCTCCTATTATCAAAGTGCAATTTTGAAACCTGATCATTAACAGAACCTCCATAGGGATGTGATAAGTTCAGGATCACTCGACGCTTGTCAGAGTCCTTAGGACGTGTCAACATAGAATGAAAATGTGAAGAGTTTACAAAATCTGTAGGTCCCAGTATGGCACCCAACTGAATTTCCTTGTGAAGGTATTCCTGGACTGCAGTATGGTATTGGGTGGCAGAGTAGTGATTTTTGACATTAGTATTAGAAAGTTGATCCGGATCAGTAAGTAACAGGGGAAAGCCAAACTTCAAATATTGCAGAAGTATTTGGTGTGGATAATCCCACAAAATCTGTTCCCATTTGTCTATATTCAGTCCGGATTTCAAAGCAATGATTGATGGTTAAGGACACCTATAACTTTGTTGGGTATACAAGCATCCCTGTTGACTGCATCCCGACTGCCATGATGGTGCAAATGAGCTTCAATACCTAGGCGAGTTTCCTGATAGTTATGTTCCTGGTTAGTAAGCAAATGGTTAGTATCAGCCAGGTGTCTAGTAACTGAAATACCGGGTTTACACTGTTTATGATCACTCAATGTAAATGCTAACAACTGATCCTGTCCAAGGATAAGTTCATCAATCATGTCAACCATGTACGCTTCATAAGACGAGCCATATGTATGAATAATTAAATATGAAATGTTGATATAGATTGCAAAGACTTAATTTATAACCTAGATTGGATATTTTCTAGCATAATAATAAGCAATTAACTGGAACAAAGGTGGTACATTTCAAGAATTAACATAAAGAAGGATCAGTCTACAACATTAAGATTAATAAGCATATTATGTCATACGGTATAAGTTTCATACATTTTATCACATCATTTTCTTTACTGTCTTTATATTTTGTAAATCACTTATTTTTACACAATAAGCTTTTGTGGCATCATTCTGCTACTGCATAGAACATTTATTAATTTCTGCACATCAGTCCTTTCTGATCAACCATTATGAAAGGTGTATAATAAGCTCTACGTTAATCCAGAAATATTAAAACATTTTGTCTCTCACTCAGAGAATGAAAGAGAAACAGTTCAAGTCTGAGTAGTAATTTTATAGTCTTTAAGTGAATGATTCTAAAATGTTACATCAATTATTCATCTAATTATGTGTAGAATTTGGGATTTAATTGTAATTCACCCACAATATAATATGGGTGGACAATATCATTAGAAAACTGATTAAGATAAATATTTTTAGAAAACAAACAGTGTTTGTTGTAAGACATAACTATGTGACTGTCTACAGATAATAAACTTATTGCAAAAGTTTAGTTTTACATTGATAACAACAGATGTGATATTACGAAAATGACAAAATTAAGTAACATTTTATGCAGTATGAATTGCTTATTTCATTTATATATATATTTATATATATATAACGTTTCATTGTCAGGGCTTGATTGTTTTTAAGGACTAACTCTCCCATGCTTTCTTTCTTTTTCATTTTTTTTGAATACATGCTCAGTTTCAATGATCTGCAACTATGCCTCAGCAATTAAGGTTACTTTCATTGTGTACGACCTTCCATTTTATATGTGTGAACATCCAAAGATCAAATACTTCATAAAATCATTAAAAATAAACAGACCTTGGTGTGTTACTCATCATAATATTGTGGACATTCAAATGGTAAGACGAATGTATGACTTGGCTTTGACCCTGCCTGGTGGTCAAATTTTCAAAGCAATCATACTTACGGGTTTCTTTGCGTTCTTACGGCTCTCAAACCTTTGTCAACACTCTGCTACATCTTTTGACCCTTCCAGACACTTGACTCGTACTGATCTGATATTTACAAAGCAATATGTCAAGGTTTTCATAAAATTGTCCAAGACTATGCAAACTAGAAATGCAGTGCATATATTGACCTTACCAATCCTTGAAAAAAAGCTTTGTCCTAGATCTGCTCTTAAAGCTTTGCAGTCATTATATCCCTTTGATACCCAGTCCCCTCTGTTTCAGTGGCAAGGGACTGGAGGATGGGGCCCTCTGATAGATTCAAAAGTTAGGAAAACTCTCAAACGACTTAATATGGCCTTGGGTTTGAATCCTTCTCACTTCACATTTTACAGTTTCCATAGATCTGGTGTTACCTTGGCTTTTAACTCTAACGATCGCCTTTTCATGGAACTTCTTTTTTGAAATCTTCCGTTCTAGTGTTCCCTACTCGTGATTCAAGCTTTGATGTCAGTGTCCTACTGATGGCTTTGCAGTTCTTTGCGTTTTGGTCTTGTTTTTGAACGTGAGCTGTGACGAGGCTTTTAGCGATAACTTTTTACATTTTTGTCATTTTAAAATTTTTTCTTGGTCACTGAACTTTCATGGAATTTGCACTTCCATTGAGGAATCTGCCCTTCAAGTGCCAACTACTCGTGTTTCAAATTGCTTCTAAGCTCTGATTTCAGTGGCATGTTGATGGCTCACGTTTGTAGATCGACTAGGCTTTTGGGGCTTATTAGAGCCGACTCTTGACTAGCTAGTGTATGCTGCTTTCTTCTATTCCCTTCATAACATGTCTTGTTGGTACACATTTGGTCACAAATAAAGAAAGCATGAGCAGTGACTGTGACATCCCAGAAATAGACAACATTTGTCAGTTCGGTTTGTAAAGACAAGCTTAAAGGACCTATTAGTGAATATTTACAGAAATCAGTGTTTTTGTTCTTGTGAGAGACATTTACAATTAGGACCAATTACAAAAGTATCTTGCGAGTGACACAAAACCGAAATTAATCAATTTATGGTTATATATATATACTTTCATATATTCTATATATGTGCTAAGGTGTTATCTTACAATAACCGTATATGTAGTTTATATGCTAATGTTTTGGTTGGATTTAAATAATGCAATTTCAGAATAATTAGAAACACTGATCCACGTTGAATTAAAGTAAAGCTTACACCTATTTCTGAATAAACTCCCTAAATTGCGGAAATATTCCACATCAACTATCTCTCCTGCTCTTTTCTGCGGTCAAATTTATCTGCGTGTACCTTTGGGAACACATGCAATTAAAAGTAATTTCAATTCTTATGGATGAGTTCCACTGGAGCCGACCCTATAATCGACTCTAGGGTCAGTTGCAATTGTCGGGAGTCAGGGACCAAAATCCAGAAAAAAAGCACGCAAAAATGTTTGGTCAGTTTCATCTCCACGACAGGATGTAGTACATCCTGGCTTGTCCGGATCAACATCCTGACCTGATTAGGGTCGGGCTCATTTTCGTGTTAGGATAGGAAACTAACACAACAAGCCGTAAACCCCTAACAGACAAGCCGTATCAAGCCCCGACAAGCCATACTGACAAACCGACAGAACCGGACCATTCTCCTGAAGTCGGGATCGAGAGTTGGGATCAAACATACACTGTATAAACCACCTCTGGTTGTCATAAATCATCATTTGGCACTGCAAAGATGCCAGTTACACATCAGAGAGACTTATGTTTTGAGTTTCATGAGTTTCATTTTGATTTTCAGCATGATTTGCAGACAGAAAAGGACACATCTGGACCCAAGACCAGAACCTGCCCTGTAGCCAGCACTTTCACCACAATCGCAGGTGCGACCTAAAGATACCAAACCCCTGGGTCATGCCCTGGATCATTCAAAAAGAAGAAAGAAGATGCTATAGAACCCTCATGGCTGACTTAATACAGAATCATATCCCAGGTTACCAGAATTTTGTCAGGATGCCCCTGGCAGTTTTTACCTCATTGAGGAATGCATACACCACTGCATTGAGAAGTGAGTCACTAATTTTAGGAAGCCCTTAGCAATAGGATTAAAACTTGCAATAACAGTGATATACCTGGCAACAGAAGAGAAATATACTTCCACAGCCACCACTCAGGACAAGAAGAAATACTTCAAGACAAGAAAAAGGATGCTACAGTAACCTCTTGGCCGACTTAATACACATATCCCAGCATACCACAATTTTTTCAGATACCACCTGCCTTTTTTACCTTATCAAAGAACGCATATACCACCGCATCAAAAAGTCATTCACCAATTTCACGAATCCTTTAGAAGTTGGATTGAAACTGACAATAACACTGAGACACCTTGCAATAGGAGAGACCTACACATCCACCTTCTGTAAATTCGTCCCCCAGGTCTACCGAGGCATCCTTGATTAATTCCAGGACAAATATTTGTGCTGCCCTACTTACCCTGAAGAACAGAAAAAGGTAGAGGAGAAATTCAAAATCAGATGGAATACCCCCACACTCATGGGGCACTAGATGGGAAGCATATCGTCATGAAGAAGCAAAAACAGTCAGGCAATGACTATTACAATGGTAAGGTCTTCTTTTCTCTGGTGCTGCTAGCTGTGGTCGATGCAGAATAGATTCCTCTGGGTCAATGTGGGGGTCAAGTGGACCTTCATCAGAGGCACAGATTTTCAACAGAAGTGACTTGAGGGAGAAGATGGCACCGTGGGGCTTCCGCCACCTGAACCCCTGGGGGAGGGAGGGTCAAATTTGCACTATGTCTTACTGGGTGATGACGCCTTTGCCTTGATGCCATAGATGGAGAACCCCAGAGCAGAAGACAACTTACAAGGGAAGAAAGAATAGCCAACTACAGGGTCTCCAGAGGCAGGAGTTGGTTGAGATCACGTTTGGAATATTAGTGAGCAGATTTTGGCACCACTGGGCACCATGGAGCAATGGCCGAAGGTTGTCAGACGCATTACTTCTACATGAGTAGTGTTGCATAACATGCTGAGGACACACCAGGGCAAAACAGCCAGGGCACCAACCCCAGCATATATGTAGCAGCCCTACGGAATGAACAGGTGGTGTTTGTGCCAGATGACAACACAGGAATCCTTCGAGGGAGGCCAAACATCAGTGAGACCTACTGAAAAACTAATTCAATCATGTGGGGCATTGGCTGAGATTAGATGTGTCAACCAGAAACCCTGGGGCAGAAGAAGCTGGCATCTATCAGTCCTTTTCAGCACTCCCCAATTATTCCAAGAACTTTTACTTAAGCTAGTGTTGCTCAAATTTCAAAAAAAATTTCAAAGAAAATCCAATCTATTTCCAACAAGTTTCAAAATTATTTCAAACCAAATCACAAGTTCCCTGTTGAAAAGCTTCAATCCAAGTTATGTAAAAAGGTCCCCCATTGAAAGTCAAAATGTCAAAACTCGGAAAGTCTGAGTGTTTTAATTTTTTGGCCAATTTTTTATATTCGGACGGGCCAAAATTCTTAATCCAAAATCCAGTTTTGAAAATTTTAAATTTTTAAATTTTAATTAATTCTTAATCCAAAGTCCAGTTTTGAAAAATTTAAATTTTTTAACTTCAAATTTTTTCTTCACTCACACCTTCATTCACTCATTTTTTTTGTGTTTGGGGTGGTGTAATGCTTCTTGTTTTGGGTTTTTTTACTACAGTGGGCTGCCTTCATTAGATAGAGGCCATTTTCTGAAAAGTGGAAATCAGGGTGACTTATTTGTTGGGGCACCAAGCGATTAAACATCTGCTCCATTGATTTTTGTAGAAACAAGTTCGTAACCAGTCTATATTGAGCAGAAATGTCCCTCATTTGCTCTTGGTTCTTCTTTTGCAGATATTTCATGAGTTCTGCTGTTCCAAGTGGCTCTTAATCCTCTGAGTTTTTGGTGTCTGAGGGTCAATGATATTAGAGGTCCTCTGAGGCTTAGGCAGAGATAGTGTGTGTAGACACTTAGGAGGAAGTTGAACATCCTGAGAAACTGTCTGAGAAACAGGAACCAAGACCTTAAAAAGGCCGAGGGATATTTAAACAGTTGAGGTTGATTAAACAGTCATGGTGTAACAGAGGTTGCCAGGATATTCTTTGCAGAAGAAGGAAGTGGTGCCAGTAAACTCGTCAGAAGACTAATGCTGGTCACTGGTGCAGACAAACTGGGCTGTTTATATGTTTTGTAAACTATTTAGTGCCTCTACATCCAGCTCAAACGATCTGATTAACATATTTCTGAGGGTAATATGAAAAGGATCAAAGTTACACATACAGTCCCTTACCATGATTACTCTTACCATGATCATTAAATCATGCATATGTTAGTAGTCAAATGGCATTAACATCAAGGCCATCAAACGTCATTAACATTAAGGCAATGAATAATTTCTTGTCTTCCAAAAGGAGATAAACCACGACAATTCTTTAATAAAATCTGAAGACCGATTTCATTACTCTCAGTCACCTATATAAGATTTCATCTGCAACCCTAGTCTCTCACCTTAGGTCACTTCTGAAAAAATAACCTATGAAAATTAGTCTGCATTTATGAGTGGGTGGATGATTGGTGAAAATATACCTAACATATGACATTCTGCACTACTCGGAATGGGAAGAAATTTAAGGGTTGCTGATGTTAATTGATTTTCAAAAATCTTTTGACTTGGTCTCATGGGAATTTCTTTATTCGACATTCTTGGCTTTAAAAAGGATTTTGAAAAGGGATTCTAAAACTAAATACTAACATTAAATCATCTATCCTTCAAAATGGATTTTGTCTGAATTTATTGATAACATAATTTTTGGATAAATTTATTCACAACCCTCATATTAACTGTAGCAAAGAACTGATCTTAAATGGATTACAGGGCTTAACTATTCTCCAGCAATCAACATAATATAAAAATGTTTCGTGTTTGGAATCAAAGACTACTTACACCAATGGGATAGCTGTTTTACACTTGCAATATCCAAATGGATATATTTATTTCAGTCCCTTCTCCAAATAAAGACATTTTGAAGGAATTTGAAACTGTAATCTTTAAGTTTATCTGGGATGACAATCCTGACAAGGTTAAAAGGACAAGTTTAACAAAAAATACCAAGATAGAGGTCTTAATATGATAGATCTATGAAATTTTATTAGTGCTCTCAAAACAAAATGGTCATACAATATTCATTTATACCAATGCCTCGGAGATTAATTTGTTATCACATCTTGGTGTGCAGGTCCTCATTCCTGAGAGGCCACCTAAAATGTTGATTTATATAGTCAGTCCTTTTCTATAACTATTTAGTCCCTGTCTGTTTTTCAGTATTTGGCCCCTTGTGGTCATTTATGTTAGGTACTTTTTCATTGGTTGATAGAGGACTGACCACTGTGTGAGGATAACCATACTGTCATTCTTGATTCGATTATTGAGCGGCATGCATAAAAAATTCTTCCCCACCCCAATATCTAGATTCCCATTTGCTCTTGCTGCAGCGTTTTTCAGAGCTTGCCTGGATGTGGTGATATGCTGGACCCCTACACTCCATGAGCACTTGTCATTCTGGTCTGCTGCCCGGCCCCATGATGGACTTCAGCATGAGTGGTGCCCTCTCTGGTGATGTATTTAATGGACAGCACTGCATGTCTGTTTTTGGCCTGTCACCTGGTTGGTCCCTTTAGGCACATGTTTTGGAAGTAATGCTGGTTGTTTGTATGCATGTTTTTGCTTTGCTGGACTATGGCCTCCTGCAGCTAAGTCAAGTAGTGCCTACCTTCATAGTTGCCTGCTTTCGGTTGCAGTTACTTCCATCATTACTGCAGCTGCTGATGTTGTGTGCAGCAGCTGTCTTATTAGCAGCTCTTGTAATATTCACATCCAATCCCAAGCTACCATATGCATCAACTATGTTAGGGTTCGCATAAAGGGATGCAACTGATTGTGTGACTACTTCTGCTATGGTGTACATGTGGACATCACTTTCTTACTTCATGTGAGTTATTACCTGCAGTAAGGACATTGAGTACTATATATTCCTGTTTCGAATATTTGAAACATTATGATTTTTACTAAGGAAAATTTGATGTACTCATCCAGCTTTTGATATACTTGTGTCAAACACGTGGATGGCATCGTTACTTCAGTCCCCACCCCAAGACAGACAACACAGTTGCGGGTAATAGTTTATTAGGGGTATACAAGTTAAGATACAATACAACTACAGTTATTTACATGTCGATACAAATATGTATAATAAGTACTGTTATTTTATGCAACAATTATAAAGTATGACATTTAACAACACAACTGTACCACAAGTTAGAGTCCATTAGAGTCCACAGTTTCAAAAGGACAGTTGTATAAAATATATAGTGACTAGCATGTTATAGAATTATAATAATAACACTGATAATAATATACTAGCACCTGAAAGTTGTGTTGTGAGGGAGAAGGTCAAGGTTCTCCACAGGAGCTCTTAGTACCGCTCCCAAAGCTCCCAGTTAAAGGTGGAGGAAGGAAAAGCCACACCAAGGCAACCCTCGGGTTTACAAAATAAATGACAGACAGGTTGAAATTTTGAGCGTACAAAACTCCCAAAACCCCAATCAGTAGGGAACATTTATACATCTATTGCATTAGCTAGTGCACAAGCAAGTTGCTCGCCTGAAGATTGGTCTGCTTGTATGTAATGCCATACGCAATCTGAAGTCCAGGTCGCATGTCTTTTAATACTCGGTATTGGGACATGTGAGTTAAAAGCCAAGGTAGCACCAGATCTATGGAAAATGTGAAATGAGAAGGATTCAAACCCAAGGCCATATTAAATCATTTGAGAGTTTTCATAACTTTTGAATCTATCAGAGGGCTCCACCCTCCGGTCCCTTGCCACTGAAACAGAGGGGACTGGGTATCAAAAGGGATATAATGACTGCAAAGCTTTAAGAGCTTATCTAGGACAAAGCTTTTTAACAAACAGAAGTGGTAAGGTCAATATATGCATTGCATCTCTAGCTTGCATAGTCTTGGACTACTTTCTGAAAACCTTGACATATTGCTTTGTAAATACCATATCAGCACAAATGTCTGGAAGGGTCAAAAGATGTAACAGAATGTTGACAAAGGTTTGAGAGCCGTAAGAATGCAAAGAAACCCGTAAGTATGATTGCTTTGAAAATTTGACCACCAGGCAGGGTCAAAGCCAAGTCACACATTCGTCTTAGCATTTGAATGTCCACAATATTATGATGAGTAATACACAAAGGTCTGTTTATTTTTAATGATTTTATGAAGTATTTGATCTTTGGATGTTCACACATATAAAATGGAAGGTCGTACACAATGAAATTAGCCTTAATTGCTGAGGCATATTGGCAGATCATTGAAACTGAGCATATATTCACAACTAAACATTCAAAGAATGATAATGACACTTTTACTAATAAATAGGACAAAGAGACTTTCATGATTATACAAAAGGCAATAAACACTCTAAACATCATGGTATAAGCTGTTCTTGTTTTGGGTCTGAATGGATCAGCCATATGTGAGCTGGCCTGTGTTGACAGTGTTTCTATGGCCACCACACCTACAACAAAATATAGTACCCATTTTAAGTAAACTGTATTGAAGCATAGCCCCTACACAATAAATAATTCACACTTATAATGCATGGCAATGGCACACAAATTCATGAAGCAAAAAAGGGGGTGCATCAAGGAGTCACAACTCAGGGTCAAGTACCAGCATATCTTCCGCCACCCTGTGTATGTGGTCATAATGCATGTCAACATCAAATTTTGCCGCCCGGAACCAGACATTGCACTTGCATGCAGCCAGGAATGGGTCTTTTGTTCTGCCCAAACTCAGAACATGAACCACTTGGTTATCACATCTCACCCTAACCTTGTGTTGCATAAACTTAGAAGCAAAAAGCCTGAGAGCAAGAAGGATATTTACCATTTCCAAATGGACAATGGTGCAGATATTGTAACCTCGCTTGAGAGAAAGGTGATAAACGCAGTTGTCAATGCGTCCCCCAAGGCCGGTAAGGCAAGGGTCCAGTTGGTGAATGTGTTTGTGGTCGTACAGACTGACATCATTATATACTGGAAGAAACTTCGTGAACCAACACAAGTTGCGAAATCAGGCGTGAGCACAATCTTTTGAGTGTTATGGCTAGTTTTCAACAACTCTAACATGCGATTGAGGAAAACGTGCGTGGACTTGATGCATTTGTGTATGTACAGCAGTAATCCAAGGATTGACTGCAGCTGACCCTTTGTGCACACGTTTCTCTACCCAACCAGTCATGGACTGTTTCGTTTATTTGCTTTACTTTGTCATGTTGTATTGATATAGTGCCTTGCACACTGTCTATTAACATGACTCAGGTACCTGGTTCAACTAACGTCTTCTCACTAATTGTGAGCCCAAGTCTGTTCATTAGATCAATGAGGAAGTGAAACAACTTGGACACAATGTCTGGACCGCCCACTCCAATGTTGAAAAATCTGACTCCCATGATGTGTCCCGAATGGCAGGCATGTATCAATGTACATGTAGTTCCATTGGAGGCCCAAGAGGTCATAGTCCCTGGATCGACCTTAACATAATGAAACGCCAGATTTATGTCTACTTTGTAAAGCAAACACGCCTTTTTCCAAGTGTTTCAGAGCATTGGTTATGTTGTCTACCGAGGGAAACGTCAATTCAAACTCACTACCTTAAGTATGTAATCTTGTCTATGCCTGAGTTCACTGAGGCGCCCAAAGGCCAACGTAGGTCAATGATCACTCTACAACGGTCTGAGTTTGGTTAGTGTCTTGTCATAAACGGGGAGCAGTGTCCTCCTGGAATTAGATTTTTGTGAAATGGGCCTAGGATGGCATCAAAATGATGCCCTTCCTGTATATAAGCCTCAATGTCAGCTGGGAAATCAGTTGCTGAAGTACGATTCTTTCCTTTAAATTTGAGAGGGCATTGCCTATTAAAATCCAAAGGGAACCCAAACTCAGTCAATTGTAACAATTGTTGATCCCAATGATTGACCAGCTCCTCTTTCCAAACTTTAATCTTCAATAGTGATTTCATAGTTATTTTTACAGCCATGAAATTATGTTTACCAGTGGCTCGAACGAGAGCATGGATATCAAAGATGGACAAAATTACTGGTGAAACCACATTAACCACATCTGGCATAATCTCTTCACTATATGAAATGAAGCCGAATGCAAAGTCAGACTGCTCTTGCCATTGTTTAAAATGGGACTACCTGAGGTGATGTGACCATTCTTTGAACTTGTGTTATGCAGAATCGAATTAATGAACTTATCTTCAATACCATTCAACCGTTTATCACACAATAAACACATTTCATTTTCATTATGTAACAAAGGGGACAGTTTAATTTCTAATCTGGTGTTCACACTGCATGGACTGCTTGCGATACCCACTTGATGCACCCTGTTGGAACTACCAGAAGTGTCCTGGACACAATTCTGTACTACATTGGCATTTACGGCTTGTGTTTCTCAACATTTTCACTTTTACACAAAGCTTTATTTGTGGTCTTTAAACCGTTATAACCAACAGAACCTCTAGTGTTGGCCCTAAACACCCAAGTTTCAAGTGCCACCTTTTCATTAAGTTTTTTCTTTTTTCTTTTAAAGTTACAAGCCAAAGCTGCATCAACTTGAGCTGGTTTCACAGCCGAGTTGTAAATGAATTTAGTTGTAAAAGTCTGCATAGTGCCAACACTAGAGTTCAAAACTTCTTTGTTTACTTGTTGCACACTTTTATGGTCAATACATCTTCTGACCTTGTTGAACTTGTTTATTTTCTTGCCTTACATTGTGACTACAGTCTACATCCTACTGATGAGCAGTTATCTACTCCTTTTTGTATGTAATCTTTTTTTGGATGCCCCAATTGTTTGCCCACACCCAGACAGAAAGCACAAATGTGCTTATGTAACTTCCCCTTCATTTCATGATCTTTCATATGGGTGCAATTCCCTGATTTGAAGCTTTTACAAAACCATGGTTTCTTTCCAATGTCACTGGTTTTAACCCAACTCGCTTTGCTACTGACTACATGTTTCTGTGTGTGTGCGATGCGTATTCTGTCAATACGATACGAATCTTCCCAAGTCAAAACACCTCTCTCCATCTCACAAAGCATCATGGCATGTGCCGCTTTGGCCCCTTGCTATGAGAAATCAGTAGCATCTTCCATAAGACTGCTTATATAACCCACCATAACTTCCCTGCGTTCATTTAACTTCTCTTCCTGCACACACTGAGTTAACGAGAGTTGATCATGCAAAACCTTCTGTCTGTGTGCTACCCCCAGAATGGGCTCATGTGGCCAGGGATACTTTAGTTTTTACTGCTACCTCAATATTGCCACGCCTTTTTGATTTATATTTGTGACACATATAATTAACTGAACAGTGGGAATCTTGTTCTAGTTCTCTAACCCTTCTGTCTACCCATTTTTTATTCGACTTTTGATAAACTTATACTGGGTACTTCACTTTCATCTGAGGACGAATCACTCAATATTGGCAATGTTTTCTTGACTTTATCTATTTAACAGTGGAAGTGACAATGTTTCTACTTAACTTTTGATTTTCCCAGCAGTTGTTTCAGCCATCCAGCCATCTTCTACCTGGTCAAGACGTCGTGTTTACAAACTCCAACTGGTCCAGTATCTCACGTTGAAGCAGCTGCCTGTCAGGTGCGTTCTTCCCACTCGCACCACTGGAGACGGCAGCATCACTTAACATTTCTTGATCCTGGTTCTCTTATGTACTCACTTTCTCTTCTGTACACATTTTCTTCATGTGGGAGGTAAATGACGTACCTTGCATTTTTTACATAACTGTTTCTTGTCTGACATGATTTTAAGCTTCACTCTTCAATTTTTTTATCAATATTTAACTCTGAAAAGGGTTCACGTGTCTAGAATACAAGAAACTCAAGATTGAGTGTTCTACTGATATGATTTTAGGCTTCAAATATGCTCAGTCGAATGGCTAAATAAATGGCAATGAAATATAGGTCAGACCGTCCCTTCAAGATGAACAACATAAAGCTTGAGGTCGTCTCGATGACCAGTAAATCTTGCTGCACTTGATCAGTTCCCGTCGTATAAATCACTTTGCGTTGCATACATAAAGTCAAGTTCCACCACAAACACAACTTCAGTAATACATAATAACAATCCAGTGTTCAATAAAAGGTTAAAATAAATGATCGTTCCATACATACATAATTACAAGTTAAAAGCCTAAAACAATAAAACACTAAAAAGACTTGCAAATTAAAATTTCCAGATCTAAGGACAATGCCTGTAGCCAATTATATAACATTGTTTATTGGTAACTCCAGCAACCATGCCAGAGGCAAGAGGTCATAACCCTGTTACCAGGTCTTATAACTAAACCAAAGTAGACTGGTACCCTACTTTTGCAAGGTAACTGACAATAATAACACACTGTCTTGGATTCAGGACTGACATCCGTGCCGCCTAGACGCCCCAAGTGAAAAGTTATAACTTTCTTGGACTTCAAAGTTTCATTCACCTAGGACTGTGGACTTTGATTATATATCAGATGGATGGTGATTTGGATTATCTGCTTTTGATTCTGTGGTGTATCAACTTCTCAGGAGCTTCACATGATTTTTGGTAACTATCTATATGGAACAGTGACGTCACTTATAATTTCTTGGTACTTTATCATTGACTTGGGGTCATGAATTGGACTATATCATTATAAAATGGATTGTGCTTTGGACTTTTATGCTAAAATTCCTTGATTACTGTAATTTATTAACTTATGGATTACTACAATGCTTAATTGCCATGCATTGACTGTCATGTAAATTGTTTCCATAGCTTAGATGTTATGATTATTTACAGGTTATATGGTTTGAATATAAGTGATGTTTTTTTATTTGTTATCTCATGCTGAATCGAATCAAGAATATTCTTCTGTGTTGATTGTAACATAATTTTAATTAATACATTATACTTACTATGTGAAGTAACAGTATTTTATTTTTTTCACTGCTGTCACATTGGTTAATCATTTCCGTTGTATTGTACCTTCTAAACGACCTATGTACTTTAAGGAAGCTCTTCATATTCTCATTTATTAATACAGTAATGTTATTTCAACTGCTGTAATTACCGTTTGGTTGGGGTAAGCAACAGTTCTTTGTTGACCTTCAGAGGTTGTCCAGTCCCCCTCACCTGTTACCTTTTATATTCTTAACTTCACTTATTTTACATTGATTTATTTGTAATAATGTAAAGGTATATTTTCTTAACATCCGAATTTATGATCATGTTCTTGTAACCATTTTTGTCATTTTAATTTAACTGTATGAGCCCATTGTTAATTTGCCGGGGTGGGGGAACACACCTTCATCATATACTCGTGTATGTGTAATTATTAGTGTATTATCTCTGTTACATATTAATCTTTATTAATGTTGTTGTACTTATAACCAATCCAAGTTTGGTAGTAGTCCCATGTTATACTCTTGTGTATCTCATGTAAATAAAACTTTAATACCCAACTTGCTTTTGTGAATGTGGCTTTCTACAATGTAGGACTTATAGATAAATTTTTAAGGATGCACTACAAAATATGACTAAAATTATAGAACAGACCACCAGCAAATTTTGGATAGACGTCATTTACTCCTCTAGCAGAGTGGTGGTCAATATACCCACTTCAGACATACAGAGTGCCTCAAGTGAAACTCTTTGGCTACATTCCAATATTTTGAAAACCCACCTTTTTCTTCCAAACTGGTATAAGAAAGGCATTGACCTATCAGCTGGTATTATACATGCAAATGAAGTAAATTGTAAATTGTAAATTACTTTCAGGGTTCATCAAAATCAGAATAATTCTAATTACATAAGAATGCACATAAAATAAAAAAAATGGGTGAAAAGACTTCAAGAGAAAAGTGACAATTATTTCTTGATGCCAAACAAAGCTTGTGTTGGTATCAGACTCTTCTAGTAAAATTATCTCCATATACTACAGGACTCAGAGCACTATTTAACCCATCCGACTGCACAGGTAACTCACATTCCCCTATCTGAAAGATAGAGGCTCAAGGATGACCAATTATCAACGTCCTTGAGGTTCTTTAGCCTGCCACTGGCTAAACCCGGATAAAACAGAATTCATAGTTTTTGGTGCCAAAGACAGATACAAATGGCTCAGCAACACATTTCCAGTCAATATCCTGGGTAATTGTCTCTCTCCCACAGATGTTGCTTGCAATTTAGGTGTTCTGTTTGATGCAAAGTTTTGTTTCACCAATCAACTAAATTCTGTCATTAAATCTTGTGTCATTAGCCTTAGGAACCTACATCATATCAGGAGGTTTCTTTCTGTTGATACATCAATGGTGATTGCAAATGCTCTGGTTAGCAGTTGTTTGGATTATTGCAAATCTAGATTCCGTAGTTTGTCATCCTGTAATGCTACCAGGCTCCAACATGTTCAAAATGCTCGTTTGTTACCAGTGCTTCTAAGTTCACCCACATTACATCCAGCTTGAAGACACTTCATTGGCTACCTATCAGACAACGAATTATCTTTAAAAACCTAGTTCTTGTGTACAAGTACCTCACTACTGGCCAGTGGAAGTATTTTGCACCATATCTCTCCTTGTACAAATCAGCCATGAACGCAAGACTCTCTAACCCCAAAAATTTGTTTCTCCAGGTTCTTCATTATTGTTCTTCCATCCATAAATCAAAGGTCCACTTCAACAACAGTTTCTCATATGACGCCCCAAAGCTATGGAATGAACTTCCACGTGATATATGCAGTGCTCCAAATGTCTCATGTTTCAAAAGTCGACTAAAAACCTACTTATTTCAGAAATCATTTCCACCATAGCTTCTAACTACCGAACACCGGATTGCCTCCCTGGATGCGACTTGGAATATGTCTAACATTTTGATGATTTATGCCTTACAAACTAGATGGTGTGCCTTAGAATCCGTGGATACAGAGATTAAGCACTTGGACAACTGATTGATTGATTCACTTTTGGAACAAAAATGTTTTTTTTTGTACACAGCACTGATTGTGGTCACACCTAAAGATTACTCTTCACAAAATGCTTGAATAAGAGCAAAATTAAAATGTTTTGGAATTCGGGTAAAAATTTGGAATAGACTTTATAGCATCAATGATAATGCAATGTCTTAAAATCAGTTTGGGGCAAGGCATAAGTAACACCCAAGTATTTGTTAACAAGTTTGGATTTATTCTTCAATAATTAAAAGTGTTAGTTACAGTTAAAACATCCATGTTAACATTACTTTACAATCACAGTAACCAGAAAACATTAGCACAGTAGTTTAACCAAACAATAAGCCACCAATTGGCAAAATTTGTCTAAGTAAGAGATCAGTTTAAGTTACATTACAGCTAACTTAAAGTAAACTGACATAATATTTATAATCCATATCTTTAAAGTAAATCTGTCTGTAAACCAGCTACTTTCCTGAATTACAAGAAGACAGTTTAAGTTACACTACAGCTACTTAAAGTAGAATCATATAACACATATAAGTTACAACCTTAGAGCATATCTGTCTGTAACCAATTACTTTTCTGAATTACTATTACTGACTACTAACTACTACCAATTCAGTTAGACACATGAAGGTTAAAGAACTACAAAGCCAGATATCAGTAAGTATTTTAACATTTTTTTTAAACATTTCAATGAAATGTAACTTTTTACTGTGAGATATCCAGTTGCTACCAGTTAGTTAACATATATACACATAAGCTTGCTTGTGAGCTTAAATTATTATAATCATATTTATGAAACTTTGCATCAAGCATACTGCAAATTACAATTTTTTAAAAATATGACTATAAAACTTTATGGATTTAATTCGTGTAAGTAGAATGTTACCATAAGTAAAATAAATTTTCTGTAGATTATACTTGATCTAGAGAAAATAAAAGTTTAAAAACCAATTTAGAATATACCCCAAACCCAAACACTACACTAGGGGTAGGAAAGCACACATTGAAAAGTGGTTGGTACCATAGATGCTGCTTTAGGGGTTGAATTGAGATACACCCAAACCGCTTCACTCTTCCAACTGCCATGCTGCTTGATTTTGTCTAGATCTACATTACTATTAAAGGCGAGGGAAGCTCCACTACGCCGAAATGCATGAAACGTATAATGCTTTGAATCTAAACCTAGAGCTAATACTACCATTTTAAAAAAAGATCTTGCTTTAAAACTAGTCAGTACTTTTTTCCCCTATTTTGTTTTAACCATAAACAAGGGTTCTTCCTTACCTTGACCTAATATTTTAATGATTTCTTTCAAAGCCATCACTGGGCATAGAATAGAATCTTTTAGCAAAGGTAGTTGTACTACGTGAATTTCACCAGACTTTTGCATGGTTTTTGAGCAAGTAATTAATATGTGTGCCCCCGGGGGACCCCATATAACATCCCCTAGTACTGGGAACCTAGTTCTGTCAAAGCCAGAAAGATTGTCAGGACACAAAGAACCTAATCTAAAAATTCCAAAGAAAGAAACTAAACAAAGAGCTACATATGTAGCATGATTTGTGAAGTGTTTCATTTTCAAAATTAGTTTCTTCAGCAATTCAGGGTAAAAGATACCTTTAATTTTGACTTGCATTCTGGCATTGACATGTACTGATTTCACTAACATTGATACCTTTTTTGCACACAAAGCCTGTACTGGCCAGTTATATAATGAAAAATAGTGACCTAGCATTGATAAGTGATTCCTCAAGGAACATGCTTTCAGACCATTTTGTGCTAAAAACTCAATAGAACTGTCTCTTCTTTGTGAGGCAACATCAAGTTCATTTTCACCATGAAAGACACAAATAAACGAAAGCCAGCCTGGTAAGCTCGAGAAGTCCTTGGATGCAAAGCACCTTGCAAGCGAAACACCACAGCCTTGGATAGAGTTGACAGGACTGCTGAATCTGCAAATACAAAGTTCTGAGGGGCAGTAACTTGCCCATGCTACAGCCAAGATTTTATAAACTTATCTAGGCCCACCAACAGTCGGATAACAGGGCTACAATTAAATTTCAAACGATGGATATAACATATTGGGATCTGTTTCTTCCCATATACAGGACTTCAAGTATTGCACTGTTGTACTATTACAGTAAGAATACGTATGCAATCTAGATAGGATATCTGCATAAACGTTATTAATGCCTGCTATATGCTTTACCTGCAATTGAACATTATGTAGGGCAGAGAAATACCAGACATTTCTAACACATGCCATTAACCAAGGATCTCATATTTTATGAAATGTGAAAGCATGGACTACTGCTACATTATCACACCATATAATTACTTTTGAGTTTTTCCAATATTTAGCCCATAGCTTAAATGCAACAAGTATATTCACAGCCTCCAAATGTACAATTGAAGCAATATTCTGTATAGGTTCTGGTATTTCTATGGCATAAACCTTGCCGTTGAAATAACCACCAACCATTTTTAGAGATGCATCAACAAATATTTCATTCTGACTGACATCTTTTCCATGCATGGCTACAACAGCATTAAATTGATCTAAGAATCTATTAAACCATGCTATATCTTTGAAAATCCCCTAGGTAACAAAATGTAACCTCTATTGGGGGCTTGTCTGAGAACGCTTAAAATTCTATTAAAAAATAATCGAGTTGGTTGAACACATCTGTGTATATGTAACAATTTACCTTGCATTAACTTGTATACCAAGACATGTAATACTTTCAGCAGGACTCTAATGAGTTAATGGGTAGACCCAGGTATGATAGTAAGTTTTTTAACGATAGAAAGTCACTAGATGCTTTTCGAGAGGGGGGGGGGGGAACTCCCCAAAAATCATCCAAATAGTTCATAATGCATATTTTATTTTGCCTTAGTTTCCAAGTCACTAAATCTGTACAAGACTGGCATGAGGCTGCACCCGTGGCGAATCCAAAAGGTACTCCTAAATCAACAAAAATACTATCTTGCCACTTTAGTCCCAGCACTGGATAATCAAAAGGATCTATTCTAAGATTACGAAATGCTCTTTCAAGATCTATTTTATATAACAATGCATTATGACCTATTGCATTAATTGTTTCCACCAGTAAATCAATGATTGGATATTTTAGTTTGAATTCAATATTATCAAAATAATTTGGTGTAACACAAGAGTTCACACTTTGACCTAAAGGCCACGAAAGGTCAACAATCACCCTTACCCCCCATCTGGTTTATCACAAGCCATGAGGGGCGAAAAATGCATTGTTTCAAAAGGTTGTTTCTTAAATGGACCTAACATTGCTTGTTTACTAGTTTCCACCTGAAAATATTGAGTAACTCCTGCAATTTGCAGATTTATGATTTACAATATGTGTGTTAGGTGTGAATTTATTATAGTTGATATTCATTGGAAATCCAAATTCAATATATTCTGCTATAATTTTATAGTCGTAATTCTCGACGAGTTGTCTCCATGCTTTAACATTCAGAGTAGAAGGAACATGTATACGAGCACCTTTATAATTCGGTACTCCATAAGTCCTAACTTGACTATGAATTTTTTGTAACCATTGCTTTGTAGGTTTGAACTCAGGCTGACTGTCTTCGGTTGTACAATAATATTCTGGTATAGCAAGGGGTATAAACCCATAAGATCTATGTACCTCTTCACTTTCATCATTCCCTTCTATAACTATGACAGAACTCTCATCTATAGTGTTAATTGATGGGGATTTTATAACAATACTGGTTGTTTTTTGTACGTTAATGGAGTGATTTAAATTCCATGACGTTTCATTCACCAGATTTAGTGAAAACATATTGGTTTTATTCATTATATCATTGTCCATAACTAAATTGTTCAAATTGACTTGCATAACTATAGCAATTAAAACTACTCTTATCACTAAAAGATTGTTCTTGTTTACTGTACAAGTACTGAGTGTCGTGAGAATGGCATGCAGCCAGATTTTTTTGGGTTTTGATAATGTTGACATTCTTAAGGTGTGAATCACTAACTTTGTCAGCAGTATAACCTTGATCTTGTTAACTATATGAAGTGAAATATTCTTGACAACAACATATAGCTGACACATTACCATGTATACAATCTATGCAACCATCAGTACATAAATTATAAGATTTCCCAAGGTTAGCAGAAGATCTCAGGAAGTTGCCAGACAAAGAAGGCACACTTCGCTGCATATCAAGTGAAGAATTATTCACCTGGCAATCATGTGCACTTTGCTGGGTACAGCATATATTAATATTAGTATTTTTACCATAAACGTACTGAGAGCCACAAAGACACATGTTAGATGGTTTTGTATCATATTCTTGGCTATATTCACCTTGAGCACCATCCATATTTACTTGACTATATACCTGTGACATTTTAGTGTTAATGCAACCCTTTTTAATACTATTTTTCATAATGAAGGCAGCCCGCCCTGCAGTACTGCCTTCATGACAAGGAAAGTTCAAGTAATTGGAATCTAAATTTTTAGGCTGAGCGACCAGCCAACTGATTTCATTTACTCTATATAGTTGCATATTAAGCATATTATGGTACATGTAATTATTAAGCGTTAAATTACTGACCCCGTTAGTTTGGTGGTTATTATGATTTAACCATGAATTAGCCAGCCATTCCACTGACTTTTCTACATTTATGTTAATATCACTATCACAACCTTTCTGGTTATATACACCTTCTAATAATACACTTTTGTCGTTAGCAGATTGACTAATACTATGTAAATATATATTATTCTCAATTGCCATAGACAGATTAGTGTATATTTTGTTAAACACGCTGTTTGTTAGCCTTTACTATCCCTGTTTCTGTTTTTGAATTACCATTCCTCATTCGCATGCATTGATTAACTGGATGTTCGTACCTTTTCTTTGTTTCTTCGTAACAATATGAACAGCAATGTTGGTACAAGATGCCAGAACTAACATGATCACTATCATTTTTGCATTTTCCTTTGTTGTAAAACACACAAACTTGAGTATTGCTAGTTGCTGTACTCTTAACTGTTTGCAACATATGTTGTGTGTGTCTATTTTTACATTTTTCAACAAGATCAGTGTCATTCCAGGTAAATCTACCTTTCTCCATTTCTTGGAGAACTACAGAATTAGCTTTACGTAAGTAAGTAAGTAATTTAAAATTAAAGTGCAAAAACACTTACGTGTTATACTGCACTATTAAAAAACACAATAAATACATTAACTAATATTTACAATAATAAGCAAAATTATATATACATATAACAACAAATAATACAATTAACAAGTAGCCAAAAAGACCAAGAAAACAACATCATAAGAAATGACTAGAATAATCAAAGTGAAAAACAGCAATAAACAACAAAGAAAACAAAATACAAATATAAAATAAGAGACAAAGTATAAAACTATCACAGTATAATAGTCACCAAGACTAGACTTAAAAAGTGTAAAATATACAAATGATCAAAAAACAAAATAAAAATTTATTGTGTAAAATCCAGTCAAGCTTTGTGTCTCCTCCAATTAGTCGCCTCTTACGACACGCAGGAGGACACGTTGGGCCTATTCTACTTCCCCGGACCCACAGGGGGACATTAGCTTTACGAGCTGTACCTAGAGATAGTTCTATTGCATCCTGCATCAACATTGAAAAATATGACAACATATAATCTTTGTTTTCTACTGAACTTTCTTCTAAAATACACAATAGCATGCCCTGTACCCATTGTTCATTTGACATGTCGTCATATAAAGGTTGTTTACTACCTGATGGGACAGTACCAATTAATGTCGCCAATTAATGGGAACCTTAATTTTTGTAACACCTGCTCTATATCTACCCGACTTAAGAGTTGAAGTGGGCCTACCTGATGCGTTTTGGTATTGCTGCATCCTTTTCTGAACTTCAGCTTGTACTCTCATATCAGTCTTCACTTCATCTAAAGACGGAATCTTCTGCACATTCGAATGCATGGCTTTTGGGGAACTGTGAGCCGATGGTACAGCAGACAAATCAGAGATGCTCGTCTTCTCTTCTTGTCTTTTCAACCTTTCATCTTGTTCTTTAATTTTTGAACCCATTTCTTGCACAGCATTCATTAAAACATCTAATTTTTGTGAAATTGACATGTCCTGACTCTGACTAGTACCCGCCCCATCATTTACAATATCTTCTTGCGAATGTTTATCAGCAGTAGTTTTATTTTTTGAAATTTTTTTGTATTATTCTTCTTCCCCATTTTTTGAAACACCCAGTTAATGCACGAGGAATCAATGTACACTGTGTATCCAAGCCACGTGTTCAATATCATACGTCTCGTATAGCATACACTGGTGAATCAAATAGCCTGAACTGGCTACATGCCAATCTTACAACGATTTTCTTGAAAGACTGGGAGAGTTTATATAGTGAAATTTTTTGGCGGGAATTTTTATTTTCAGACAAGGTCACCCCACCTAATTTGCATATTTGCAAGAGAAGTTCACCTTTAAAACTACTTTAATATTAAACTTTCAAAGTGTACTTTGACCAGGCCAAATGTAAGGAATTTTTTGATTTTTTCCCCAAACTGATAGTGTGCTATTTCACCAAGTTACATGCGCATCACCCCAATTCTTGTAAATTCCAACCCTAATAGCACTGTTAAAGCCCCAGATCTCTGTGAAATGCAGATTCTAAAGGTGCAAGATCCATCAGAGTGAGTCAAAAATAAGATATCCTGGGACACAAAAAGGATCAGCAGCTAGAGACACTGAGAAAAAAATCATAAACTAAGAAAATATAGTATAAAATTTAATTTTAAGTGAGGACAATTAGCAGATTAGAAAGTTTATTAACTTAAAGATAATTAACCTTTTTATCATTTGTTTTATTATTTATATGTGATACTGGAAGCTGTTAGTATACTAGTTAAGTAAAGTATAGTTCAAGAAAAAAGGTTAAATTAGATTAGTGTTGTACCTCTCTTAATCCTTTTTCTATAGTTATCTTACGAAACACATTTTAGATTAATGTATGTTAATCACATCAACTTACTTTAAATATTAATTTCAATTTTTCAAATATGTATTTGTTTATAGTCAAGATTACAGTCAATAAAACATAACTAGCCCATTTATCAACCTATTTCGCCATCTCCTCATGATTGTATAATAAGTACAAGGAAAAACAAGCAAATTTTCATAAGTTGGTTTAATGTATAAGAAGGACCTTCGTAGATGTATATCACATGAGTAATTATTTAATCAGAATACATAGATTATCCTTTTAAATTATAAATTGTACATTTAAAATGGAAAATGTTAATATCGTAATCTAGCATTTGAGCTTCAGGTTACACTGAAACATCACAAGACCATGTCTGGCAAAAAAAAATATTGCATATCAGTTAAACTGAATTCTGTTCTTCAGTTCTGGATATTCTTGCAATGCTTCATGGTATACTACATCCAATGTCTCACTTTGTTCTTTTGTGAAATATTTCTTCCAGCCATCAATAGTTCCTAAGAAAATAACAAGTTAAAGCAAATTTCATCATTGTGTGATGACAAAATACGTCTTTACTGTAAGTTAACCTTTTAAAATTAGCTTGATACATTCAGAATATATGTCTGGATATACATTCTTTTGATCACTTCATAATGAATTGAAGTGCATGAGGTACATGTTAGAGTAGCTCTGGGAGAGGGAAGTTTGGAGATTTGAACCTCCCTTCCCTGTTTTTAATGTAATGGATTACCTTGAAAATATGAACTATCTGACAATCAACTCTATAAACTCTGGATATCCTTAATTATTCCTTTGCAGCTGATAGTCTTCAGGTCTTTATGTAATTGTTAAAGAATTGTTGACATTTTTTTCCAGTTTTTATTACATTTCTACTTTCTCTTTTATTTTAAGCCAGCTCTGGCCGCAGGCTCACATCTCATGCGGGTTGCACACAGGTTTCAGATATATTGATGAATTTTTACAATTATTGATATGGATGTGTAAATATATTTTATTGTTATGACAATCAGATATTTTTGTTTAATGGTAATTGCTAGAAATCTGAAATTAACCCTATTCATGCCTACATATTTTACAACCTATTCATACCATGTGGGGTCATAAATGACCCCAGGTATATTTTTGAGGATTTGCCAACAAAAGTTGCATTTTTCAGTAACACATTTATTTTGTTAACCATATTAACGTTAGTCATTGTAAAATAAGACTTTTAACATGTATTAATCTGGTATTAATAATCAATTATCAGAACAATAACGCATATGTAGATTGAAAATTTATAGTTTTTAGCAGTAATGTTGGTAATTATGTATACATATACTTATTGGATAATTTATATGTTCTTGAGGTTACAGAAGTGACAAAGGTTCCTTTACATTCATTGCATGTTTTATATAATTACTGGTAAATGAAAATAACTGTGTTAAGGAATAATCATTTACTTTACTGCAATACAGTAGATATGAAAATGGAACCAGACTAAGACCAGTTGTTATCTTAATAACACATCAAAATTGTGAATTTACTTTTGAAAACTCATTTGTTGAATAACAAAAGAAAAAGCATGGATTTACTGTAATCTATTATTTTGCACATAATGGAGAACTCATGCATCAATTTAGACATTATGAAGAACAATACTGTTGAACATTTTGTTCACGGCAGAGTAGATTGCTGCAGCTGAACATTGACAGCTGACTACCCTATTAGATTCACGGCAGATTAAATGATAGCTCTTTTGAGAATGTCTGCCCTGACATTTTTCTTGCCTCCACCCACAGGCTGTATCCCTGTTTTGACCTAGAATATCTTTTCTGCACCACTTTTATAGCCTGTTTTACTTGTACATTTAGCTCAGGATTTCTTTATCTGTGTATCAATAAGGTATTGCTAAAGTAGTTGAGGATAATGTCAATCTGACTGTTTTCACTTCCCTTTCATTCTATAGCAGTAAAATCCAAATAATAAAGCTTACCCACATGGTACTACCCTTTCTAACTGTTTTAATGGGGCACAGGAATGTTAGGATTAAATTTCTATGGCACTGACAAAATACTTGTTCCCTATCCACATCCATTTGCCCCACATACCCCTAGCCCACCTTTACTCTAAATCTTTCCTACCTTCTACATTGCTAGCTATTATTTGTATTTCAGCCACATTTCAATTTGGCAAGAAAAAAATAAACTTCTATATTTTATTAAATAATAATTTGTACAAAATGCTCTATTTCAGCGGGGTCATTTATGACCCCAGGAGTAATTACTATATTATTTTGTGTACATCTCATGCATGAATTTGTTTGTATTGGTTTGTGGAATATTTGTAAAAGAGTAACCAATGCATGAAATATCATACAGAAAATTTAATGTATTAAAGTGTTATCAAGAAGTGTTAGTGTGCGGGGTCATAAAATAACCCACATGGTATGAATAGGGTTAACAGAAATAAACATCACATTTTTCACTTAAGGACACTTGCCATTTTCTTTTGTTTTGTGGGGAATATTTCCCAAATGTTTGATTTTGTAACAGTGTTGGGCTATTTTTTGCTTGACATGATACCTTGGCACAACCAGAACACAAAATTATCAATGATGATATATGTTTATTAAATTGTGGATTAATTTTCACAAAAATATTTTACTAACAGTACTACTGTGAATATGATTTATACAAAAGATATGAAAATAATTAACCTGCTAGATCACATTACAGGTGACAATAATAGATTCTAACATGACACGCTTGTGTCCGCGATTTTGATTGGTCAATCTCAGTGGTAAAACTGAGCATAACCTCACGGCTAGTTTCACATAGGTGGGCGATAATCCCACTTCACTTTTTTAAAGTCAAATTTCTAAAAAGATGCATTATAAATCTTCATCAAAACAGAATAAAATATAAAATGTCATGTTAGAATAGCAATAACACACTCCTAGCATGGGGTTATGCGGGGTTTTACAACTCATAGCACATTAGAAACACTCAGGCTTCGCCTTCGTGTTACTGATATCGCTATTCGTTGTAAAACCCCGCATAACCCTACGCTAGTCATGTGTTATTTCTACAATTTATAATTGAGGTGTATGATTTTAGTGTACAATGGAAGTGGGGGATCAGTCACCTGTGTCAGATTTCACAAATTTAGAAATGTCCTTCTGACCTTCTACATACCTTCTCTCACTAAGCCCATGGCATCTTTCTTCCACAATAACTGGTTGATTTCTGATGTTTTTTCACCTTGTTCAACGTTTCTCATGTTTGCTACAGTGGTCAGCCTCACTATTTCTTCACAGAAAGTTTTATCATGTCCACATCCCAGAAATTCAGAGATTTTCATAATTTCTCTTCGGGGATCCTGAGAGCACAATAATTATTACACACCCAAGTTGTGTGAGTTATACATTATTTTTGTACATACAAGGTATTTTTGAAAAATTCACATATCTTCACAATCTTTTGAACCTTCATAAAAGTAGTTACAGAATAGTTGAATTCAATACTTAAATATTTACAGAAAATAATTGATGTCACCTCTGTGTGGATTCAACTGCCACAAGTGACAATGCTGAGGATCTGCCCCAATATGACCATGACCGTTACAGGTCCTAAAACCCAAACTTTGACCTCTATAGAAAGTAATTAAATGGTAAAAGCATCATACAACAGAGATTGTTACTCGACAAAGATAGTTTTTTTCCACAAGTTGAAAATTAATAAAAATGTTTATGTAAGTTTTTTTATTCGCTTTAAAATTTGATGAAGGTGTGCTCTTCTCAATGTCCAGACATGCAGTGAGAAAGCACGTGGATATCAGCACAAAAGCAGTTACAGGAAATGAGACCACAATAAGTAACCGTGGAGTTCAGTAATATCTTTGAATTTCAATTGCCTTTCATGACCATATTTGTTATATTTCTCAATTGATATTAAGTAGAAAAATGTTTGCTATTGTGAACTAAGTTTGCTGTTCACCAAATGTTCGACTAAAAAAGAGAATGTTTAAGTATTCTTGCCACATATAAATCTGGAAAACAAACAACATTTTATTCACTGACATATATAAAGTGTTTCCACACACCTTTTTTAGTTCCTCAAAAAATACAAAGTAAGCATTCTTTTGTTCTTTTAATTCTGACCAGTATTCTGTGACATGCTGGAACCAGTTTCCTCGAAGAGAATCTAAAATTACATGAACAGGACAAAAGTCACGGTTGTTCTACATTTCCACATCAGAAATCATACAAGCATAGAACTACAGTCATGACTCAAACTCACTTTATGTGTGTGTCAAGTGATAAAGTAACAAGGTTGCGATATCAAGCTACTACAATAGAGAGTTTGCGATCAACGTTTTTCATGTCCGTATCTACTTTCCGCTACGTTACACGTCATTGATTTCTGTGTGTGATGTCATTTCATAAGGTTTTAGCTGCACAAGGTTACGTTTTTCACGTGGCAAATGGCTTCACCACGTAATTTATTTCCCTTGTGGATTTATTAATTATTGGAGCAATAAGGTGTGTTATACATGTCAGTACAGAGTTGTTGAGAGACTGTAGATTATTTTTAGCAACTTTGTCAATTTTTGAAAAACCCAAGTGTACAACGACCAGCCTTTTTTCATCCCCTGTCATAAACTTTTTTGAAGTAATCAACACAATCCTCCAAAGTTTTATGTACGTGTGTTTTATAAGCTATTTAACTTGTGGGTTTATTGGTTGTTGAGTCAATTAAGTTTGTAATATATATCAGTACCCAGTTCATTCAGTACTGTAGATGATTAAAACCAGTGTATTTATCTTTATTGACTTGTATAACTCCTAATTTATTTATAAGAAAAGCTTGTAAAAATCATAGTTCAAACGCTGTTCGCAAACAAAACTGTCCCCCTCAATGGCTTTCTCCCATATTGATTAATTATGTTGCGTATTTTTGCAAGGGGCGTTTGTGAAACGTTGTTCGCAAACTCTCTATTGTCATGTGTAGTCCCTCCGAGGCCCTGGGGTGGATTTCACAAAAGGTCTTAGCCCGGTCTCAGGGTCAAACTTGAGACTTTTGTCTCAAATTATTGGAACATTTTAATTGAGTCCATGGGCTCAGCCTTAATGGATTTCACAAACGGTCTCAGTCTCAGCTTTGGCTGAGCCACTGGCTCAAATGTTGAGACTGGTAGAAAGTGGGCTTAAGTTTTGTAAACAAAGGCTCAAATATGACCTCCATGATTCTTTCTTCACTTCAAAATTTGAAATGGCTGGAAATAAGGTACAAGTGTATAAAATAACCTCCTAAAGTATTCTTTGGGTGTTTTACATGTTTACAAGGTTTCCCATTGCAAAATGGTATTTAACCAGAGATATTATGTGTCAAACAAGGAACATATATGTCATCAGTAGAATATTTTGACTACAAAAATGGTCACATGACACAGAAAACCACTGTGGTTATTTGATAAGCTTGGTCTCAACTGAGACTCCTTCTGGGAAAACCATTTGAGATAAAGACTTTGCTGAGCCAAAAGGCTTAGATTTCAGCCAGTGGCTCAGCCCGAGACTGGGCTAAGTCTGAGACCTTTCATGAAATCCGCCCCTGGTATTGTTTTGACTAAAGAGAGGAAGAAACTCACACATGGTACAAAAGGCAGAAATAGGAAACAGATGATGTGAACAACTGAAACAGTTTGATAGTAATATGAACCAGCACAGCCCGAATGGACTTTGTGCTATTCTATCCTGGATATAGGCTGTATCCCTATCTATGAGCAAAAATGTACGCTGGAATCAAAAGGAAAGAAGAACATACACTTAGAAATGTTTACAATTGTGATAATAAAAAACAAGTCAAAATTACCCTTCTTTCTCAACATAAAGGTAAACTTTGTTAGGGACTAAGGCTTCGGTGGAAAGTGGAAACCCAAGTAAACTTAGACTGCCATGTGCATAGGTAACTTACAATATGAGAAAACAGATATAGTTAAAGATCAGGGGCCGTATTCATTAAACCTCCTATATATTTAAGGTCCCTTTATTAAAGGAAGGTGAAAAATCTCCTTTGGTAAGCTACGAAAGGCAGAAATAGGAAACAGATGATGTGAACATTTAAATTGCTATTCACTAAACCTCCTTTATGGTTAACTTAGCAAAGGAGACCTTAAATAAAGGATCCTTTATTAAATTGGTACATTCAGTCATCTGATTGGTTTAAAAGTTTGTTCATAAAGGCTCCTTTATCTTTCCCTTACTTTTGTATTTTCTTCATTCCATGTTTATTATTAGTATAAGATTAGTGTTAGGATGTGTTTTCTATTGCCGTTTAAGATGATATTTCATATTTTAAGAAATAAATATCTAACATCATCTATCCATCTTATGTATGGATTTTTGTATTGCATACCACATTTTATTATCCACCATGCACAAATACTATTTGACCCATATAGAAGGACATATGGAGGTTGATATATTTTATTTATACATCATTAGAAAAATTCATGCAGAAATGACTGAGATATTGCAGGTTAAAGATTGCAGTTTTTATATTCACTGGTGTCCATGCTTTTTGACTTGCTTTTTCATATACTCTCATTAAATATTCATATTATCTAACCCATAAATCGTACAAAATGGTGGATAATAAAACTGAAACATCCCTTATCAGGAATATACGGGAAAAATATATCACTCATGAAGATAAACAATAAGATACTCATGATACGCACAAAGTCAAACCACCAAAACTCCCTTTATCATAAAGGTAGTCACACACTTACCTTGAAAATTAAGGAAAACAACGAAGGATTCCTCATTAAAGGTAGGTTAGTGAATGTCAAAATTCACGATTCCCTTGAAAGTTGAGGATATCCTAGATTTTTAAGGTTTCTTTGAAATTCCAGGAAAGAAAGTTAGGCTCCTTTGTTTGAGGGAAGTTAAATGAATACAAAAACAAAGGAAGGGGCAAGAAATAAAAGAAATCCTTACTTTTTAAGGGTTCCTTGGAATAAAGGAGGTTTAGTGAATACGGGCCCAGAGAAATCTAGGAAATCCTTAACTTTCAAGGGAATCTTGAATTTTGATGTTCAGTAGCCTTATGCCCCTGTTCCACCAAAGGACTAAGCCCCGATCCTGTCTGCGACCCTTAATCGTGGACAGTCGGTGAAGAAAAAGGTAAAATGGGCGGGAATACTGAATCGGTATCAAAGCCTGGGATTAGGTTCAGATCGGCCTCAGAAAGCCTGAGGAGGCCCCAGGAGGCCCTACAGAGTCCCCGACTGTTCTGCGACTAAGAACCGATTAAGCCATTTTTCTGGTCAGTTTGAACCATGATCTTGTCGTACACATACCGACTGGGTTCCAGGACGCCTCAGGACTCCTGGGACTAAGCGCCGACTAACCCCCGATTAAGTCCCGGCTTCCTCAGGCATCCTGAGGCCTCCTCAGTGTTCCTCAGACCACGATGGCCGATTCTTGTTTTGCAAAACAACTGGATTTTCTGGGTATATATATATAAATTCAGGGAAGTAATTATCATTACTTGTCTAGGAACACAGCAGGATGCCAGCTTTTAATGGAAGACATCTTCAGCAATACTGATGTATTTGCTATTTCTACGTCGACTACAGCAACCACCACAAGCAGCAGCACCACCACCACCACCAGCCATACAGAGACCTAGAAGAAGGCACAACATGTGGGTCAGGCCATGGCTACTACAGAGAGAGGAGAGGCATTCCAGGATTCACCAATTTCATGAGGATGACCCATGAATTCTTTGAAATGATAAAGACCAGACTGGAACCACTTCTAGCCCGGCAGGCCACCAACTACAGAGCTCCAATCAGTGTTGGGGAAACGTTAACCCTCACCATCAGATATCTGGCCACTGGAGAGTCATACACATCATTATCATGTCAGTTCAGGGTTGGCAGATCCACCATTTCCAAGTTTCTACAAAAGGTCTGCAGGGCCATCCAGGATGAGTTCACCAGAGAGTACCTCAGATGTCCTACTATTCCAGATGAGTGGAAACAACTGGAAACAGAATTCAGGATCAGGTGGAATGTTCCACATGCCCTGGGAGCCCTTGATGGCAAGCAAGTGGCCCTGAAGAAACCCAAGAACTCTGGAGCCCTGTACCACAACTATAAGGGATTCTTTTCAATAGTAATGTTGGCCTTGGTTGATGGACAGTACAAGTTCAGATGGGTGGATGTGGGTACAGCTGGATCTTGCTCAGATGACCAGATATTTAATACCTGTCACCCGAAGAGGCAGATTGATGATGGCAGCATAGGCTTCCCTTATTGGCCATATTGGGAGTTTATTTATCTATTTTTTTTCTATGTGGCCTTCTGTTGTTATGTGTATTACCATGGGTTATTTGTTTTATGTTTGGGGTGGTGTGGGTGTTGGGCTTTTTTGTTGTTGTTTTGTGATAAGTATTTGTACTGAAATGTTAGGTTTTGGGAGGGGAATTTGAACAACTTGCAGCTAAATAATTGTTTTTGGAAGATTTGGGGGGGCCCTGAAAAGAGCCTATGGGGGGTATGAGACCCACCCAGACTGGCTGGCTACTGAGGAGGCTGCTGCTGTTGAGGCGGTGCTGTGGTGGTGATGGTGTAGAGCTGCTGCTGAGGCTGCTCAGTGATCTGTGTTGTTGTTAGATCTGGTAGAGGGCTTAGTATTCCACTTAAGTTGTGTCTGCTGCGTGTATAGTAGACATAACTGCTGGAACTGCTGCCTGCTGCAGCCTGGGTGGAACTAGACACCTGTTGAATGGTTGTTGGCAGTATCCCGACCCTCTGTGACTCTCTGGTAATAGTGGCTGATCTCTTGGGTAGAACTTGACGTCTATGAGTGTTCTTTACTTATTCAATGTCTCTAAAATCCTGTCCTTGAGGTCCTCAAACTCCTCTTGGGTCATCTTTTCAGCCTCTGATGCCACATAGTCCAAGAAGGGCTTCCCGTCTGACTTCTGCTGCAGGAAACCTGAGATCAGTGTCCTCATCTGGTCGAAGTGCTCGAGTATCTTTGAATCTGTAGAAACTGGTGTAGATGTAATAATTGGTTGACTTGCACTCTCCCTCAGGACACTGGACTCAAGATGTTCTGTATCAGTAGTAGATCCACGAGATTCTTCATGCCTGCTGGTGTTGGGACTGGCCTGGAAGCCAGAACTTCTGTTGGCCCCCTTGCGTCTGATGTGGGTCTTAAGGAAACCCATCTGCTGGTAGACCCAGGACTGTCTCTTGGTCAACTCCCTTGGGGCTTGGCCAGACTGTAGCTTGGAGAGCTTTCCATAACGAGTTCTCGAGTGACTCAAACCACCTTCTGAGATCTAAGGGCTGGAGCTTCAGTTCTGCAGAGATTTCTGCCCAGAGAGCCTCCTTCCTATGTCTGTCGTAGAAACGTCAATGCTCCTTTTCATACATCTCAGGGTGCTCCTTCACAAACTCAACAATGGCACTTTCTTGGCTGTCAGTGAATGTAGCACAAACTCTGGCTCTCTTGGCTGCTGAGTGGCACTCTGATTCTTCCTCACACCTCTCATCTTCTTCGCAAGCTTCCTCAGTAACTTCTAAGCCTTCCTCTCTATCCTCTATCCTCTCTTCTGTACCCTCATCTGTCCTTTCCTCTGTCCTTTTCTCTGTCATCTCCTCCAACTCTCCACCTTCCTTCTCCCTCTCCTCTTGCCTCTCCTCCATCTTCTTCTTTCCTCTCTTTCTCTTTCCTCATAACTCCAGTGAATATCACAAAAAATGTAAAAAAACTGAAATGTGTCTCCTAACTGTTAAATTTGCCCTAACTCAAGTAAAATGTGAAATGTAAAAAAACTGAAAACCCCTAAGCAGTAAGTGACACATGTCTCTCAGTAGCCAACCAGTCTAAACATAGAAAGCATGTGTGCGGTCGCTTGTATAGTTCCAGACCCCCTCATTGCCTCTTTTTGCTTTCAAACGCACGGAAAATAGTCGGTGCTTAATCGGTACTTAGTCCGAGGCCTCCTGGGGCGTCCTCAGACCGTCGCAGACTAAATTTCAGTGGTCCCATCTGGCCTGAGGAGGCCGGTTTGGATCGGCTTCTCTTAGTCGGGGCTTAGTTTCAGACGCGCGGAAAATAGTCGGTGCTTAATCGGTACTTAGTCCCAGGCCTCCTGGGGCGTCCTCAGACCATCGCAGACTAAATTTCAGTGGTCCCAGGTGGCCTGAGGAGGCTGGTTTGGATCGACTTCTCTTAGTCGGGGCTTAGTCCCAGACCCAGATTTCTTAGTCCCAGGACACCTGAGACAGTCTGAGGCTTCCTGGGACTAATGAAACCAATTCCTTTTCACATGCATGAAACTTCAAAGATCTGTTATGAGTCAGGGACTGACAAACAGGCTTCCTGGGACTCAGCTACAGACGCCTGGGACTAAGGGTCGCAGGAGGCATGAAACAACATAGGACTGTGTAAATTTGGGTCTGAGGAGGCCTGAGGAAGCCTGGGACTGGACATTTTGTTGACATCGGGAAATGAGTATCGGTTTGGGTTGTGAGAAATATCAAACATGTTTGATATTTCTCATAGCCTCAAACGACAACTACCGATCAATACCAAACGCCTGGGACTAAGCAAATATTTGAAACCGACTACAAAAAACCCTTAATTGGGAAGCTTAGTCGTGTGGTGGAACACCCACATTACTTTACTGAGGAATCCTTTTTTCTTTCTTAATTTTCAAGGTAAGTGTGTAACTACCTTTATGATAAAAGGGAGTTTTTGTGGTTTGACTTTTTAAGTAAAAATTGAGGTAATTGGTGAAATGTTATGACATTTGCACCTTTTTTGTTGTCCCTACTACATCATTTATATCACAATACGTCTTTCTTTGAAATTTTTGGGATATTCAGTTGATATGTTGTCAAAGCCAATGAAAATGTATTTAATGTGTGTGTCACAATATCTGTGTGAAAAGAGGCTGTTACCATAATACGAAAACTTCACAAACGACATATACAGAAAAAATATATCATGAATGAAGATACAATATTATATAAGTGCGTAGCACGAGTATTATATGGTTAATCTTCATGAGTGATGTAATTTTTCTATGTATGTCCAATGAGGGATGTTTTACTTTTATTATCCACCATTTTGTACGATTTATGGGTTAAATAGTATGAATATTTAATGAGAGGATGTGAAAATGCATGTCAAAAAGCATAGGCACCAGTGTATATAGAAACTGCAATCTTTAACCTGCAATATCTCAGTCATTTCTGCATGGATTTTAATGTAACAAACATCAGCAGAAGTGCTACAAGACAACCTTTCTAATGATATATAAATAAAACATATCTCCCTCCATATGTCTCCCTATATGAGTCAAATAGTATTTGTGCATGGTGGATAGTAAAATGTGTTATGCAATGCAAAAATATGTAAAAGTTAAATATTTATTTCTTAAAATATGAAATATCATCTTAAACGACAATTTCTCACCAGGTAATATGTTTGTGTCTACAATTATACCTATACCTAAAAGTACCAAAAAGTCTCTTAATGACTCTTCTAATTATAGGGGTATTGCCTTAAGTAGCATCATTGGAAAAGTGTTTGATCTGTTGATACTTAATACAAATAAAGAAGTACTGAAATCAAGTGTTACACAATTTGGTTTTAAAGAAAAACATTCCGCAAGCCAGTGTACTTTTGTCCTAAATGAAGTTGTACATTATTATAATAAAAATAACAGTGATGTTTATGTTACGATGCTCGATGCATCAAAGGCCTTTGATCGGATTGAATATATCAATTTATTTACATTGTTGCTAAAAAAAGGATTATGTCCTCTTATATGTCGGACTTTAGCTTTTATGTATACAAACCAATGTGTTAAACTTAGATGGGGACACTGTGAATCAGATTGTGTAAGAGTCAGTAATGGAGTGAAACAGGGAGGTATTTTATCACCTGTACTCTTCACAGTTTATATTGACGAACTGCTGATCACTCTCCAGAGCAGTGGGTTAGGTTGTTATATTGGCAATAATTTTATGGCTGCATTAGGCTATGCAGACGATGTCATACTTATTACTCCAACTGTTAGTGCTTTAAAACAAATGTTGAATCTTTGCGATAAATTTGGTTCAGAATATAATGTACTATTTAATGCTGAGAAGTACCAGTTACTTCACTACCCAGTAAGAGGAGGAAAGCAAATAAATGATATTTATCATAATAATATTTATATTAAGTGTGTAAAAGATTCATTACATCTCGGTCATATTATTGGTCTGAATGTGAAGTCTAAGACTATTCAACATGCTGTGAACAGTTTTAATACATCATTAAATGGGATTTTAAATTATACCAACTCCGCTAATGTGACAGTGAAGTATAAATTGTTTAAAAGTTTTTGCATGCCGCTATATGGTTCTGTGCTGTGGGATCTAAGTTCAAATGACATATTAAAATTCTATTCTACATGGAGAAAAGGTTTGAGAAGGTTGTTTAATCTCCCTTATATAACTCATTTAAGGTACTTACCCCTGTTATGTAATGACTTACCAGTTGATCTTCAATTGTTTATAAGGTTCAACAAATTTATGTATAAACTACTTACAAGTGAGAATGCATCTGTTCAACTGGCAGGTAAACTTGCTTTGAGTGGTAGCCAGTCCAGTGTTGGTAAAAGTGTGATACATATATCTAAGCTATTACAGTGTCATTCAGGCTATATTTCGTCATCCCCAAATCAGTTTAGAATGTTAGTTAATGAGTATGCTCCTGCATTATGTAATGAAAAAGATTATATATCTTGTGGTAACATAACTGATTTAATGTTCATTAAAGAATGTAACAACACAAGGTTTTCAGTGGAAGAACTTGATACTATTATTGAATTTTTATGCGTATCTTAATTTATTCTTTAACTAAACCTGTATATATGTATGTATATATATGTTTCAGTTATAGTGTTAATTTCTAAATGTTTCTACTTTTTGTACTTACATATTGTACTATGTGTACAAATAATAAATAAATAAATCAATAGAAAAGACATCATAACACTAATATTATACTAATAATAAACATGGACAGAAGAAAATACAAAATTAAGGGAAAGATAAAGGAGCCTTTATGAACAAACATTTTAAACAGATGACTGAATGCACTCCTTTAATAAAGGATCCTTTATTTAAGGTCTCCTTTGGTAAGGAAACCATAAAGGAGGTTTAGTGAATAGCATTTTAAATGTCACCTTACCAAAGGAGATGTTTCACCTTCCTTTTATAAAGGGACCTTAAAAATATAGGATGTTTAGTGAATATGGCCCCAGATATTTAGTAAATGAGACCTTGTCTTAGAAAGAGATAGTATGTAGAAATAGTGGATGAATTCAGAAAAATACACAAAATTATAAAACATACTTAAATAAGCTTTAGCTGCTATAGACTTGTATTCACTAGTAAAAGGCTAAAATAAGGATTTTAAATCCTGTTCAACAGCAAGTGAAATCATAAGTGGGATGCGTTGGTTCTTGTAAAAAGAAATACTATGAGACAGTGGAATAAAAATATATAAAACCTAAACGCAACTTAAAACATAGCAAGTTGCCTCCATTCCTTCATGCTGCTTTAAAATATGGCATATCCACATAATCTATTGTATCATGTCAGCGTGGAAAAAAATCAAATATTCTTGGTTATCTTATCCATGACAAGATATTTCAGTTGTAGAGGTTGGACAGGGTATTTAGATAAATAAGTAATGTTCACACAATTATCATGTGTATTTACAAAATTACCCTGTAGAAAACACAAATTGACTATAACTCGATGTTTTGCATTCCCTGGCTTCTCTCTTGGTTTTAAGAGAAGAGACTTGATCATCTTAAGGGGGAAGAGCCACATAAGGACCATACATAGCACGGTGGTCGAATTCATCTTGCAAATGCTGGATGCCATGGCTTGGGAAATGCAAACAGAATTGTAAATTTTGTTGATATTATTGAATGAATTTCTGTACAATGAAAATATAATAAAATGATGTGCTGTGCTGGAGACTATATATAGTGAAAAGCAAATTTATCTCTCAATTGAATCAATTTAATTACAATGTTTGGTCACACACTTGTACAAGTTTATAGGGTCCAGAGTTTACCCATTAAAAAAAATTACTAAAGGGTGGGGGGGCATCTTTAAGGGCAAAAACTGGGATCAAGACTAGTCAATGAGGTAAGCCAACAGCATGTGCTTTGTAGTAACAAACTTTATGGCAAATGATAACAGCGACACCTTTTCAACCAAGATCAATGTCCTAAACTTTATCTGCATTGTTGAATGCAAAACGTACTGTTTCCTTTTCATAACATAACAGCTGAGGTACTGTTGCTAAGTTTATCCTTGATCTGATTAGTTTCATCATATAGGTTCACAAAATCATGGCCAAACTGATCTGGTATATGTAAACTAGAGAAGTGATTACTACCTTTAGAAACACTATAACTGAAGTGTAGTTTACAGACTCAATATTACTGGCTTTGCTGATATGGGTTGAGAAATAGGTGAAAAAGAATCTGCCACTCGGTGTTTATCAACGTGCTTTTGGTTAAACTGGGGTGTGGCTACCTTTTGATTTTCTAATTATCAAGCCAACACCTACTACAGTCTTTATATGAGTATCTAAATTTCCTCTGAGCTGATATAGAAAACTGAGTTCATGCATGTATAGTCAAACTTTCGTCAATATCATGGTTGGCAGTGAATTCACATGTCACAGTTTGACTACCTTTACATGTAACACCATATGTGCCTTGATGTCTTGCATGTTGTATATTAATACAGCTGCGCAGGAGCAGTTTGCTGCAATTTGTAATAAATGAAACACATTAGTCAAATACATGTATATGGGTCTCTCTCCCTGCAATTGCCGAGTCGTGATTCCAAATTACATTAATTCTCTCTTCACATTAACTTCAATCTTTAACTACAGCATGAATACGGTCAATATCACATTTGCGACACCATGAACAACAGTTACCCTCATATGATGTGCTAACTGCAGCCTCCTGTTGTGTTAATCTGGTGTGGATTCTGTCCAACAGAAAATCTTATATAATTTATTCTGCGAAAGAAGAATAACAACAGTTTCCCTTCCCAAACTTGCATGGTTGGGCTGGTCAGTAAGCCTGTATCCATGTGTCTAAATGAGGAGGATAAAGATGTAGCCAGAGACCTACTGACATATGGCATAAGCCATCAGGAAATGTAGGGTCTGTGGAAGTCATGCCAAAGGTATGAGCCATTCTATTTTTATAGCTTTCTTGAGTCATTGGTAGATCTCCAACATATATCTATGCACAATTGACAATGTAACTTAAATGTGACTTAAATGGAATGGCAGCTGGACTCTACAGTCACTGCAGACACAAGGTGTGAGCACATCTTTGATAAATATTGTATTAAACTTGACCCAAGTTGACTTGCTCCAAAACCCAAGCCAGGCTGCATTAGAGGAAGCAGGAATAGTTGATTGTGGTGGGTCAGAGTCAAAGTTTTGGTTTAATATCCTGGTCAATAGCCAGGGCCATATTGGAACAGGTCCTCAGCATTGTCACTTGTGTGACTTGAACCTACACAGATTTGACAGCCTGTGATTAGATGCCAGACTTGCTATCCCACTAGGCCATCAACAACATCTGGTTGTGGTGGGGCGTGCGCCATTATGAAGACAATCAGCTGCTCCTTTGTCCAATTGGGTTTATATGCTTTTGACCATATTATTAAGTTTTACACAACTTCTTTGATACATTGAAATAATCTTGTAAGCTGCTGTACGCCCCTTGTGTGTCCCTTATGTGTATTAATGCAGGTGTAGGCACTGAATAAAATTATAGTACACTGAGTTTAAAAAATACTTATTTAAGGTCATATAAAACAACTTATAAAAGTAATGTCATGTGTCGCTATCACACTGAAATGCTGTATTTCGACAAAGCAATGCATAACAAACAATGCCTCAGAATGACCAGACTTGGTTGTGAGGAAACAACACAAACTGAGTTTTACCACAAATGCATCCTTAGTCCATTTCTTTAAATAAGAAAGGAGATGTTACTGTGGCCATAATCTGTCCTCTCATTTCTCCAAATAGATTACCCCTGTTATCATACACTAACAGATCAATTCATTATTTTCTATTTTCACGAATCTGTAGAAAGAGGGGACATACGACATGTTAATGCCACTGAAACGCTGCTAGCTCCCAGATGCAGAAGCAGTCAAGCAAGACTATCATAGCTTAATGTTCAAGCTATAGATCTAAGACCAGCCCTATTACAGAAACTTTGTAAGATTGCACCCATAGTTATTAATTGGGCTGGAGCAGAGGCTGACCCCAGTACTGCAGAGAACCACTCTGTATAAGTTGGTCATTACCTTGCGACATCCTGCTACTGGAAAAATGTGTCAGTGCATGCAAACTCATAGTACTTTACAAATTACAAGCTAAATTACAATTAAAATTACTGCACAAAGCAGTAAGAATGCTACCATGGCTGTAGCAAAGAATCTGTCCCTTGAGACATTTATTTGCTACATAAAGAAAACTGGCACAGGATACATGCAATAAATATGTGGATGATAAAATCACTCAAGAAGACGAAATGTATAGTTGTCGTACTGTGAATTTGTATTAATATCTTAGAAATTTTACAGGACGGTTTATTGTCCCACAAGTCTGAACATGCAGAAATTATGATAAAAAGGTGTATGTTCAGCATTTCTGGTCAAACGTTAAAGCTCAATCAAAAAAAGTAGTCTGCATAAACAACATATTTGCATTGTGGGAACGAGATAAAAAATGCCAAGAAAACAGTTCTTTGTCCCTTCCTGGGCTCCATAGATTCTGATTCAGAAGCTATTTATTTCGGCTCTAAATTATTATTACCTGAACCAAATCGGGCATTAATTTGATTTAACTAACAATTAAAACGGGTGTATTTAATTCTGGATGTTAAGTAAATTAAACGTAAAAGTGATTGAACAAAATATTGTTGTGATGAAATAATTGTATAAGAAAATATAATAGTGAACTGTGGGTGCACTCAATATTATTGTGAACAAGATAAATTGGGAACTATACACAATAAACAAAGTCCAGGACATTAGATGAGCCTTCATTGTTGTTCTCAAGAAAATCTAAGATCCTATTATCCAATATCAATGAAGATGATTGACAAGGCAATAGGATACTTTCCTCTCACAGCCATAGAAAATGCCACTTTAGCCAAGTGACTAACAAGAACATTCACACAAAAGGACATTTAGACACTCCCAAAAATATCATACGAAGGACTATAATTAGACATCGCTACAATATATACCATCTTGTGTGTTCAATATCATCTCATGAAGAAGACTTTTTATCTGGTGATCGCCAAATTATCACAACATAATGAGTGGTGCCCATGAGATGTTCTCATAATCACAACTTAGTATAACAACAACTACAATGTCTTAATAGGGGCTCCATACTAATTAACTTAACCTGTCAATCACAGTTAAGTAATTACTTCTTGTAATACCCCTGCAGGTAGTACACCCCGAGGTAGTTGCTATTGGATAAAATGTCCTTGTCCTTCGACTATCACCTAGAAGTGGGCCACCATTCCAATCCTTCAGTATCCCTGGGAAGTTTTTAAAAAAATTCTCCTCTGAAAATCTCTATGTCATTCACCGTCAATCCACATCTTTGTCAGCACTACCATCCTGGATAAATCAGTGTCTATCAGTCTCTCTAACTGTGCGCACATTTTTTTGTGTGATGAGCCAAGGTGAAATAAGGTACAACTCAGATGCCTGAAGGTTATACAGTTTTTAACGACAGTTGGGTAAGGTGATCCACTGTCAAGCTTATCATTTGCTACTGTCATTGTTTGAACGAGGTATCTGAAGGTGACTGAAGTCCATGCATCTGTTCCAATTTGGTGTTCAGACGTTTGGTGGAGGTGAAATACTGAAGACAACCTTATTTGGAAATAGGGTATGCTCACTGATAGATGTGTCTTCATTCGAGTGGCTATTTTGCAACCTTTGGCTGGAACTTTGGAGCAGGAACAACATTTTCGTTTTTTTATATTTACTGACTTTTTGTGTAAGAGACCTGTTGTTAGTATTATCTAACATGACAAAGACAAAGATGAGGTCTGTTTGTGCACCTAAAAGCATGCCATTCTTTACTGATAATGATTCAGATAGTGACACTGTTGATACCTTGGCTCTCCTGAACAGCCAGAAAGTTCTGATAAAAAGAAAAGGCATGCAGATGGTGTCTGCTGAGAGAGCAGATGCTTTAATTAATTGGATAAGAGAAATACCATGTCTTTATCAGAAAGGGCTGAGAGAGGACAGAGGCACTCAGAAAGGAAGTTGGCTTTGGGCCAATAAAGGAGCTGAGGTGGAAATGACTAGTGAGTTTTTTGTTTGTAATTTTACAAATTTAAAAAAACATTTTTAATGCATTATTAATAAATGTACCCTCCTCCATTTGTGCTGTAAATCAGTGTACAGCATGCATACATTAATTCAGTCAGGAAAGTGGGTTTGTGACTAGGATATGTGTAAATCCAAAATGATGTAAAAACTGGTGACTTGCCCCTACGTTATACCCCCTGGTCAGTGTATGAGTTAATGAGGTAATAAATGTGCGAACATGTAGTGTATGTATAATTGTATTAGATACGTAATGCATAATGTGATAGTAACCCTATATACATGTGAAGTTACTCAATAAGTGTCGGCTTTTGTTTTGAAGTGACAGAAAAAACCTGCAGGTGTGGTGGAAGAGTGCCAGGATTTTCTTTGGGAAGTTGCTTCGCAATACGTCTAGGGATGGGGCAAAGGAGCTGAACAAGAAAATTACATAATGGGGAAGCTGCAGTTTCTTGAGCAACACATTGCCAACCTCCCTAGTCAACAGACTTGTTCTGTAAGTATAAAACTACATTTGAATATATTAATTACAGGTTAAAAATTACTGGTATCTGGAAAGTAATTGGTCAAATATTGAGAAAAAAATTGAATGCAATAATGTATTAAGTCCTTGCTGTTGTATTGAATTGTCCCAAAAACTGAATTGAAAATATGACCTTAATCCTTCTTCCTGCAGTGACACATAATTGAATGTCAGTTTTTTTTTCTTTTTTACTTCCGTGTGAAACCAGGTAGTACTCAAAGTGCAGCACCAGCAGCAGTGGGATGAACTTCCACTTCAGCTACAGACCCAGTACTCCCCTTACTGGTATCTCAATGCCTCAGCAGTTTTGTTGCTTCTGCTGTTCCCGATGATCCTGAGGAAGAGGTGTTGGTGGGGTCGGTTGACCAGTTACCCCCTGCATCAAGTAAGAAGTCCAGGAAGAAGGGCAGGGACACTGAAGAGATTCTGAATCTATTTAAAATTAGTAACAAACATATACAGAAGACAACACCTTGTCTGCTTCTACTCCTGAATTAAGGAGGTCGCAGCCGACAATTGCCAGGGTGACATCCCCTACACTGTCTACTGCCTGTTGTTCTCAGATTTTGACTATCACAACACAGACCCCTACCAGATTGTGTCAGTACTTTTTGACAGACCTTTTAACCTTTCTTGAGGTGCCAGGCTCTGGCTCTAGCCAGGCTTGCGCTTCTGGAGATCACTTTTTTGTCTCCAGACTTTCTTGAAATGTGGCGCAGCATGAGGAGAATCTATCTGTTCACTGAAGTTAAGTGTCAATGGTCTACGTTAGTACTTGGATGGGTGACTGCTTTAGTGCACTTCTTGTGTCTCTGATGGCTTTGCATCTTGCGCTAGTGGACCAAAACCCCTTTCTGCCTTGTTGTTTAAGGAAATTAAAACACTGTTGATTGTGGGACCAAGTTCAGTTATATGTGATGAGACAGAAATAATGTACACTTTTGATTCTACATTATCTCATTTCCTACACTTTGTTTCTTATTAATATGGCTTACTATTTTTTTATTTTGTGTATCAACACTGAGTAGCATTTCCACATTTTTTAACCAAATATAATTGAAACAAAGTAAACACAAACAATGCTTGAAATGAGTAAATCTGTTTCGAGTTTTTTTTAGCTTAGCTCCTTCACCAGCGTACAGGTGCAACTGAAAAATTTATTAAATCTGATGAAGGATTTAAGCCTTCAGACCTCAAACGTACGTTTATTTCTTTCAAATGCTTCTTGGGTTCACTTTGTTTCGTTTATTTTGGTGCAGATTTTTAGTTGGTTTGAATTTTCTGTAACTCAAATACAGAAACCACAAAGCATGGTGTTTTGGGGTTTTATTATCTGTGACTTATTATCGTTCTTACTTTCATTATTGGTCTCATTGTAAGTATTTTCATTTGGTCCTTTGTGCCTTGTAATTCCTTAATTCTGACATGTTTTAATAATTGTAAGTAACTTGTACGATTTGATAGCTCATGTCAAATATCTACTGCTGGCAGCAGTACCTTTGGCCTTGTTTGTGTGTGGTTTTAACATTTGAGGTTTCTGATAGCTAGCTGTTGGTACTACTGTTGGTTTAATTTTTAAGTGTTGATATTTGAAGTGCCTTGATTACAGCTGACAGACTTACTGTTGGCCCAGAGTCATGTTTTTGTTACATTTCAAGTTACACAATTACAGCTGATGGCAATTGCTTTTATTCTGTATTCTTTATATTTCAAGTACATGTAATTACAACTGTCAGTAGTACTGTTGACATTTGAGGTATGGTATTGGTGATGTGTAACACTTTTTACTCAGGTTTTACTCAGCTGTTGGTACTACTGTTGGTTTTACTTTTAGCTTTTATGTTTCAAGTAACTTGGTTACTGCTGACGGTATTACTGTTGACGTATAGTGACTTCTTTGTAACATTTTGCAAAAGACATTTCTTGCTGATGGTTTATATTGTTGTGCACTTGTGGTACTTGTGAGGTTTTTTATTAGTGATGTTTATCATTTTTGGTTTCTTATAACTAATACTACTATGTTTGGTCTTTCTGTAAGTATTATTATTTCAGATAACTCAGTTCTAGCTGGCAGTATCACTGCTGACATTGGGTGTGTGCCTTTTCAGCTTCTCCAATGACTCACTCCTTGCTGATGGATTTCACTGTTGGCCTATGGTATTTTTTTAAGTTTCATTATTTGATGCATTTACAGCTGTCAGTAGTACTGTTGGATTTTGTGGTGTCTATTGGCGATTTTTTAACATTTGAGGTTTTTCACAGCTGACAGTACTACTGGTGGCCAGTGTAGTGTTTCCTTTTTATACTTTAAGTTACAGTGTCCCTGCTGTAAGTGCTTGCTTTACATGTCTATTAAATTGTTCATGGTTGCATTTTAGGTCCTTTGGGTATGCCTTTGTTCTGAGTTGTAGTTTGTGACTCAGGGTGTACTGCTTACGCATATGCCAAAAAAGCATTGTAATGGTAAACACTAATCAGTCATTTCCACTTCAGCTTTGCATTTTATTTTGTGGCAGTACATTCAAGAAATGTAAGTGTTATAATTGTTCTTTTAATGTGTCAGTTTCAGGCGCTTACATATGGAATTTTGATACTGAACGTTTAATTATTTTCTTGTTCCAGCTCCGAAATTCCCCACAGTTTTGATCGTCTGAGAGGCTTTATAAATTTAATGTTAATATTATTTGTTTGTCTGTAATTGTGATAGTTTTTGTTTAATGTTTTTTTTATTTTTTCTGTCTTTATTATTTTTTATATTATTATCTCTTCATTGTTTCTATTTGGCTACCAAGTTTTATACTTTATGTTTGCATGGTTACTTATTACCTCCGCCAAGGAGGTTATGTTTTTGCCTGTGGGGGAGGTTAAGTTTTCACCTGGGTTTGTTTGTTTGTGCGTTTGTGAACAAGATAACTCAAAAACTTATGGACGGATTTTGATGAAATTTTCAGGATCTGTCTGAAAAGGTAAAAAGAAGAAATGATTAAATTTTGGGAGTGATCTGGATCTTTATCTGGATCTTCTGGATCGATGACATGTAATTTTTAAAGAGAGATAACTCAAAAAGTTTTGGATGGATTTTCATGAAATTTTCAGGAAATGTTCTAAACGGGACAAGTGATTAGATTTTTGGAGTGATCTGGATCACTGTCTGGATCATCTGGATCCAGGCTGCCAGATGCGTTTGTGAACAAGATAACTCAAAAACTTATGAACGGACTTTGATTATTCACATTTGTATTATTGTTCATTTACTTTGTGCCTATATGTTGCCAAATGAATGAAATAAAGAAATATGTATTTCTGTTTTTCTATTGATTGCCACGGTCACTTCAGTTATTGTTGCAATCCACCAGTTAACATTAAGACAATGCTGAGGTGCAATATGAATATGACCTTCAATATGACCTCTAAATTTAACCTATGGTAAGCATTACATGATTTTGAAAGACGACACGTGATCCATCCCAGTGGTTACAGAGAGTTTTTAGTATTAGGCCAAGTTGATGAGCTATTATTAGATTTGATCTTTGATTTTGCCAAGTCTGAGAATTTCGTTCACAGATTGAACAGTGAAATATATAGAAAAAAAAAGATAAACTTTTAGTTAATCAACATATCACTTTATAGCACTCAACAGAAAATAAGATAGGCATTAGAAATTAAAAATACTTCATGCAGTTAACAGAAGCAAACAGTCCACCAATACAGTTCATCAGAGTTCATAAACAAACTAGATCATATGGTTCTGCCATGGAACTGCCCAGTAGGGTTGTTAAAATAATGTTTCAAGTAAAGTCTGTGTCTCTTGGCTGCCAGTGTTGCTTCATTCCCTAATTCTGCACCACCTAGTTCAGTCATAACTTGTCCCTGTCTCCAGGCATCTGGGATGACCCTGTGATCAGTGTCCTCCTTGTCTGCCAGACTTTGATGGTCTACACTTGTACTGTCTCTTTATAATATTGTGCAAAGTCACACAAGCCAGAACCACTGATGTGACATTGTGTGGTTCTTGTGCCATTATTGTCAGTAGGCATCTGAAACGATTGGCCAGGATCCCGAAAGCATTCTCCACCACTTGTCTTGCTGTAGACAGTCTGTAATTAAAGATATGTCCCTCATTGTAAAGATTTCTTCTAGTGAATAACTTCATTAACCAAGTCCTCAGTGCAAAGACATAATAAGCCACAATGAAGTATGGCATGTCAGTCATCCCTGCGTGATGAATCTGCATCCAGAGATCCTATGACCCCCATCAATGATGATCTGCTTCAGCTGACACTCATTGCAGAAATGGACATAAGAACATTGCTCCCACTTCAGCTGTTCTTTGGCGCCTTATAAACTTGGTAGATTACCTCACACACCTCTGGCAGGAAGAGTGAGATGGTCAAGTAAATCACCCTGAAGCCATACATCAGGGTTTTGTAGGAGTTTCCTGTGATAAGATATCTCAGGGTGATGACTATCTTAAAGTTGCTACGAAATCTTGTCTTCTCTTTTTGAATTATTGGTCCAACACTTTCAACCAACTCCCAAAACAGTTCCGGAGACAATCTCACGAAGTTCTTGTAGGCATATAAGTCAGAATTTCGCAACTGGTCCATTAGAACTTCATACTACCCAAAGTGGCCTTTCCAGTATCCAGTTTCAAAAACAGCATTGTCCCAGGCATCTACATCTTCGTACTAAATCAAGATGAACAGCAACATTTTTTTCATAAATCTTTAGTCTGAAGTTTCAGAATCCCACCAAGCAGTCTTTATCTGTCAGCTGGCTGGATATTCATAGCGATCTCTGTCAGCATAACTCATAAGAAGAAATAATGGTGGTCCTCTGTGATGCATGCTTTTATAGGCATTTGCGCCCTATACAGCAGCATGGCAGTACTGCAACATATATCACTGAGAAACAACCTCCATTAATCTTCAGGGGGCCACGGTGGCAGAGTGGTAACACTCTCGCCTCCCACCTCTGCGGCCGGGGTTCGATCCCCGTCATGGCCGTAAGTGGGAAAGCTGGTAGTTGCTTGCCGTTGGTCGGCAGTTTACAGTACAGAACCCTAGCGAACTATATGTACTGGTTTCCTCTGCCCTTCCAACTACCCGTCGTGATATGACCTGTACAGTGTTGAAAGCGACGTAAAACCCCAAATAAACAAACAAACAAAAATCCATTAATCTTCAATCACCTTACGTAGCCATCAGAGTAACACCTGATACCAAAACCAAAATGTATTGCAACCTTGAACAGGTGTCACACCTCAGTGACCTACTGTTGTGCACTATTAAGGACAGTGGCAAACCTTGTGCAAATTCCCTTACAATGTGAACATAATGAGACAACTATGGCATGACAGTGGCATGACTTTGGGAGAAGATACCATCGGAAAAATGGGGCAATGGGAGGGTCATAAAACCTCTAACCGCAGGGCATACCGCCTGTTGTGTGAAAGGGGTATAAATAGACAGCATCATAGATGTCATCTACATTTTTGGGCCCAATGATACAAACCGTCTTATTATACAGGCTGTTTTTTCCAAAATATATTCTAAGGTGGGTATTATATACAGTTATCGATGCAGGGAAACTAAAAAAGGGAGCTCTTTTCTAATATATGCACCTTTAAGGGAGCTTCCTTGCTTGTTTTAGTAGGTAAAGTGGCCTTAGTAGGTAAAGTAAACATGTGATAATGATAACATATTTCGTAAAGCTTCATAAGGAAATATTTAGTTATGAAACTTGTTTTGTTATCCTATTAATAAATATATGCTCTGGTGATCATCCATAAACACAACTCTTGATATTTCTTAATAATATGCGGCAGTCTATGGGACATCAATAATTATTCATGTTGTGACACAATATTAAACTTAAAATTTAAATTTTGCATGATTATATGCTGAAAGATTGTACTCACATAAACCTTTCATAAAAACAGGGAAGAATCCATCAAAAGTTCCCTCATATTCAGAAGACTTTAGTCTTGTTTCCAAAGAATGGTAGGACACTGCAACGGATTTGGGATTTCTTACCACGTAGATGACTTTTAGCTGTAAAATTATAGCATAAAGTTAAAATAAAAATCATTACCCGTTTCCTGTAAAGTAGGAAAGTTGAAAATACCGTAACGTACGTGAAATGGGCTGGTGAGCAAACCCCTTTCTCTTTTCATGACCTGTGGGAAATTTGTTTCTTCAAATGATTCTTGTAACTATTTAAAGAATTCCCCCAAAGCATAACTGACAGAACAGTCATATTTCAATTCTACTGAAGCACAAACTTCACATATTGTGGAAAATTTTACTTTCTTGTGCTAAATCGCCATTTTACTTATGCAAATAGAGAAGTATGTCATTTTGTAGTAGATAAATTATGTGGAAAATTTTACACTTCTTATGTACAGTCTACGAAGGCTTGGTGGAGGGGTTATACTCTGCACATAAACTTTGTATATAAAGAATATTGCCTATAACAGAAGCATATACTCTAGAAAGGCTCTAATAATCACACACTACCCTGAAACAAAATTTACAAAGGTCGCAGACTCAACCCAGTCCTAGCTAGCAGGCACAGGTCCAATTCTTGACATCATGTTTTGGTCATGTTAGTATATGACATCAAGTAACTATCACTCGGACATGATTTAAGGTGGTCACGTCATCTGACACAAATCTGACATCCAGTTTATGTGACATGACATGACTTTATGTCAATAACATACGTACAATATCAACTAGATGACAAAATGATAACCAGACCTAATGTGATTGTATTATCCTATTCAATGACATAAAATTGACACCATCCCAACATGACTTTTTGTAGTCATGTCAAATGATGAAAATATGATGTTCGAATAATATGATGTGACCTGATATTCTACTCGGGCATTGTTTCTGACATCTTAATGATATTAATATGATGTCACTTTGTTAAAACATTTCAAGTGGAGTATCATCATATCATTTGAGATCGGATTAACATCAGTATTCTATAAAATTATATCATCTTTAGGAATATTACAAATGTAATATCATCCTGTACACCAGCCAGGGTCATATTAGGACAGGCCCTCAGCTTTTTCACATGAGTAGGGTCAAACCTAGGCAGAGGTGACAACCTTTGATTAGATGCTGAACCTACTAACTTGGCCTCTAGTCTCTGTGATGTTGCTTTGACAAAAATAATTAAGTTTTGGTACAGACAAAACAATTATGTTTAAAACTGTAACTAAAATGCTGTGTGACAGCAAAAATTTACAAGAAATATGTTGTTTTGTAAACAAATGTATACTTTAGTGTTTGCAACCAAGCCAAAGATTGAATAAATAAAGATAAAAGTTCAGAAAAAGGGCTTCTAATATTCAAACTTTTGTACCCATAATTTGTATCTTTACAAATGGTATAAATTTTTGAACTGGTTCCCACTGAACATTAATTATTTTCTCCCATGGAATAATCTTTATAGTACATGGAAATCACTTAAGGCTGTGTCAGGTAAGTGTACATAAATGGTAGTTAAAGCAATGTAATGTGATATTAACTGTGAAAACAAAATGTTATTAACCAATATTTTTATTACTGAAAATTAGTTTCAGCACTTGTGAAATGATGTCAATCAGATTTTTATATCAGTACATCAAATTGATGTCAGTTTCTGATGTCATATAGACATGAAGTCAGTCCAAATTGGGCGATCATATTGATGTCTTATGCTGATATCAAATTTATATCGGCTACTAGATGTCATTTTTATGGCTTTTGGAGATGTCAAATAGACTAGGCTACTAAAGATCTGTTTGACATTTAACATATGATGTCATTTCGAATTTCAAATAAGCATCAGTTTCTGATGTCTTGCCCAGTGTCTTTTTGATTTCTTTTTGATATCCTATTGCCTGCTGGGAGGCTATGCCACTGGCTCAAAATTGAGCCTTTTTGCCCAGCAAAATTTTCGTCTTAAATTGTTTTCACAGAAGAGATCTCAATTGAGACCGAGCTTATTAAATAACCACATGTGACTCTTTATTTTAGTCACAATTATCTAATGATGACATAAATCCTTTGTTTGACCTACATATCTCTGGTAATATGCTATTTTCAATAGAAAACCTTTTACCCAGATATAACTGTCCAAAGACATCTTTAGGGTGGTATTTTATATGTGTGTATCTTATTTGCGGCCATTTCAAATTCTGAAGTGGAGAACAAAATATGGCAGTCATATTTCAGTCTTTGTTTACAAAACATAAGCCTGCTACCAAACAGTCTCAGTGCTTGGGCCAGTGGCTTAGCCAAAGCTGACACTGGGACAATTTGGTAAACCCATAGAGTCTGATCCCAAGAGCTTAACTAATATGCTTCAAAAATATGAAGCAAAAGTCATAAGTGTGCATGATTTTGATTGCTGTTTGCTTTTGTTCACACTTGCTGTTTTTTCTGAGAAATGAAACAAGAAAACAGATAAAATACAAAACATATGTCATTGTTTTAAATGGTCTAATAGCAGGAAAAGAAATCAAAGACTGTACATCTGGCCACATATGAACTTAGTATTCGCTGGCTATAAGGAAGGCTATTGTGTCTTAGAATTAATATTCAAGTGGATATAAACTGCTTGGGTTGTTGTGAACTTTGCTGGAGTGAACTTTCCACAGTGTCTGGATAGATTTGCTGTACTTTGGATAATACTTATTATATACAGTGTATGATTCTACCAGAGAGTGTATTTTATTTCCATATCTTGGAACAGATAGTACACGTGTGCAAACTCTCTGAATATCTATGTACAGACATTTTGTGTGATTGGATATCAAGGATGGCAGGATAAGGACATTTCATGTTATGGAACATTGAACAGATCACAGGATACAGATATCTGTGTGTTAGTGGACATTGGACGGATCACAGGACAGATCACAGGACAGATTGTGGGATACAGTGGATAAACTTAATTGTCAGTTACAGTGGTGAGGTCAGATAGGTTTCATTATTGTATCATTGTATCTACTATTGAGAGCATATCAGTTAACTGTAATCATTATTTTAATTGTTAAATAAATTTGATAAGTTAAACTTTTTGTCTTTTCCAGTTGCAACTTAAAAGCGGCCGGTAACTGCTACTGTCCTTGCCCTGTGACCATAACAGGAAAATTGGGGGCCATCCGGGATCCAACCATTTGATACAGCCATTTGATGCCAACCATTCAATCAACAATTCATTTATCATTTTGAAAGTTCATTTGATTCCACAATTTGTTACAGTCAACAGTGCTCAAAATGACTAGTGCTAATGAGTTTGTACAGTCACCATCTATGGAAGTTCTAGAAACTTTTAAACAAGATATGTTAATACAGATAGCACAAGAGTTACAGTTAGAGGTAAAAAGGTCAATGCGTTAGCATGAACTTAAAAGGCTTATAGTTGAACAGTTAGTTGATGAAGACGTTTTACCTGATAGTTGTTTAGAAGTGTATAAACCTCTACCAATGGAACTTTCTGGAAAATTTGATATCAAGCGATTAGAAATTTAGAGAGAGATAAGACTTAAAGAGCTTGAAGCTCAAGCTCAACAAAGAAAAGAAGACCTTGAAGCTCAACAACAAAAAGAAGAGCTTGAAGCTCAACAACTAAACGAAGAGCTTGCACTTAAACATGAAAGAGAAATGAGAGCTTTATAACTCAATGCCTGTAGAATTGCCCATAAAGAGTCCATTGCTACCAAATTTTATTTGGGTAAAAATGTGCGACTGGTACCACCTTTCAATGAATCAGAAGTTGATAAGTACTTTCAACACTTTGAATGAGTGGCTCAAAATTTAAAATGGCCCACCGATCAATGGCCTTTATTGCTGCAAAGTGTTTTGAAGAGGAAAGCCCAAGAGGCATATACAGCTTTACCAATTTCTGAATGTGTGGATTACAACTGCATCAAAAATGATATTTTGAAAGCATATGAGTTGGTACCAGAGGCATATCATCAAAAACTCAGAAATTATCGTAAACAAGAAAGTCAAACTCATGTTGAATTTGCCCATGAGAAGCAAGTGTACTTTGAGAGATGGTGTAATTCTAGGGAAGTAGGTACAGACTTTGAAAACTCACTTTTGACTTATTTTGATTAAAGAGTTAAAAAGGTGTGTTTGTGATGACATTAAAACCTATCTAGATGAACAGAAAGTTGAAAATTTGGCAAAAGCAGCAGCTTATGCTAATGACTATGCGCTTACTCACACATCCACTTTCGATAAGAATAGATCCTTTGGTTCCACAAAAAGTCTTATCCTGAAGTAGGAAAGATATCTGAAAATGTAGCTCCAAAAAAGAGTTCAGATAAGGGTCAAACCTGAAACCAGACTATGAATAAAGATAGGAAACCCATATCCTTTGCTCCTGTGTGTCAGTATTGTAAAAAAGCTTTGGCTTTTGGATCTTAAAGAAAAGAAGAGAAAAGGAGGCAATGCCCAATGACTTTGTGTCTAGGAAATCTAACTGGCGTTCAAATCCCAATAGAACAGAATCTGGTATTTGTTTAGACAAGTCTGAGATTGTTAGGGAAGAGTTTAAACCTTTTGTGACTGAGGGGTTTGTATCCTTAGAAAGTAGTTCCAGTCAGGTTCCCATTTAAATATTGAGAGACATGGGGGCTACTTAGTCCTTACATTTAGAAGGTATATTGCCATTGTCTGTAAGCACGTCTACTGGTGAGAGTGTTATTGCTCAAGGTATTGAACGAGGATGTGTGAACGTTCCCTTACATAAGGTAAACTTAGTATCAAACTTAGTTACTGATTTTGTTGTGGGTACCAGGCCCCCTTTAATGGGTATCTTTGTTACTGGGAAATGATTTGGCAGGTGGAAAGGTGGTTGCTGATCCTAAGGTTACTTTCTAAGCCAATCACTTTGGTTAGCACTAAGAAATTAGGAGAGGTTATTCCTGGTATTTTCCCTCCTGTGTTGGGACTTGAGCTATGGCTAAAAAGCCCATGAAGAACCAAAAGATTATAAAGAATCTACAGATGTGTTAGTTGACTTGTCAGGTACATTCTTGAACAGCTATGACCATGATATGCAGAATTCCAGTGATACTAATCCTAAGACTAGGGTAGATTCTGAGAATCAAGGCAATAGATGGTCCAGATGTATCATTTTCAAAATCAAGATTGTTTTCAGAGCAGGAAAATGACCCTAAATTAGCTCCTTTATTCAAGTTGGTCTTACCACCAGTAGGGCTAGATAAGGTCCCTGTAGGCTATTATGTCAGAAATTGTGTGCTTATGCGAAAATGGAGGCCACCAAATGTCCCTGCATCTGAAGAATGGTCAGTAATACACCAGATTGTTATGCCAAAGTATACCAAAGTGAGATATTGAAATTGGCTCATGAGTCTTCAATGGGTGGCCATTTAGGCATCAACAAAACCTACAGCATAATAACCAAACACTTCTATTGGCCTCAAATTTGACGCAGTATAGCAGAATTTTGCAAGACTTGTCACATTTATCCAATTGTAGGGAAACCAAACCAAAACATTGCTGTAGCTCCTCTTAAACACATTCCAGCATTTGAGGAACCATTTAGCAAAGTGATAATTGATTGCGTAGGCACCTTGCCAAAAACTAAATCCAGAAGCCAATATCTCTTGACCATTATGTGTGCACACACACAGTATGGAAAAGTGAATTTTCATCAAGCTTCAATCATCTAATTTTTTATCAGGAAATATTGAATATGGATTTTGGAATTTAGCATTATGATTTAGGATAAAATGTCAGGATTCAGGGTATATATAAATTATTAGGAAAAAGATGTGAAAAAGAGCCTATTTTGGATAGCTAAATACAAAGATTATGTGCACATGGTAGCTCAAGATACATCACAATAAATACTAAATAGTAAATACTAAATAAAAACTTTTTTTCTTATAGATGTAATGAGGGAGTCAATTTGCCTTTTTTGCATTCAACTGAAATAAAAAAAGAGAAGTTGTAAGTTGAAAACTATTGCATTTACAGTGTTTTGTTTTTGAATGATGTTGCTCGCTAGCTTTTGGGTCAGCTATGATATGGTGCAATTACAGACCTACAGCTCATGGCATAGCTGAGCAAAAGCTATGTGTAGGCTCTCACTGTTGAGTAAATCAGTTGTAACTTGAAAACTATTGCATTTACAGTATTTGGTTTAAATATATCATTCACCTTCGTTTGGGTGAGCTATAACATGTAAAAACCATAACTATATTTGTGGATCAAGGTTATTCACCTAACTTTTGGTCAGCTATAACATAGTGAAATTAAACCTGTTAGCTCATTACATATTTGAGTAATAGCTGTTGTCAGGTTCTCACTGTTGATTTAATCAGTTGTAACTTGAAAGCTATTCCATTTACAGTATTTTGTTTGAATATGTTGTTCACCTATTTTTGGGTCAGTTATAACATAGTAAAAATCCAGACCTGTAGCTCATGGCATAGTAGTTGGGCAATAGCTATTTTTAATTTCTCACTGTTGAATAAATCTCTTGTAACTTGAAACTTCAAAGTGTTAAATAACTATGAAATACCTGATGAGAGGTGGATGATTGTAGTTTTTGTTTTTTTTTCTCTATATGATTCGTCAACCCATACCTCTTTTATATTTGTGGATAGAGGTGGGTTGCATGGCAGTACCCTTTTTGTTAAGGGCAACCTTTAAAGGTATAGGGCCGACATGTCTCTGCTCATTCTTTGTTTATAAAAGTGTTCCATGCTGGTTAAAGTGTTTGTGTTTTCTTTTTGTTTTTAGTTGCAGTTTGAGTTTTTTTGATGGATTCTCAGCTTTTTATTTTTCCAAAAATTATGTGATAAGTCTCTGGAAAAGTGGAATAGATAGTACATCTTTGGTATATAAAATTATCCTTCTGAAGGGGTGTTATGCTAATTATCTTCTTTGTCATGTTGTTATCAAAGAAAGCTGTTACAGTCAGTAAAATTATACTAATTTTGATATTTTTTTTTAATATGTGAAAATGACACAAACAATTAAAATAGGTAGTATGAATGTCCGTGGTTTGTCTAACAGGGCCAAAAGATTGGACGTTTTTAACTGGCTTAACAATAAGAACTTTTCAATTTATTGCTTGCAAGACATACATGTTGGGCCAAAATATGAGTCAAGCTTTAAACAAGACTGGGGTCATGACGTGGTGCTATCATCATTTTCCTCAGAATCCCGAGGGGTGGCAGTACTGTTTAAGTCAGGATTGGATTATAAATTTAAAAATGTTACCCGTGATGAAGTTGGAAATTTATTAATCATTGATTTGGAAGTCTATGGTAATCCTCTTATCCTTATAGTACTGTATGGCCCGAATAAAGACCAACCAAGCTTTTATTCAAGTCTCAGAGATACTTTAATTGAAAAGGATAATGATCCTATTATTATTTGTGGGGACTGGAATCTTGTTTTGGATTTCAGTATTGACACCCACAATTATATCTGTGAAAATAATATAAATTCTAGAAAAATGGTCAAACAATTGATGTGTGTTTTAGATTTAGTAGATACCTGGCGGTCCTCAAACCCCAGGACTAAAAAATACACTTGGATTAGTGGTACAAAACCAGTTAAAATGGCCAGATTAGATTTTTTCATTGTTTCCACGGACATCCATGCAAGAACGGTTAAAACATTTATGAGCTTTGGTTAGAGAACTGATCATTCATTTATTGGTGTTGAAATCAATATTGAGTATACTAGTAGAGGGAAGGGCTTTTGGAAATTTAACACCTCCTTATTGAAAGACAAAACATATGTTGACATGGTAAAGGCCGAAATCAAGAAAACTGTTAGTCAATATAGTACAGGTAATAATGATACAGAGCCTGGTATAACAATATCGAATCAGCTACTATTGGAGATGATAAAATTAAACATAAGAGGTGTTACAATTCCATATTGCTCTAAGCTGAAGAAAAAAATAAATATTTTAGAACATGAATTAGAATGTAAAATTAGGGACTTAGAGGATAAACTTCCGTCACACCAAAATAGTACTAAAACAGATACTGCATTAGAAATCCAAAAATGCAAAGAAGAATTGAAAGAAATCTGACAAACAACATTGCAAGGGATAATTTTGCGTTCAAAAGCTAACTTATACGAGCTAAATGAGAAGCCAACAAAATTTTTTGTAATCTTGAAAAAAAGAATTATATCAATAAGACTATTTGTAAAGTAAATACTGGTCCAAATATTTTAACTGAACCGAGGTCAATATTAAAAGAACTTAAAAGATTCTATATTAACTTATATAAATCTAGTAGACCAACCACGGCAAATACAGAAAATCAGTTTTTGAATGCAAATTTGAAAGCCTTAGATGAAACAGAAAAACAATTATGTGAAGGTTTAATAACAAAAGATGAAGTTAAGACAGTTTTAAAGGCTATGGCTAACTGTAAATCCCCTGGGTCTGATGGTTATCCCGCTGAATTTTATAAATTCTTCTGGAATGATATTGGTGAATATCTACTGAATAGCCTGAATGAATCTTTTCAAGTTGGGGAACTGTCACAGACACAAAAACAGGGAATCATTACTTTACTTCCAAAACGAGATAAACCACGTGAGTTTATAAAAAACTGGTGGCCAATCTCATTAATAAATGTAGACTGTAAACTTTTATCTGGAGTGTTGGCCCATAGATTAAAAAAAGTACTGCCTAAAATTATAGGAAATGAACAGAAAGGATTTTTAAAACGACGTTATATCGGTGAAAATATAAGAACTGTCTATGATTTGATGGAGTATCTTGAAACTAAAAATCAAGAAGGTATGCTTTTACTATTAGATTTTGAAAAGGCCTTCGACTCCATTGAATGGGATTATTTGAACAATCTCCTTAATCTTATGGTTTTGGGCCACAATTTATTCAATGGTTTAATGTCTTGTACAAAAATGCATGCAGCTGTGTCTTAAATAATGGAAATTTTTCCGAGTTCTTCAAACTTGGAAGGTCATGTAGACAGGGAGATCCGCTGAGTCCCTATTTATTTATTCTAGCAATTGAACCTTTAGCATTAGAAATTACAACCAATAAAAAAATCAAAGGTATTGAGTGTGATAAAAAAACAATAAAAATTGTGATGTATGCAGACGACACATTTCTTATGTTAGATGGCTCTGAATCATCATTGAGGGAGAGTGTACAAGTGTTAGATGGTTTCCATGCTTGCTCTGGGTTAAAGATTAATTTAGAAAAGACCCAGGCTATCTGGTTAGGTAAATTAAAACGACAAACATATGAAATCTGTGGTGATTTAAATCTGAACTGGGTTAAGAATTTCAAGCTGTTGGGAGTTAATTTTAGTGTGAATCTTGAAGAAATTGTAGTGTCCAATTTTTTAACAAAAATTTTAGACATAGAGAAATTACTCAATTTGTATAAAAGATTCAATTTGTCTATTATTGGTAAAGTTACTGTAATTAAAACACTGGCACTCCCTAAGCTTGTATATCTTTTAACAGTTCTGCCAAATCCAGACCAGAAAATCATGAACAGAATTGACCAAATGTTTTCAAATTTCTTATGGGAGGGTAAGGTAAGAATAGCTAGATCATTCTTGGAAAAAGATATTAGTGAAGGAGGGTTGAAGCTCACAAATATTCCGCTGTTTAATTGTGCACTGAAGCTAACATGGGTCAAGAGACTAATACAAACTAAAGGAAATTGGCAAACAATATTTGGATCAAACCTTATTACTTTAAATAAAAAATCTTGTTTTGAACTGGACACTGAGTCTTTGCAAAATTTACAAAGAAATATTTCAAACAATTTTTGGAAAGATGTTATTGGTGCTTGGATAGATTATAAAAATGAATTTAATGAGAATATTGATGCTAGAACTTACCCAATTTGGGATAGTTACTTTCTCACCAATAACAATTTGATTATAAGATCACACGAATTTCAAAACAAGGGTATTACATACCTAAAGGATATAATTTGTCATACTGGAGGAATGTTTGGTTATGAAAGTTTTGTTAAAGCTTTCAAAATACAAATAAATTTTGTAGACTTTTACAGTTTTCTCTAGCCTTGCCACAGGCGTTTATATGTATAATTTTAACACAACTGTTTGATTGCATTATAAGTATTTTTCATAATGCTCTCATACATTTGCTTAGCCTACCTTGCTGAGGAGAACGCCTTGTAATATTTGCATTGCCCCTTACCCCTCCTCACTATTTAGCCCCTCCTATTTTCATCCCTTCACCACAGGATCCAAAGTTTTACTGTGTTTATAAGGATGCATGTCCAGTTGATAAAAAGCTGCTACATATTGTTTTTGTTTCCTTATCTTTCCTTTTTCCATTGAGGGTACTGAAACACCTTGATTTAGAAGTTTGAATTTACTGTCTTAATTGTGGTGTGTTTTATTATACAGTATAGCTTTCTGTGTTCTTTCCTTGTTTATCAGTAATTCAGTATACTGGAGTAGAAAGTCTTTTTTGTCTTTCACCATAAAGACATGGCCATAAATTAAAATCCTGTTATCTTTGCCACTTTACTCCATTAACTGTTAATCTTATATAATTTTTCACTGCAATCACAGTATTATTGTTTTATCATCTCGGCCGGGGTTATGTTATCATTGGGGTTTGTCTGCCTGTCTGTCTATTTGTTTGTGAACAGAGTAACCCCAAAAGTTATGAATGAATTTTCTTCAAATTTTCAGAGAGTGTCCTATATGCTTATGTAACAAGTGATTAAATTTTGGAGGCATCAATGCTACGGCCACCAATGTTAGGGCCACCTTAAATTTGAAAAATGAGGTTTTTATCCCATAACTTGTACTGTGGCTCATTTTGGTCTATCCGCCCTGGTTTATATGCCACAGTATCAGAAATATGTAATCTGACTTTATGGTGACCTTAATTAAATGTTCCACTTTTATCAAGTTATGGTCACCTTAAACTTACATAATTTGTTGTTTTCATAATTTCTCTAGCAAACTTGGTGTATGTGTATGCAGGTTAGCCTGGGGCAACGTTTCTATTATCTTCTTGCATTTTATTTTCAACATTTAATATGTTAAGGTCACCTTAAACTCACAAAATGGGTATTCCTCAGCAACTTATGAATGAATGTTGTTGAAATAGTACTTTTTTCTTCAGTAAAATTAACTGGCTTTATTATTTAATTTAATCTAATTAAGACTTTTATTGGGCTTAATCTCCATCTGAAAGACTGTAAGGTGTAACATAGAATCCAGGAAAAAACCCTCACAAAATGAGCTCTCAGGAGAAAACCCCTCAGGAGAAAACCCCTCAAAAGTATCCTGTAGAGAAAACCCCTCAGCCTATTTTGGGGCTTGTGGAGAAAACCCCTCACATTATTTTCAGGCTTGTGGAGAAAACCCCTCAACTTTATAAAAAGCCCTCATTTTGGAAATTTGGCATATTCATTCATTTACACATAGAAAATCATATATAACACAGAAGAGTTTTATTAAGTCATACACACATTTCACAGAAGAGCATTCTTTGTATATATTTTCAGATTTTACAATAAAGGACAACAGTTTTTTTAATTAGAATCAAATTTGAAGTCAATTTAAAATGTCAAAATTCCAATGTGAGGGCTTTTTATAAACTTGAGGGCCTCTATGGGGGTTTGAGTCCAAGTTAAATAAAAATATAGGGTTAAATAAAAAGGGGGTTTCCAGCATTGAAAGCATTGAAAATAGGCTGAGGGGTTGGAATACAAGTTAAATAAAAATGTCAAAATTCCAATATGAGGGCTTTTTATAAAGTGGAGGGATGAGGGTTTTAATACAATCTAAATAAAAAATGTCAAAATTCCATATTGAGGGTTTTTTAATAAAGTTGAGGGGTTTTCCCTGAAAATAGGGTGAGGGGTTTTCTCCACAAGCCCCAGAATAGGGTGAGAGGTTTTCTACACAGGAGACTTTTGAGGGGTTTTCTCCTGAGAGCTTATTTTGTGAGGATTTTTTCCGTCTCCCGTAACATACAGTGTATGGTCCAAATGATTGTGGACAAAACATCCATGACACATTGATTTCCTCTTATGTATATTTTTGGCAGAATTATGGTTATGTAGCAAATATGCATTTTATTTCCTCTGCCAAGGAGGTTCTGTTTTCGCTTGGGTTTTAATATTATAAAGAATAAGAATTGTCAACTACTCAAGTATTGGTTATACATCTTGCTTGTGGCAAATCATAGTCAACTGTTTAGTAATATACCACTGGTGTTATCTTGTAAGTTTTCCCTAATGAGAAAGAGCTTTAAAATGTGTATGAAATCTACCTATCCAGAAAACCTGTTTCAATTTTCAAATTTTTGGTATGAAATGTCTTAAGCTACAAAATGTCTGTGAATGGACTTTCCTGGTACAAAATGTCCGTACCGCAGATTTTTAGCCCATCCAGCATATCTAAGATGCAGGAATGTTTTAGGAAGTAAATTATAATCAAAAATAAATGAAGCAAAGGTTACACTTTTTCCACTTCCAGCTGGAGCAAATCAAAAACAATCTTCACCAGATGCATAAGTAAAGTAGAACCTCTATCATCCAACCATCCATTATCTGAATTTTCAGTTATTCAAACTCAAATGCACTCACTCAACTCCATTTGAACTTCAATTATCTGAAGTACTTATTACTCCCACCAGTGGGTTGGATAACAGGGGTTAAACTGTATTTATATAATGCTGCCTTGAATGTCTGTTTTTCTAAATTAACTTTTTAAGATACTAAAACTAACCTTGACAAATTAATTTATAAGGGGTAAAAAGTTTAGAGAAAGTATAAAGTATGTTGTAAACATCAAGTTTGATCCACGGGTAACTACAAACAAAACTAGAGTCAAGTTAACTGGAATCACTGAATAAAAGGGAGATTTTATGTGTCCAAGTACTGAATATACTTGTGTAGTCCATCAGCACAACATCCACACACAGCATGATCTACCCTACTCTGGCCAGGTAGTGAGCTGTCAATCAACCCCCAACATTCCCCTCCTCAGTGAGGAGAGAGACACAAAACTAGCCCTTTCTCTGCAAACATTTCCAGGCTGTCTCCCAGATAAGAAAGGCCCCTGATACAGTGTGCATTATGGCAAAATAAATTCATGTTTGCATTATGGCTGAGACAGCCTGGAAGGCCAGGCTAAGTTTTCTCCATAGTATCCCAAGAAAATGGAAAGATTGTTTACAAGTAAGACTAGAAAGAAGCTACATAAATCTTTTAGAAACACTTTTTAAAATGAGTAAAGTCTGTAGACAATCTTATGCAAACATGCTAAGTAAAAATTGTACGCACAGATCACATGAAGTAAAATGGCTTCATGTTCTACAGGATCATGTAACTCAGTTATCGTGGCCTAGTTACTACTCAGTAAACTTTCAGTGCACTATTGACAATAGAATGAGAGCTTTTCAATATAAAATTCTCTCGAGAATTCTTCCAACTAACAAATACTTAAAAATGTGTAATATTACTGAAAATGAATCATGCTATTTTTGTCAGTCAGGTGTTGAAACCATTGAACACCTTTTTTACTTTTGTCTGTTGTCCAGGACTTATGGTCAAAATTAGCACTGAAAATGAAACCATTTTTAGATATAACCCCTCAACTTAAACCACACAATGTTCTATTGGGATGCCTTGACTGTAACAATAAAATGTGTCTAAATCATATATTTAATATTGTGAAAAGATATATCTATTCCACAAAATGTAATGAAAGAGTACTATACATAGAGCATCTTATGAAAATAATTAAACAGCAATATTGTATTGAAAAAGAACTAGTGAAGATGTATGGTAAGAATGAAGAAATGTGTAGAAGCAAATGGCAAGCTGTTGAATTTTTGTTAGTTGATTAATTTTAGTTGACTAATTTTAAGTACTGTATTACCCTGTGTCTTTTTTTTATGGTGCAGCTGTGTTTCCAACAAAAAAATCTACAAAAAAAAAAGTTTATTCTCCATCTTCTTAAAGTGTTTGTTGAAATTGTAAAACCAAAATGGCAAATTGTATTACTTTTCATTTATTTGTAGTATTATTAATATTATTTTGTTTTAATTGTATTTTTTCCTAATAATGATTTCTTAAAAGCAAATTGCCATGTCGCACACTGTGCTGTGCAAATGATTGTAAGGTGGGCAGTTTAGGGGTTGCAACCTCTTTCCTCTGGCTGACCTACCTGAATATTTTAAAAGGGGGAATAAACTATCAAATAACAAATTATGTGTGCTTTAACCAGATTTCCATGAGCCATTCCTTTGACCAACATAACAGCTCCCAAAATCTCAAAAGATCAAGAGTCAAATTTTATGTCAGGACTATTTCAACAGGTCGTATTTCAGTTAGCTGCCAAACAGATCAAATCTAGTGCTTATCACCCAGAATCATAAGATGCACTTGAAAGGTTCTATTCCACTTTGAGGAATATGATTAGGACGTACTGTTGACAATGAAAGAGACTGCGATGAAGGTATCAGCTTGTTATTGTGTTTAGTTAGGGAGTCAGTCCAAGAGTCTTTAGGGTTTAGTCCCTTTGAGTTGGTCTTTGTTGAATCAATCTGTGGTCCTCTAAAGCTGTTGAAAGACAATTGGTTATCTGAGAACACTGAGAGCCTAAATCTGTTAGATACGTGTGTCCAAGTTTAGAACTAAGTTGAAAAAGGCTTGTGAGTTTGCGCAACAAAATTTGAAAAATTCTCAGTCACAAATGAAAATGCTTTATGACAGAAAATGACAGCGACAGTGGCCTGGTAAAGAGATTATTTTTCTTAGCTGAGCTCCTTGTAATTGAGGCATTTTATTGGCCTAAAATTTTTACTTAGAATTTCTTGATGGAATTATGTGAGATATGTCTAAGCTCAGTCCCTTGCAAGTCAAAATAGGCAAGTCTGATGTAGATGTAACAACGCTTGAACAGAACCTGCATGTAAAGATTACCTTAAAGTCCCTCACAACTGAAAACTAAGATTGAGTTTAAGGTTGGTCCTCTTTTTTGGTGTTTGACAGGAATATTTGATGTGGTAATTGACATTTTACCATTGATATTCAACATATACACATATCTACATAGCAGGAAAAATATCTCATTTGTATGGAAACAATAAATTGCTGACATTTTTTAAACTTATGAGTTTAAGGTTGTAACTATTTTGGCTCACCAGTAGCTATGTTGGAGGGCATACATGGGCAGTGCCGTTGTCACACTTTCTTTCTAGACAGTGTCTCAAAACTGGCTTGATGGACTAAATCCAAATTTTGCATGTGGAGGTAACTAGCCGTCAGTGTGTTTTATATTTTAAGGTGACCTTAAAATCCCAGTGATAACATATTTATATTGAAGGGTATAATCAAAACACCCTGACAGATTCCACATAAAGGTTGCAAGTATATATAACGATCCCTAAGTAAGTTACATACACTAAGGTAACCTTAAACTCAACAATATTTCAAATGCTGTGCAATTCTATGCATATGTAAGTTGTGGGTGTATCAAACCTTGACCAGAACCTGCATAAAAGAGTACCTTAAACTCCCCAACAGCTGCAAACTAACACTAAGTTTAAGCCTGGGACAATTTGTTGATGTTTGGAAGATGTTTAAATGACCTTAAACTCCCACCAATAACACAATTATAGTGAATTTAACTTTTACCATTTGTGGACTGTATCTCAAAAATGGCCTGATGGATTAAAATCAAATTTGGTGTGTGGATTGAACTGATCTTCAAGGTGTGCCCTATTTTAGGGTGACCTAAAAATCCCGCTGATAACATAACTATATTCAATTCAGACTTTTTCACTTCTCAAGAGTATATCAAAACTGCATAACATCAAAACTAAATTTTGGATGTGGATGTTTTAAAGTGACCTTATACTCCCATGTGAAAGAACTATAGTAAGCTTAAGTCTTTTCTATGTTTCTGTACAGTATACCAAAAGGGCTTCACATATTTCATCTATATGTTGCAGATACAACTAACTCACATTAGAGAAGTACGATATGTTAAGGTGACCTTATTCTCCCAATACTGGGATAATTGTAGTTACTGATCTTTACAATTTCTGTTTAATATCTTAAATTATGTACAAAATATTTTAAGTATATTTAAGATTTGGAGCCTGCGTGGTTAAGATGACCTCAAACTCTTTAACGTACATTCAGTTTAAAATAAAGGCAAATTTTAAGATATTTGGATGATATTAAGGTGGTATTTGAGAGGTTTCTTTTAAATTAGACATGTACACATAACCAGACCAAAATAAGATATTAGTGTAATGTCACCATAAAGACCTGATAGTTAAAGAAACAAGTATAAATTTGTAACATTGTCAATTATTTTAATTATGTTGGCGTAAAACAACAAATAAATGTAAATCTAAATCAGCATTTTACATTACCATGGCAACACTTTATCTGTTTCTTAAGCTTCCAATTTTGTGGGTGCCATGTATTCATTTTTAGCAACCTTCGGTAAAAACTATTGCCAAAGCGACAATTTTTCTGTTTTTTTTAACTTGTAATTTCGTGGGTGCGTTAAATTGAAAACCTTTGCACAGATATTAACTTAACTGTTTGTCAAAATGATATCAGGAGCAGATTAGCTTTTTGGTCCTTACATTCCAAACTCCTGTATGGATTGGAGCTGATTATTGTTTTTCCAATACCTGGCAACAAGTGTTGCCATGGCAACACTATTTTCATTTTCTGTTTCTGTTTCTAGTGCGGATACAAGAAGTCCTGAAGAAGCCTTGTGCGGTAAGGTGACCTTACACTCCACAATGTTAGATAATAGAGGCAGGAGGCAGACATGACAAAGGGCCCAGCTTACACAATGCATTAACTTAGGTGGGCATATGACAAACATTTAAGAGTAGGTTACTAAAACAATAAATTATAGAATCTTCATATAATTATGCATATCTGTGCATATGCACATCTCTGTCTGCCAATGTGGATAAGACAAAGCCTATACATTAGATCTGGGTTATATTTTTAAACAAGGTGGGGCCTTACGATGGCTCAGTCCTTCTCAAAGATGCTCTAGATCTGCGAAAATACTATCAGTCAGCCAACTATTTATGTTTGTCCAGCATGTTTCTGCTTTGTAATTTCATCCATTTCATGCAAAACCAAAGTTGGTGACACAGTATAATTCTGCTGAATTCTTGTTTTTTTTCAGGGATGTTTTTTTTTCAATTCTAGAAGGACTTGCATTTGGTGATGCAGTCCTATTGATTGATGATGGTTATAAAGAAATTCAACTTTTCTATGCTTGCATTTGGATTGTTCAGATATTTCATTGGCCAATAGAAAACTTTTTCCTGATCTGTTTACAGACTGTAATGGGGGCTTTTCACTGGAGCTGACTTGTTGATAACTAGGTATTTTTCAAGGGTCAGGAGAAATGTTTACAGAGTCGGTTAGGATTGGTTGTAGTTTCCTGGCTTGTTGCAGTAGATCGGCAAAATATTAAAAATTTTCAATATTTCATGATGAATATTTAACGAGATAGGATTTTGTTTTCCACAAATTAAAAAAGGATTCAGTGTTGAGATACAAAATGGGTTAACTTGTGATATGGATTTTGTTTTTTTTTTACAAAACGCTGCTTTTTACAAAAAAAGGGTCCTAAGAAGGGCAAAAGAGTGAGGAAGATAGAAGTCCCCACAGACATAACTCCAGAGTTTGAGTTAGGGACCTTCTCATCAACTGTGACCAGCGGTGGCATTATCCTTGTGGTACACCGCCGCCGGCCGCGTCGTCACGTCCCAACGGCTGATATAAACATTGGGCAAAACTGGTCTAACTTTGACGTTTCCTTCCAGCCACGTCAACTGAATGTGGGCTCTGATATGAGATGGTTTCCTCTGGCAACCTTATGAATAACAGCTTGCCAGGGCTTAACCTTGTGTTGACTTTTATTCAATTTGGTTTTATTTCTAACCGACCTCAGTGCCCCCTTAGTGGGGACACTGTGGCCGGAGGCGTCGCCTCTGCTGTGACCTGGACCTTCTTACTTATTTTATAGCCACCGTGTTTATGGTGTTTCTTTCCTTTATATACATCATTTACCCACCATTGACGCCGGCTGGGGATACTGTTACTTCCCCTTTTATAAAGTCACTATACCACAACAAATCTCCATATATTCACCTAAATTCCTATTGCATTGGATTTTCATTTACTCTGACCTTTCATTTATATGACCTTCTTAAAAATTCAAATTCACTCTGTTTCAACCATATTTTTCACTTATTTTCATATTCCGATGCTTTAACAGCCTGGCATTTGAAATCTTTCTCCAATCCAACCCAGGCCTTTGCCCACCTTGACCTTATTCACCCATGACCTTAATATCACATTGGGTGCCTATGTCCATTCCAACCACACATCTTTCTCACTTATTTTACAAATTCCATGCTAAATTCCCATGGTTCCACACCTTGGAACTAAAAAATTGCTCTGCAATTCAACAAGTTACAATATACCAAACAGGGCTATGCCCACCTTCACCTTTATTTAACCCATGACCCACTTTCACCTTTATTTAACCTATGACCTTTCAAGGTCACATTCTTTGTAAGATTTCATTCTTCTATATTCCCATCGGGGGTTGACCAAACCTTATGTCAGTAAAATGCGAAACTTGTTATCACTACAGTATCCCAAGCCCTGTGTCCTTGGTTTCATGTTTCTTCATGTAAATATTTCATGAATACAGTAATGTTATAGATTTACAGTTCATAAAAACAGCAATGTTATAGACTTAATGCTATTAGTAACTATTGTACATGTGTAAATGCAACTTATATTAAATAGATGCTATTATTTTATGTTATGTAGAAGAATAGTAGAATAAATATTTATATCCCAACTTTTGGGTTTCTCTGGTACCCTCTGGGGAATGAGGGGATATACAGCAGAAGAGGGAGGAGAGGGAGGCAAGATAAATGGAGGAAGCGGCACAGAAAGGAAGTAAGCCAGGAGGAAACTACACACTCAGCAGAGGAGAGAGAGGCTGAAAAGCATGGGCAGACAAAAGTGACACAGAAATGGATACAGAAGGTTGAGGAGAGGCAAGAGCATCTAAATTGCACTCATGACATGACCAACATGTACCTGACATACTCAGATGAGGAGGCAACTGTGGACTTTGTGAATGACCATGAGGAGTTGTACCACAGGACTAATGAACATTATAAGGACAAAGCGAGGAAGGATTGTCTTTTTGAGAGAGGTTCGCCAACAGTCGCAAGCTGTCTGTCAAAGTGTGGTAGACCTGGTTTGAATCGCAAAGGACGCGTTAAAGCAAGCTCACGCGATCCAAGTCTGGATTCCAGATAAATTTAACTTCTTGAAGGCACACATTAGAAACAAAGGACTTAGCAAATCATCAGTCTTCAAGTCCAGGGCCCAAGGAACCAGTGCATCCTCTGCCTAAGCACACGACATCTCCAGAGGTTCAACCAACACAGATAATATCGAGATCAGCATGTGATCAGTCACCACAATACAGCCTTCAGTTACAACCCCCAGAGCAGTTTGCGGACATTCTTTGGTCGACCAGCGGGTCATAGACGTGCTGTCATCATTCTTCGGGCTAAGGCAGGAGACAACAAGGACAGCCTTCTGCAACTACCTGGCATCTTAGGTGGAGGTCTATGATGATAAAGATTTTCAAACATTCAGTAACGAGGCTGTGAAACTACTACGCAGCATCCATAGCAGGGCAGAAGAGAGGAGCCATAGGTCCCAACAACCACAGTAACAGACACTTTCTAGGAGCTCAAGTGCAACTTCAACATTTCTGCCACAGACATTTTAGCAGTCACAGCAACCAGCACCAGCTGCAAGGGTATACATCTTAACCATACCAGAGACTCAGATGCCATCCAGCCAGCTGATCTAATCCACTCGGCTGAGCCACGTGGCAACCAAAGGACAGCAGCAACCCAGAGGGCAGCAGATTTCCTTCCTAGTGGTTGACAACCAACAGGACAGGCCTTCAAGACCACCTTCTACCATGCTGAGACAGATGAAGCACTTCAATCCACCATCAGTTGCTTCTGCAACACGCAAAAAGTCACCACAACATATCAGGACCACTGCATAGCAAGAACATCAGCAGCAACCAGCCCAGCCCGGCCTCAGCCTGATCTGCAGTCATCCTACACCAAACAGCAGCAACAATAGAACCACTGCACTTGCCTACAATCGGTCGTTTTCAGGACCATCGCTGCCAAACATTTTAAGGTCCTTTTCAGGACCACCCGAATCTTCCAAAGACAATCAATAGCTATAGGTTCCAAAAACATTGGCAGAAAAATGAAAAGACTTTGACTTTTAAGAAGCTTTGACATTTGGGGAAAGTGTTTTGACCTTTTGATCCTACCTTTTGACCCTTAAGAAACTTTGAGCTTCCCCAAAGATTTCAATGATCAATATCTTGCACTATTTCAAGAAAAAAATTCTTTGAAGGTTTGGAAATTTTACCTTTCAATAGGGGATATTTTTACATAACCTGGCTTGAACCAGGGAACTAGTGATTTGGTTTGAAATAGTTTTGAAACTTGTTGGAAATGAATTGGATTTTCTTTGGAAATTTGAGCAACATCAGCTTAAATAAAAGTTCTTGGAGTAACTGGATAGTTCTGAAAAGGACTGATAGATGCCATCTTCTAACACAAGGTTTGTTGGTTGACACAACTCAGATCCTGTCCTACCCAGCCAATGCCCCCATGTGATTGAAGTAGTGTCAGTAGGTGTTACTGATGTTTTGCATCCCTTGAAGGATTCCTGTAGTTGTCATCTGGTACATACACCACCTGTGCATTTCTGTATTCTGCATCAACCTGGACTAACAGTACTAGGGAAAAGAAGCCCTTGTAGTTGTAACAGTCACCGCCAGGCTTCCTCTTGGTGATATGCTTTCTGTCCATTGCCCCAAGAGCATGGGGGACATTCCATCTGGTTTTCAACTTCTCCTCCATTTTTCCCAGTCTTTAGGGTCAGTAGGGCAGCACAAATATTAATCCTGGAGTTCAGTAAGGATCGCTTGGCAGACCTGAGAGACAAATTTACAGATTGCTGTTCGGCCAACTAGCCAATGATGCTGCAAGGATGTGTACTTCCCTCCTGTTGCCAGGTGTCTCAGCATTATTGTGATTTTCAATTCAATTTCTAAAGGCTTCCTGAAATTGTTGACCAACTTCTTGATGTGGTGGTGTATGCATTCTTCGATGAGGTCTAAAAAGGCAGGTGTCATCTTGACAAAATTCTGTTATCCTAGGAAGTCAGTGTGTATTAGGAGGTTACTGTAACATCTTGTCTTTGAAGTATCCAGAGCATGACCAAGGGGTTCGGTGGCTTTCTTCTTCTCCTGGGGGCTGGTTGTGGCAGTGGCTGTGGTGCTGGCTGTAGAGCATGTGTTGGTCCTGGGTTCTGATGTGTCCTTTTCTATCTGCAAATCATGATGAATATCAAAATATTAAACTAAATAAAAACCAAAAGTGCCTTAAGCTTCTATAGAAAGTCTCTCCGATGTAGAGCTGTCGTCTTTTGCAATGACAAATGATGATTTATTACAACCAGAGGGGTTTCATATAGTGCGGGTTCGATCCTGACTCTCAATCCTGACTCCAGAAATCAATCAGTCCAGTCTGGGTGAATCGGTAAAATGCTCCAGTCATATCTGTTTGTCAGTATGGCTTGCTGGGGCTAGCTACGGCTTGTCTGTTAGGAGTTTACAGTTTGTCCTGGTAGTTTCCCATCTTGTTATGGAGAAAATCATCCCAACCCCCAGTCAGGTCGGGATCTTGCTCCTAAAAAGCCAGTATCTACTACATCCTGCCAGGGAGTTGTAACTGACCCAACATTTTTGTGTTTTTTTCTGTATTTTTCCCGACTTTTACAACAGACCCTAGAGTTGTAGAGTTGATTACAGGGTCGGCTACAGTGGAACACCACCATAAGATAAGTTTAAGACTAAGTTTCAATGTAAAAATGGCTTTAGAAATGTTACTTTAGCTTTTAGATTTAAGGTTTAGGACTGGGTTCCTGAGTACAAAATCTGAAAGTGATTGCAGAAAGTTTGATTACAGTTTGAAATTAATCAGTGGATAGGCATTCCGCTCCCAGAAAATACCTAACTTCAGCCAAGCATCCCAAATGTTAAGATTTGAGTTTATGAAGAATCTGGACAAACAGACTGTTTTCCTGAATGTCCAATTGTCAGGATCGGAAACTTATCAATGAGGTGGATGAAGTTGGAAAGTTAACAACCCATTGGTCAAAGTTGGAATTTAACAACCCATTTGTCTTCAATTGCCTACCTTTTTCAGGATATGTTCTGGCATATATTTCTTGCGTATGTGGGTGTAATAAATCGCTGACTCATCCCCATGCTTGCTTCTGTCATAAGATTCCAGTATTTCAAACACTCTGCTCCTGGATGGATCCTCATAATGTGTCAACCGGCCTCTAATGAGACAGCATAAAATTTGATACATCCAGTGAGTTCCTGAAAATTAGAAATTTATTGGATACATTAATTTAGTAGTCTGATTCTTCTGTTAAGTTCTTATCATTTCTATTAGTAAGGGGATTATGAACAGGGATGTGGCTCAGAAAGTGGAAGAAAAGTCTGAAGATAGGCTGCGAGTTTAACAATGTTGATTTCGACCGGCAGCCAAGGGAGTTGAATGAAAAGTGCCAGTGATAGTTTTTCTTTATTTTCAGAATATCGTCCCAAGAGGTCCCTGTCATTACATCCTGTATGATGTGGACCTCTCTCCCTTGGGCACTGTCGGATATTTACACTTTTTAAAACGGCCACTACAATCACTTATATTTACCATACTTTGGCATTGCTTATACAGTGTTGAATGCAATATTAAAACCCAAATAAATAAATATGCATTTCTATTAGTTTAACGACCAAAACCTCCTTTTTTCAGTCAATGAAATAAATAAAACAATTCATCCATCATATCAAATGTTGTGTTACACACAAAGAAAAATAAATCTAATGTGGCCACCTTACATTTTAAAAAATTATCAGGAAAATGTCTATAACACCGTACCTAGTAGTGGAACTGGATATAATGTGAGGTTTTAATCTAAGATGTTCTTTAACAAAAGGGTACAAAATAATTAATAATATTTGATCCAAGACAATACCAAGTGATTTTTTTCAAAAGCCAGAAAGTCATACTTCTAATTCGGCTCATTTCATTCTTTGGAAGATCTTAATGCTAAAAGGTATTAGTTGTGCTTGACCTCAAGTTGTAGATTTCATAATCCTGTCACCTGTAATGGCTTTTGTCAACACAAAATGACAGTGGATGTAAAAATGTGTCAGCAGTGGTAAGTAACACATTGTGTGCATCTATTTGATTCGATGAATGATCATAGTGTCAACTGTATCATGGGCTTTTTTTATATTTGACCAGTTTGTAACTTTTCCTGCCTCAATTTGTAAAGGAATTGTATGTCAAAAAATTAATGAGATATGATGTTAATCAGTTATTTCTTGTTTTTGGACACATTGGTAATGGACTGATTTGAAAAGAAATGAAAATACCTTACAATATGAGACAGTCTTCAGATCAACAAGCACGATTTGTTCATAAACAGGAATCAAATTCCAGAATGAAGTATGATGCAAGTAATGAACAGAAGCTCATGTCAAAGGGTCTTCATTGACCCCCGACTGTGAATGAATGCTCTTTTGAATGTTGCAATTGGTAAGGTCACCACTGAATCAGTTGTAAATGTTGATGATGCTAGATCAGAAACAGATGACGGAATTTGAAAAGGGTTGGGCTGAAACTTTCCATAAATCGAAAATTAAAAACAATGTCTTTAATTTAGAAACACCTCACAAGTTGGTGAATGTGATGTTCTTAGTGGAAAAGCTGGTACTGCCTTACTGATGGTTGGCAGTTTACAGTACAGAACCTTGACCAACTGCATATACTGGTTTCCTCTGCCCATAAAACTACCTATCGTGAAATGACGTAGAGAGTGTTAAAACCTCCAAAATAAATAAATGAAACAAAGGTGAAGAGCAATTTAAATAAATAAAAGTCAGTAGGCTCAGATAAAAAAAAATGGAATAAAAATGATTAAATACAAGAGGAAGCACACTTCACATCAATTTCTATAAGAACAATTAGTGCAAGTAATGAAGAGATGAAATCAATGTGAAGGAAGTAAAGAGTTTTAAAATAAGGAAATATCGATTCAATTATTTAGCCAAATATATTTTTAATGATCACACATAAAATTCGTTACTTTCTGTAAAAGTATATTTGTCATATTTGTTTGTGCAGAATTACACTAATATACATACAAAAATATCAAGTTTTAAAGCAATTTTTCTTAACACATACCTGACCGTGGATAAGTGATTAGCATGACATCATCGTCATGTGGTATGAATGATTTCATTTCAGTTAATGTCCTCCCCATATCAGGCCAGCCAGAGGCAAATTCAACTGTTTGACCTTCAAATACAGTTTGTGACACTGCATAGGTGGCTCCCTCTCCATCTTTCTTGTACACTTTTTTCAAGCTTTCAGTGGTTTGATTCATTTCTATGAGTGAAATAATACGCACAAATGATATGAATTTAATTCTGTGGATTATACAATGATTGATGTGGACCGTACATTGTTTAAAACATAATGTTTCCCAGTTCGAGTTAGAACAAGGATTTAAACCCATAACCTGAAAGGTAGGTGAGTTTTGTTACCCACTGCACCAATTTTCCTCAATAAAGCCATTAAGTAGTGGATGATTTAGAGAGTAGATTCTATCACTGATGGGTTTTGTTTGCCGAGGTAAAATCCACACTGGGCAATTCTGAGGGCCTCTTACAGTATGACCCTAGTTGTTGAATTGGATATAAAACCCTAAGTTTAAGTTTGACTTTGTTTTGGTTTAATATTGCTTTTGATATGAAGTTAAGATAGCTACTGCATTCATTTGTATATTCGGCACAATATTTCTTTTATTATGGGAAACAAAGCTATGCTTAGCCCATTCTGACTACACAAGTAAAAAGCCCAAAATTCACAAATACACATTGCTCCAACTGAAAGACAGTCTCCTGGATGATATTTGCCATAGCCCTAAGGTTCTTTAGCCTGCCAATGTCACAAGACAGAATACCATAAGTTGCATAGAGAACCACTATACATCTGCTTGTACCACGGATCGATCTCGGTGTGCTTCTAGGTGAGTGTATTCCTTAATATTTCTTTTGATTTCACCTAGCTGCCACAAAATTCAATATTTTAAAATGGACTATATCATAACCAATGAAAGTCGTTTTTTTGCATTGCATGTAACAAACATATACCCACAATGGAAATCCAAAATAAGGTAAGTTATCTTGATGAAGTTGAAACTAAGTCTCAAAGTATGTGAAATTCTTAGGATATATTATTGGATAATTCGGTAAGTTTACTACATGATGGTTGGTTTCTATTAAAACAAGTGAACATAAGTATTGGGAGTATAATGCAATCCAAATGTCAAATTTGGAGGCACAACTTGTTCTAATTTGTTTTTATTTCTAGTATTTTTAAAATGCTAATGATGTCACTTGGAAGAAATCCATTGTGTTTATTGTCATCTGGTTGTCGGTGCAGTCCTCGGTATTGTAACTTGTGGGTCAAATTCAAAGAAAAGTGACACTCTGTAGTTAGATACCAACCTATCTTACTTCTATGCACCACTACAAGTCTATTTGGATACTGATCAAAGTTGGGGTTTCTCATCCCTTTCAATAATCAGGGTCATAATGGACGCTCTCTGTGTTGTAACTTGTGTGAATTAAAGAAAAGTGACAACCTCTGATGCCACACCACCCTTACCTACCACAAGGTTATCAAGGATCAAAATATCCATTTAGGAGAGCAATGGGCTGTTCTATACTTTTGATAGTAAAAAAGTTTCCCAGACTGAAACCCCGTGCCACAAACAGGATCTTCCATTCATTCTACTTGATAATTAGTAGGGTTAATTGTCACGATGTCAAGCCAAGGTAACCTATTTTTGAGGTGCTAAAATATGTGTAACGTCATTTTGTTTTGTATTGCCCCATTCATTTTTATTATGGCCACTTGCTCACTAGATTTATATTTCTCAATGTTCTGGAAACCAGTTTCCTCTCTGCATCATTCTGAGATGGAAGTATCACTCGCCCCACTTTTTTTCAAATAATGTCCTGTCATAGTTTCTTCAGAAAAATGGCCATGACAGAGTATAGCAAACTGTGTTTGTGCGCTTCAGAATGATTTTAAGGCAATAGAGGAGATATCATGCAAAATAAAAATGGATGTTCCTAATAAGGAAACAAATGTTATCCATTAACTGGGAAAAGTGTGTGATAGAAACTAGCTAGCACATTTTGTAGACTGGGATAGCGCCAGCACTGGTGATATAGATAATAATGTGGTGTCCATTGGACCTCGGAACTCTAACATTAAAAAAAAAACAAATCCAGTATCCAGTTGGTTCTCATCAATGACAGCAGTGAGGGCTTCGTATAGGTCCAGCTTTTGAAGCAATATCAACAAATCAACCAAAGATGAAGTAGTAGTCAAGTGACAAATGGCAAGGAAAGGGAACATGCACAGAGAATCACTGAGTTAAGTTCTTCCTTTGTTTTGTCAAATGATCTCGACATCGTTGGTGTCACTGAGACATGGCGAAGACCGTCAGACACACAAGGCCTAATGGATGAGATAACCCCTGCAGGTTTCCAGCTTCACCAGGTCCCACGCGAGAACAAGAAAAGAGGTGGAGTTGCTGTCCTTGTTAGAAATGATATTGATAGCGTGCGTTGTCAAATTGATCGGCGGGAAACGTTTGAACACATTACCGTCAAATTGTCAGATCGACAGTCAAGCCAGCTCCTGGTACATGTAATTTACCGACCTCCAAGTACCAGCAAAAGCAGATTTATCGAGGAATTCAACAGTTTCATGGAAGCAGCTGCTTTGTCACCACATGAAAATATTATCCTGGGAGATGTCAATATCCAGCTTGACAGTCAAAATTGCTGGACAGAAAATTTCAACACAGTTCTATTGGATTTTGATTTTATTCAACATGTGTCAACACCTACACACATACAAGGACATATCCTTGATGTACTCTGCACTAGTAAATCCCTAACTTCCTCAGTTCACCATCATGTAAAGGACGGCATATCAGACCACCTAGCTGTCTTTTTCACTACAACATTCCCTGTCAAAAATTCCTGCAGAGTAAAACGGTTGAAAATCAGGAAACTTCGCAAGATAAATAAAACTGAATTTATGTCTGACATTGTAAATTCTGAGCTTATCCAGGCTCCTTACAAAACAGCTAGCTTACTGTCACAACAGTACTTTCATACCCTTAGGAACATACTTGACAAGCATGCACCTGTACATGAATGTAAAACCCCACAACATGCCAACAAAGGGTTCATCAACAGTGAGATTTTGGCAGCAAAGAGACGTAAGCGCAAACTCAAAAGGGAGTGGCGAAAGGACAACTCTGCCATAAGCCGCAGTAGGTATAGAGCCGCTGTGAACCATTTCAACCGTCTCGTAGAATGTGCAAAAACCAAATGCTACAGTGATATGGTTAGGGAAAATGAGGATAACCCCAAGGCCTTGTGGAATTCCATAAAGAAAGTCCTCCATAGATCACCAAAAATGGTACTTCCATATTATACCACCATGAACAGTCTAGTCAACACTTTTGGCAGGTATTTTGCAGACAAAATTGCTAAATTAAGATCTGGATTACTGTCTACTGATGCCGATCCCCCTGTCTCAGGTTCCTACAAAAACAAGTTTGTTTCTTTCCGGACCATGTCAGAGGAAGAAGTCCTTAAAATCATAAAGTCCACACCAAATAAATCATGTGACTTGGATCCCATCCCAACATCATTGGTCCTTGAATGTATCAGTATGCTCCTGACTCCTATTACAAATATTGTGAACTACTCTCTACAGGAGGGCAGTTTCCCTTCCTGTTTTAAGACTGCACATGTTACACCCTTGTTGAAAAAAGCTGGTCTTGACAAGAATATTCTCAAGAATTATCGACCAGTGTCCAACCTCAGCTACATCTCCAAACTCACAGAGAAAGCTGTGGCTAAGCAGATAAATGAGCATATTGCTCACGAGGGTATATCTAACGAAAACCAGTCCGCATATAGAGCTTTTCACTCAACTGAAACGGCGTTGCTCAAAATACAAAATGACATTGCCACATCAATCGACAAGGGTGCAGCTGTTGGATTAGTCCTTTTGGACTTATCTGCAGCTTTCGATACAATAGACCATTCAATCCTATTCAACTGCCTTCAGCACTGGTATGGCATTGATGGGGTAGTGCTTAAGTGGGTCCAGTCATACCTCAACTCACACAAGCAGCGCATCAAAATAGATGGACATCTTTCAGATGCTTTTCACCTCCCTTACGGGGTTCCCCAGGGCTCAGTTCTAGGGCCACTCCTTTTTACCCTATACACAACCCCTCTCAGTTCAGTCATATCTAAATTCAATGTCACCCACCACTTATATGCAGATGACACACAAATTTACTTGGAACTCGACTCTAGGAACTTCGATTCCAGTATCACTGAATTAACAAATTGCCTTGAGGCGGTCCAGGCTTGGATGGGAAATAATAAGCTTAAATTAAATCCTGACAAGACAGAATTCATAGTGATTGGTGATGATCAAATTAGAAGTTCCCTGAAGTCATCTTTCCCAGTGAGTTTGCTTGGCAACGCCATGGAACCAGCTGAATCGGTAAAAAACCTTGGTTTCATCCTGGATGCTGAAAATTCAATGCAAAGACATGTGGCTAATCTATGTCGCATAAGTTACTACCATCTCCGGGAACTACGAAGGGTCCGCAGGTACTTAAATCATGAAACAGTTGTAAAGGTGGCAAATGCCTTGGTAAGCAGTCGTCTGGATTACTGTAACTCACTGCTTTACAACACAAAAAAGGCATATACTAGCAGACTACAGAGATTCCAAAATGCCTTATGTCGGACGGTGTGCAAGCTAAATAAATACTGTCATGTTACACCCTTCCTGCACAAACTACACTGGCTCCCCATTCATTACCGTATACTGTTCAAATATAATCTCCTCATTCATAAAGCAATACATTTGAGCCAACCTCCATATCTCTCCGCTCTAATTAGGCGGAGTGACCTCACACGGGGCAATCGCCTATCAATTTCCTCATCTAAACCAAATAAACGCTCAGGGCTACGCAGTTTCATAGCAGGGGCTCCCACAGAGTGGAACAAGCTTCCTCAAGCCATCAGAACGATAGAAAGCATTTCTGGTTTCAGGAAACAGTTGAAAACATACCTTTTTAGATTGGCTTATCCTCCACCATAGCCTATCTCCCCTACAGGACGCTAATATGGAAACGGACATCTTTCTGGAACTGGACTATCCCTGTTTGCACATCAGCGCCTTAGAGGATGTTTACATCAAATTCGGCGCTACTTACTTGTTTCTTACTTACTTACTTACTTACTTACTTCCTATTGTGCCAAAAACACAGTAAAAATAAATATGTGGTTCAAACCCCAATCCTTATATGGAAAAGTTGGCAGTTGCTTTAAAATGGTTGAGAGATTAGAGTACAGAACCTAGACCAACTGTATGTACTGGTTTCGTCTGCCAACAAAACTACCCATCGTGATATGACCTGTAGAAAAGCGACATAAAACCCCAAATAAACAAATAAAACTAAAGACGGACTTCAGACAGAAAAACAGAGATCCATCATCAATTAGCCTGAGACATAGCAGCGGGGTTAGCACTACGGCGAAACACTGGGAGAAAGAGAAATACTAAGTTTGCTAAGCTTTTGCAAAGTGCTAAGTTTTAAATTCTGTCTCAACAAAGATAGAAGAGTGGCTGAATATAGATGGCCAGGCAGATCATTCTAAATAATTGGGACATCATATACAAAATTGAGACTAAAATACTTAAGGAAAGTGTGGTGTCACAAGCACCACACCACTTGCTGGACTTCCACAAGTGTTGAACACGGTGTGTTTAGGCTTAAGAAAAGGATGAACTGTGTAAGATCTTGTGTACCAGTAAGGCAGTTAATGTTTAATACTTGGTGGTATTGGTAATGATTCTAGAAAGACTTTCTAGACACATGTGAGATACCATCTGTCATGTGAAATACCATCTGACTTTCTTGAAATCCCTTATTTGAGTAAAGAAAGCCTTACAGGTGCTCTGAAGATGCCTCAAAAAAGAGAAATCACAGTCAAACCACACACCAAAATTTTTGACTACCTCAGCATGAGAGAGAGCAAATTTATTAAGCTTTTCACATTTCATATTTCATCCCAATATAATAAACTCAGTTTTATCTGGATTGACTTTCAAATTTTTACAGACACTTTTTAACGTCATCTAGTCATTTTTTCAATCTATCAAATGGCTGAGTCACGCTCTTGTGTGTTAGGTGAACATATAGCTGCGTTTCCTCTGCATAAAAGTAAAATCATATCTCGGATGATTTTGAATAACTTTGTTGAAGGGGGTCCTGTGTAGCGTCAGTAGCTTTAGGCCAAGGACAGAACCTTGGAAACACCATTCAGGACTTTCTCAGGTTCAGAGAGAATATGGCCAGTCTTGATGCATTGAAGAGATCAGTGACGAAATTAGTCAGGAAAAACTTAAACCAGTCCAGAACTATACCAACACCAAGCAAAGAACTCAACAGTCTAGAAAAGTACCATAGTCAATTATATCAAATGCTTCCATTTTATCAAGCTGCACAACAGAAAAATAGTCACCTCTAGATGGAGGGATATTGACTTTTTTCTTTATCAACAACATTGCAGGTGAAGTCGAATGACTAAGCTTGTTAGCTGACTGATTGCCATTCTGAAGTTCATCAGAAATTATGTGATTATTTAACTAAGTGACCACTCGCTCACAAATTTTTGAGACAAAACAAAAACAGACACAGGGAGATAATTCTCGAGTTCATCTGGTGGTAGTGAGACATGACGACGATGATGATGATGATGAGTAATGGAAAGGAACTGCTGATTCAGGAACACTGTATAATGCAGAGTGTGAAACTTGTCACATTGTTTTGTTCTGCCATTTAGCAGTGCCTTTGGAAATGGACACTTTGGAAGTTTTTTTAACAAGCAAACCATATGGATCACATTTGTGTTTGTCATGGGCACTAGCACTATTTCCAAGGCACATAACAAATGAACAATTTCTATGATTGCTGTGCAGGATGTCCATTTTTATCTTTTGGTACCTCTGAAAGGTGACATTTTTTACATAGATGCAGGAGTGCTGATGACATCATGCTGACACAGCACCCGGTCTGAGATGTACTCACCAGCCGAACATTTGCTACAACACACAGATCAGAGGGAGTGGGGCTTTGAAGAAGAATATAAGGCTATATGACAAGTATCAAGTACAAAAAGGGAGCAGGTGGCAAGGGGACAAAACAGTGTCTACGGTTTTATGTTGTGAGTGGACAGTTCTCATAGTACAAAAAAGGAAAGAATAGAATGTCAGGATTAGAAGAGTACATGTGCATTGGCACATTGGGGGCAGTTCCAGAAATTATGCAAAATCAACTGACGAAAGGCTCCGCCATTTTTTAAATGGTACTTGAAATTTTAATAACAATTATGACAATGACGGGGGAAACGGGTACATTTTTAATGGCCACCCAGGAAGAGAATGCATGTTTACAAAACACTGGCAACAAAAAGTGAATAGATAGCTACTCATTTGAAGAAGACAGATGGGCAGCTACAAATACGTAGATAGTGTAGCTAGCTCAAAAAAGGGTGTAATGTCTGTATTGAGACAGCCACTGCTAAATCAGCTGTCACATTTAACCATAATGATTAAAAGGTACTTATTCATAGGGACGAAAAATGTCAACTGAACAGAACAAATATGCTGAATCTGACTGTGTATGTACTGTAGAGGTAACAGAGAAGATAAGACATGACTTTGATGTAGAGGATTCAAAATTATCAATTTCATTATTATCATTAGAAAGGGGAGGGTATTACCAAAAGTGACTTGAGATAGGTATAAACAGTGTAGACCTCATTAAAAGTCCAGCTTTGGCTTTATACAATTGATTGAACCCTTATTTCAAATACAATGCAGTCAGTAAATGTCAAACATCGTCATCTGTTGACGATCACTACATAGTTAAACAACAAGGTGGGTCACATTTCTTGGGTGCAGAAATTCCAATACAATCAGAGTTAAGTATATATAACCGGCAGTGGATAAGAACAGTTACATTGTACTTCCCCGCCATAGATGGCTTCACCCAGAAACTCAGAATATTGGGAAAAGTTGCCCATATTTATAAGATTCATGGCAGTAGTACATTCACACACGTTAACATAGACCCGTATGACTAGGATCTGCTGGGTTTGGACACGTGTTTGGTATTTGGCTGTAGCCATGGGAGTCCTTCAAAGTACACAGGCTGTATGATCTGGTGTACTGGAACCCCTGTTATTGGCACAGACTCCATCCCAAATAACACATTAAATAAGGTCAGAATCACTTTCAGAAATGGCTCTTAAAGTCCAATTATACATATCTGCCAGAATATCACAGTCAGCAATGAGGCCTGCAATATCATTTAAAAGAGAATGTTGGATTTAGTTAGAATTGCTTCGTAAAGCCCAGGTCACACAGTGGCCAGGGTGCTACGATGATATCTGCAAATATAGAAGACTAGAGGTGACTTCAAATTCGCCAGAATTTGCCCAAAAAAAGCGGGAAAGTGTGGTCACGTGATAAAACATCTTCATTCTTCTACGACCCTTCTACGATGTTCTAGGATGCTTTTCGACTGAGAGATTAGAGTACAGAACCTAGACCAACTGTATGTAATGGTTTCGTCTGCCAACATAAACTACCCATCGTGATATGACCTGTAGAAAAGCGACATAAAACCCCAAATAAACAAATAAAACTAAAGACGGACTTCAGACAGAAAAACAGAGATCCATCATCAATTAGCCTGAGACATAGCAGCGGGGTTAGCACTACAGCGAAACACTGGGAGAACGAGAAATACTAAGTTTGCTAAGCCTTTGTAAAGTGCTAAGTTTTAAATTCTTTCTCAACAAAGATAGAAGAGTGGCTGAATATAGATGGCCAGGCAGATCATTCTAAATAATTGGGGCATCAGATACAAAATTGAGACTAAAATACTTAAGGAAAGTGTGGTGTCACAAGCACCACACTACCCGCTGGACTTCCACAAGTGTTGAACATGGTGTGTTTAGGCTTAAGAAAAGGATGAACTGTGTAAGATCTTGTGTACCAGTAAGGCAGTTAATGTTTAATACTTGGTGGTATTGGTAATGATTCTAGAAAGACTTTCTAGACACATGTGAGATACCATCTGTCATGTGAAATACCATCTGACTTTCTTGAAATCCCTTATTTGAGTGAAGAAAGCCTTACAGGTGCTCTGAAATCACAGTCAAACCACACAGCAAACTTTTTGACTACCTCAGCAGGAGAGAGAGCAAATTTATTAGGCTTTTCACATTTCATATTTCATCCCAATATAATAAACTCAGTTTTATCTGGATTGACTTTCAAATTTTTACAGACACTTTTTAACGTCATCTAGTCATTTTTTCAATCTATCAAATGGCTGAGTCACGCTCTTGTGTGTTAGGTGAACATATAGCTGCGTTTCCTCTGCATAAAAGTAAAATCGTATCTCGGATGATTTTGAATAACTTTGTTGAAGGGGGTCCTGTGTAGCGTCAGTAGCTTTAGGCCAAGGACAGAACCTTGGAAACACCATTCAGGACTTTCTCAGGTTCAGAGAGAATACAGCCAGTCTTGATGCATTGAAGAGATCAGTGACGAAATTAGTCAGGAAAAACTTAAACCAGTCCAGAACTATACCAACACCAAGCAAAGAACTCAACAGTCTAGGAAAGTACCATAGTCAATTATATCAAATGCTTCCATTTTATCAAGCTGCACAACAAAAAAATAGTCACCTCTAGATGGAGGGATATCGACTTTTTTCTTTATCAACAATATTGCAGGTGAAGTCGAATGACTAAGCTTGTTAGCTGACTGATTGCCATTCTGAAGTCCATTAGAAATTATGTGATTATTTAACTAAGTGACCACTCGCTCACAAATTTTTGAGACAAAACAAAAACAGACACAGGGGGATAATTCTCGAGTTCATCTGGTGGTAGTGAGACATGATGACGATGATGATGATGATGATGATGATGATGAGTAATGGAAAGGAACTGCTGATTCAGGAACACTGTATAATGCAGAGTGTGAAACTTGTCACATTGTTTTGTTCTGCCATTTAGCAGTGCCTTTGGAAATGGACACTTTGGAAGTTTTTTTAACAAGCAAACCATATGGATCACATTTGTGTTTGTCATGGGCACTAGCACTATTTCCAAGGCATATAACAAATGAACAATTTCTATGATTGCTGTGCAGGATGTCCATTTTTATCTTTTGGTACCTCTGAAAGGTGACATTTTTTACATAGATGCAGGAGTGCTGATGGTCACCCAGGAAGAGAATGGATGTTTACAAAACACTGGCAACAAAAAGTGAATAGATAGCTACTCATTTAAAGAAGACAGATGGGCAGCTACAAATACGTAGATAGTGTAGCTAGCTCAAAAAAGGGTGTAATGTCTGTATTGAGACAGCCACTGCTAAATCAGCTGTCACATTTAACCATAATGATTAAAAGGTAATTATTCATAGGGACGAAAAATGTCAACTGAACAGAACAAATATGCTGAATCTGACTGTGTATATACTGTAGAGGTAACAGAAAAGATAAGACATGACTTTGATGTAGAGGATTCAAAATTATCAATTTCATTATTATCATTAGAAAGGGGAGGTATTACCAAAAGTGACTTGAGATAGGTATAAACAGTGTAGACCTCATTAAAAGTCCAGCTTTGGCTTTATACAATTGATTGAACCCTTATTTCAAATACAATGCAGTCAGTAAATGTCAAACATCGTCATCTGTTGACGATCACTACATAGTTAAGCAACAATGTGGATCACATTTCTTGGGTGCAGAAATTCCAATACAATCAGAGTTAAGTATATATAACCGGCAGGGCATGCTAGTTGATTGTTTAATGACAGTGTGGATAAGAACAGTTACATTGTACTTCCCCGCCATAGATGGCTTCACCCAGAAACTCAGAATATTGGGAAAAGTTGCCCATATTTATAAGATTCATGGCAGTAGTACATTCACACACGTTGACATAGACCCGTATGACTAGGATCTGCTGGGTTTGGACACGTGTTTGGTATTTGGCTGTAGCCATGGGAGTCCTTCAAAGTACACAGGCTGTATGATCTGGTGTATTGGAACCCCTGTTATTGGCACAGACTCCATCCCAAATAACACATTAAATCAGGTCGGAATCACTGTCAGAAATGGCTCTTAAAGTCCAATTATACATATATGCCAGAATATCACAGTCAGCAATGAGGCCTGCAATATCATTTAAAAGAAAATGTTGGATTTAGTTAGAATTGCTTTGTAAAGCCCAGGTCACACAGTGGCCATGATGCTACGATGATATCTGCAAATATAGAAGACTAGAGGTGACTAGAGTGTGGTCACGTGATAAAACATCTTCATTCTTCTACGACCCTTCTACGATGTTCTAGGATGCTTTTCGACTGTCCTGAGATTAACCCTCAACAAAGCAAGAACACACTGAGAATATACTGAGAATACCTTACGAACTGGCGAAGATATCTGGCGATTTGACTACAATTGTACATGAATTAGCTACAGGGGGGGGGGGAGAATGAATGCGATCTTTGAAGAATCTTTCACAACAAAGGAAGAACCAGTTGAGAACAAGGAAGAATATCTGGCGAATTTACTGAGAACAAGAAGGCAGTATGATTTGCTGGCAAATGTCCTACCACAGAGCTATGATGTAGAAGAATCTGCTACCAATAGTGGCGAATTTTCATGGCGAACTAAAAAAACGCCAAAAATCGGCGAATACCGGCGATAGTTTTGAACAGTTTGAAACTGTCATAGCCAGATGACGATCCATGGGGAATGGTGGAGAACATTGAAGATGGACCAAGAACTGGCTACCAACAGGCAAGAATTTCAGGATCGCGCTTATTCGCCACTAAAAATCGCCACAGTGTGACCTGGCTATAACAGAAGAATTGAAAAGAGAAGATGATTCAACAGGTCTCTACCATTGTACAATGGCATTTCAATTTATGCAAACAAGGCTGCCGATCACACATTAGACCTAGGCTCCTGTTTGACAAGTAGGTTTCTAGATTTGGTGACCTTGTGCAAGATATAGGCAATCCACTGGCTCATTTCAATATGACCATAGTTCATCCTGAAATGATGAATATTTTTCTGCCTAATAAAGTGTACAAATAAAACTGGACTGGAAATAATGTACTGGTAAAATGTAATTATAAAGTAGTGGTGAAAGTTTTTTTTGCACTGGCAGAACCCATGATCCATTAAAAATTGCATACAAGCACACTATTTGGCGGCACACTGTGACATAGATTTGTAGTACAGTCATGTTCTTAGCAAAAAATAACCGGAAAGCACATTTACTGTCAAGGTGGTCAGGCCCAAATCAAGATAACCACAAGCTTGAATGGCTTATTCACAATTCAACATGGATTCCCCCAAATTTATCTATGGTGATAGCCTGCTGAGTAGGAACTTCACTTTTGGGTTTAAGAAACTAAGTGCAAATGCTTTAGCAAAAAAACTAGAGACACCGTATATGCCTTCAGACCTAAGACTACCCTTTGATACACTAGTTTATTCAGAGTGTTTGTCGTGTTTTGCATTTGAGTGCCTTTACAAATGTTGAAGTGTTTGGTGATGCCCAAAACCTAGGTAACATGGTAATCACTGTGTCAGCAATCAAGGCTATGATGATTTATCATGGGCTGAATACACGTGATAACCACTAAAATTAAATACTTCATAAAGACTTAAAAATCCGTAGGCGTATATCCACTCGAAAAAGCAATATAATAGATACTGATACACTGTAACAACTGAAAACTGGTGGTAGTAGCCTAAGATTTGATGAAACAATATTCGTAATAGTTGACTGTGATATTTTTTTTCTTTTTGTCCCTCCATTTTGTCTCATATGCACTCAAAAAAGTGACCCTTCTAGACATTTTACTTGAGGCGATACAATGTTTGGAAAATATGAAGTGTTATTACTCCTGAAATGGTTCAAAACTCTCCGGAGTAGAGATAAATTCAAAGTTGGTACCAAAGCTAAAATACCCATATACACCATTAGTTTTATTCATTTCAGTTTAACATCTTTTTCAACACAATCCTGGCCAATCAGACCCATTTTTCACTATAGTACAGTTAATGGGTGGTAGGTTGTCAATGGTACAGGGGTATTTAAATGGCTGGTTAACATAGGTCACTTAATATCCTTTTCATCTAGTTACACTTACAGACAGGTGCCTCCTTGACCCTTCAATTCAGGACATTCAGGCCCAGTGCACCTTGGACTGCGATTAAGATTAAATCATTAATATAACTTGCACAAACAGCACGGTCAAAAAGTATAGGTCACTTTGAAGTTACCAAATTTGGCATAAATATCACTTAATGATCGGGTGTTTTAATCCGAGATTTTAACATTTCACCTCTAGGTGTCTTTAGTTTAAATGACATGTTAATCGGTATAACCGCAAGTTAACCTTAACTGATAGAGACTTAAGTATATAATGGGTTTGTTGTATTTGCTTTCTGATACTAAGTTACTAACCATTAATGCTGTATTTATGATAACCCTATCATATTTAAGTTTGATAATATTTTAGTGTGTACTTATTTATTTTAAACATTTATTATAATGTATAGAAAAATTCTTCAACTTCAGAGTTCACTATATCTCTGGGGTTCTTTAGGACTGAAGGATTCAAACATTGGAATAGCTTAAATTTATAAAAGCTTTCCATATTCGATAATGTGCTTGATAATTATTTAGTATTAATAGCTTATATTTATCCACCACTGAGTTCATGTTTTGGAGTGTGTTTATTTGCTTGTCAGCCTGTTCACAATAACCCCCAAAAGAAACGAACAGAATTTTTCATGATATCATGTAGGTAGCGAATAGCCAAACTTGGTTTTGGCAAAGATCCAGATTATACCCTGGATACCAAAAATCCCGAATTTTCGGAAAATGCCCCATGGCAGATGTCTGAACTGCATCAAACCATGCTGAAATCCACACTGCACCATGCTGTACAGAAGTAGACTGGAATCACTATATATAATCTCAAAGTCAAAAAGTTTCATGTTTGCCCTTGGGCAACATTTTTCAAAGTAGCAAAAATGAAAATTAAAGTTTAATGATACTTACCTTTTTGTCTGTGTTATATCCGAAGCCTAAAAGTGCTAAACGATAATGAATACTGTTGAGTGAAGAATGACTTACATTTTGCTGAATAAAAAATAGATGTGTACATAAATATTAATGACATTGTACATAAGAATGCTACGGAAGCCCATTAGAGTCCATGAAGTACAAAAATGTTTTGTTGTTACAAGATATATCTCATCGCATCATGGTGTCATCTATATGTTGCATGGTGCCAGATATATGACATAGCAAGAACACTCAGCATGTAACTCCACCAAGGTTCAACACTTGTAAATTTCTGTGTATGACATGGTTTGAGGAGTTGTTATTCCTATTGTAACATTACAAAATATTAGAATGCTGTTCGTGATTACAGCACACGGACACAGCTGCAGAGTGGAGTAAAAAAATAATAATACTAGGACGCTTCCACTGTAGAGTACAGTAAAAAGAAATAATCCAGTGTCGCTCTTTGGTAAAAAGACTCACCACATTACAGTAAATGTAACATTGAACAATAGATACAGTTGCAGACTACCTAGGGTGCTACAATGATCTGAAAGTGGTCATATTATGTAGCATGTTGAGATCAAGCAGTGTAAAGGTTGTGAATAAGTTAACCTGCTCATGAGAGATAGTAAGTGGAGGAAAGCTATGACACCAACAAGCAAACCCAAAGGTCAGAGTTGAAGGTCAGATGAAGGTCAAGTTGAAGTTGTAAGTTTTGATAAGATTGGACACAAGAAAACACACATTGGGAAATTTTATTTACATGTTAGTATAGTCAAGTAGATAAAATATTTAAAATTTTTACGAAAATTTTAAAACACCATACCTCACAATGGGGTTACCATAAACGTATAAAAGCACCCTATATATGAGAGGAGCTACATTCATATAGGTAACTAGAGTAAACATGACAGTAGCAAGAGTAATGTTAGCACAATCACTTGTACATTATATTAGTAAATAGGGGGTTACAATGGGGTTACCATAAACGTATAAAAGCACCGTATAAAAGCACCCTATATATGAGAGGAGCTACATTCATATAGGTAACTAGAGTAAACATGACAGTAGCAAGAGTAATGTTAACACAATCACGTGTACATTATATTAGTAAATAGGTTAGTAATGTCTGAGTTCATAGAAAATGGGAGGGTAAGTCCTACTGAAAGACCTTTAAGCTGGGTCAAACCAAAGAATCCCAGAAAGGGGGAAGCCACACTTTGTGAATTTACCCAACACTCCTAATTCCACGTCTGAGGAAACGCCCTACCCTGGGTCAAGGGGTAGGGGTCCAGAACCACGAGATCGAAACAAAAGGTCAAAATGAGTGAGGGGAGAACCCGGGTCAGACGTGACCTGCCTAAGGTCCAAATCTAACAGTATCCATATCAATCGGAAGAGAACTCCCAGTGAGTGGACAGCTGCCCTGGGGTCCAGATACTGAACAAAGTGAAGCAACTCAGTGACTAAGGATTCAGGTTATTCAACAAATGAGTTCAGAGAGGTTAAATTAGTGTGTACCAGAGGGAGGTGGAGGGCTAAAATTTTTCTAATGTTGGCGCAATGGTTGCCAGTTGGAAAGTGACCCTTCCACAGGGATGCAAGGGTGAGAATAAATAGCCTTGATTGTGATTGGTTCAAACCTAACGAACAGTGGAACTGAGGCTAGGCCAAGCAAACTTATAAAATTGAGGTAGCTCCCAACTGCCAAAGCTTGCCCCTAACATGCCTTGCTGTTAACAGTTGCAGAGTACCTAGGGTGCTACAAAGATCTGAAAGTGGTCATATTGTGTAGTATGTTGAGATCAAGCACGATAAAGGTTGTGTATAAGTTAACTTGCTCATGTGAGCTAGTAAGTGGAGGAAAGCTATGATACCAACAAGCAAACCTAAAGGTCAGAGTTGAAGGTCAGATGAAGGTCGAGTTGAAGTTGTAAGTTTTGATAAGATTGGACACAAGAAACCACACATTGGGAATTTTTATTTACATGTTAGTATAGTCAACTAGAAAAATATTTTAAATTTTACGAAAATTTAAAAACACTAAGCCAAGCTAAAACGAAGAGTAGAAGGGACCAAAGAAGGGGCCACCGAGGCATTGTGGAGATAGGTCTACACAGCAGAACTTTTCCAAAGGCCATGTGACATTATATTTTTAAGAGGTACACTATGGGCAAAGGTGGTCCCTGACCCTCTAAAGGTATGGAAACCATGACAAACTGGAGAAATGTTTATATATATGAAGCAGAATGTGTCTACTTTAGTTTATTTGGGGTTTTACGTCGCTTTCAACACTGTACAGGTCATATCACGACGGGTAGTTGGAAGGGCAGAGGAAACCAGTACATATAGTTTGCTAGGGTTCTGTACTGTAAACTGCCAACCAACGGCAAGCAACTACCAGCTTTCCCACTTACGGCCATGACGGGGATCGAACCCCGGCTGCAGAGGTGGGAGGCGAGAGTGTTACCACTCTGCCACCGTGGCCCCTGCTAGAATGTGTCTAAGGGCATCCCTAATATGTGTATCAATGACAGGTTTGTGTAGTGGTCTAATGGAAGCAAACAGAGGGTCCTGAGGGAAAAGAGGGGGCTCGGTGGTGTAGTGGTTAGAGTTCTTGCCTCCAACCTCAGAGGCCGCCGGTTGAAATCTCAGGCCTGGCGCTTCATGTTGGAAAGTTGGTAGTTACTTGCCAATGTCCGGTGGTTTACAGTGCAGTATGCACTGGCTTCCTCCACCTGTAAACTACCCGTCGCAATATCACCCTGGCTGTTGAACGCAATGTAAAACAACAAATAAATAAATCTGAGGGGAAAGGTTCCTAGACCTAAGAAGTGCCGTAAGGGCCCTTAACGGGCACAAATATCTATTTTTGATGATGGGGAGCTGTTTGATATAGTGGGTCTTGCAATCCTGCATAGTCTTCGTCCATTTCAGAATTAAATGGGCACCTGGAGGGCCAAAAATAATGACATTCTGCCTAAGGAAATGGTGGTGTTTACTGAAATTTTTATAACTGTGTGGGGTTATGTTGGACATTGAGCCTTGTGACAGCAGGGCGAGAAAAGGTTTGTAAGGGAAGGTTGTATAACCCTGCCATTGATCTAATGGAAGAAACCTATGAAACTTATGAAATGATGACCTTGTGAGAAATCAAATTTTGATGAAGGTATTCAATAAATCCCATAACATTGTGGACGGTATTGGTGGGGGGCAAGTTCATAACATGAAGAAAAGCAAAATAAGCTTGAACATGACTCCTGTGAGCTGAAGTGGTTAAAGGTCTGTGGGCATGCTGCATTCTCTGCCAAGCAGAAGATATGAGAGAATTGGAAGCTCTTTAAGCACCTAAAATCATACAGATAGGTTTAAATTTAAAAAATAGAAGAAGGATGAGGTCCCAGACACATTTATCCTTAGTAGCCTGAAGTATGCTAGGGCTGGCAGGTGCTCCTGAATGTAACCTGAATAAGGTATCAGCTATTAAGGTACTGGATCCCTGTATGTGTGTAATTTGGAGGTCATTGTCAAAAGCAGCAACCAAAAGCCATTAAACAAGCTGGGAGAAAGTCATCTCTTGATTTCCCCGATTGAACTACCTCAAAGCTAATACAATGTTGAACATTTCCAACTGAACAATACCTAACTTAAAGCCAAGAATTGAATATACTGGTGTACCATAAATCATATTATTCCAATACAACCCGAGACCTGTTAAGCTAGCATCAATAAAGACTTGGCTATCTGAAGATGGTAAGCCCTTGTTGAAGTAAGTGTCACCATTAAAACTTGGAATAAACTATAAACCAATGAAGGTCTTGAAAAAATTCAGAAGTAAGTTGAATCCTTCTACGATTGTGACTAAATCTAAACAGTGAAAGCATCCTATTTATGAAAATTATAGCTATTAGTTTTCCTACTAGAGATTGAAATTTGTTTCTACTAAGGTAGTTTTTGCCAAGAATTGCATGGCACTCCTGCAAAATAGCCTTAATTTTAGAATCTTCTGTAAGAAGATGTACCAAGTACTGAACGGCGTCAACTGACTTGTCTCTATGCATGACCAGTATGTAATCATCAATATAAGGAAACATTTTGTAACCTTGCTGGGAAATGATGTAAGCAATTTTATCAGACGTCATTTGTAATGCGCAACTGCTGTGAACTCACCCGAATGCCGCTGCTGTGTTGAGATATTGATGCCCTTGACATTGGATTCCAAAGTTCAAGGCTTCACCTGGGTCTACCCTAAAGTTTCTAAACGCTTGAGAGAAATCAACCTTGGCTAGAGTAACGCCCTCCCCTACATGAAGAATCTCTTCTACTATGTTATCTATGGGTTGAAACTTGAGTCTAAAAGTGACGCCGTCAAAACGCAAACCTATCTATTTGATCATTAAGCGACGCCCCTTGGGGGTGTGATAAGTTTAAAATGACTCTTTGTTTATTGATGTCTTTTGGCCTAGGAAGAAGGGGGGAAGAGTGAATACCATCGGCTGAATCTATATCAAAAGGCCCTAAAATGGCTCCAGCCAAAATTTCCTTGTCAACATATTCCTGAACTGCCTGCTTGTTAGAGACAGCTGAAAAATGTTTTAACCTCAGAAGTGGAAAGGTTGCAGTGACTCTTGAGAGAAATAGGAAAGCCAAACTTTAAATAATGTATCAATCTTGTATCAGGGTAACCCTGTAAATGACGCTCCCAGGCGTCAATCCTCAGGTCTGAAGATATGGGGACTCTAGCCAATCTATAGTTGCTTAAACCTGTGTTTCTGATCATATGGACCATATCTAGGTAACCCTGAATGCAGTTTATATCAGGGTAAGCTCTATCTGGACAAGTAAATGAGAAGGAATTCTCTTTTGTTACCATATAACCCCATTTCTTGTGAGGAAAGTTAAAATCAGGTAAAATCAAGTATTATCAGAAAAGTTCTCCCTACCAAAGTCCAAGTCATCTTCAGTAATACAGTCTGGGCCAGGGTTAGTAAGAATGTTAGTATTCATAATTGTTAGTATCATATACCATATCTACCAGAGCTGTGTTGCTATAATTACTTGTTCTGTCTAATTTATCTGGAATGAAACATAATTTATCTATTACGTCCTGCATATAATCAGTATAATTTACATTATAATGCTCTTAACAATATACATCTTTATACAAAATCTTCATATGCCAACTTGGGCTGCAAATTCTACTAATTGTTCAACTTTACTGTATGACCGAAATGAACCATAATAGTTCCATGTACTCTCATGACATTCAGAGGTAATTCAGGACATGTATGACATCTAAAAATGCTGGCTTCTGTGTCATTAGTTCTATAAACAAAATAGAAGCCATTGTTCGCAAAGTTATGATTGACACCTTTTTCTGACAATACATGATCAACAGTAACATGAGATTGAAAGTCATTGTTCCAATTATCAAAACTATCACAAAATTGACTGCTATTTATATGGTTAAACCCAGTCTCGTTGAAGTTAAATGTTTCTACTGTTAATTCGTTCAATTTACTCAAATAAAGATCACAGTTCTTGAGTTCACGATATGGCTGATGCTCAGGCAGTACTGCTTGTTGCTAATTAATGTTCAATTTACCATGCCCCCTAAACTTTAAAGTTGCATTTGGACGCAGGATGTGGCAAGCTGCTGTCCTGCTTCAGGCAAAAACTACACAAGTGACTGTAGAATCCAAATGATGGTTATCATGGGAGCAGGAGCCCTCTTTATAGTACCGACAGATCTTCCTATTTGCTTAGAAGTGGTTTGACGATTTGATAACACAATGTGAGAAGCCCCAAGCCTGTTAAATGATCACTGGTTGGTGTCCTACCATCCCAGCCTTCCATCTTCAACTGCATGCATAGAATCAGCCCAGACATCACGTACAGTAGGCAAAGGTAAGGATGCTGCATCCTTGGTATCCAGGATCATTTGTAACAGTGCCTGTTTGACAATGGGGGTGGGGTGGGGTCTTGAATATTAAAGATGTTGGAAAAGCTAAGGTCATCATAAGATAAACGTTTTCTGCCCTGTACATCTTGAAATCCCTCATTAGGCCACCTGAGATGGGCTGGAACTGTAAAAATATCTACTGCATTAAATATACCTGATTTCTTTGTAATGTTATTACCTTGGGTAAGGTCCGAATGTAATTGGGAGTCATGGGTAGCCAGAACCTTATTAACTGCCTCAAACAGATGAACTTCTCCTCAGAACCTCTATGTTCGGAACTCTGGCATCGAGTGTCAGATGATAATGGCTGAGCAATCGTGCTGGAAGGCCTCTCCCCTTGTACCTGATCTGTGGGTAGTAACGACTGATAACATGTCCTTTGTAGAGAAGAATGCAGTGGCTACTGGGATACCCGGTGATTAGGATTGTCAGTCACCCATATGTTCGCCCGAGGGATACCTTGGCCTAAGGCTGCAGTTGCAGAGTAACGCTCATGGCCATGAAGTCTGGTGTTGGAAGTTGGTGGGTTAAGTACATTTTGCTCCATTTTGTCCATTCAGCGAGGATGATGGGTTACATTTAATGATTACATATTAGGACACTATGTCAGTATGGCTTTTAAAGGACAATGTTGTGTGTTTCTGCATAGTTAATGGTCGCTGCAATTCACTGGTCAACAAAGATAAGGCAAATTACTTCAGAAACCTGGTCAGAGAAAATACCAATGACTCCAAGAAGCTATGGCAGGTCTTGCGTTCCGCACTGCACTCTAGTTCTGAAGCAGTACTCCCTTCTCATGAATCTAAGAAAGGTCTTGCTGACCGGTTTGTCACTTTCTTCAGTGACAAAATAGATAAAATCAGAAACTCATTTTCCTCTAGTGACTCATTCACTCTGCCTCCTCCACCTGATGTACCCAATTTCAGCTGCTTTAAACAAGTTTCTCAAGAGGAAATTAGAAAAATTATCATGAAGTCACCCACTAAATCTTGTTTGTTAGACCCATGGCCTACATTTCTTGTTAAGGAATGTATTGATATTTTACTGCCCTCTATCACCAGGCTTGTTAACTGCTCGTTGTCAGAAGGTGTTGTACCTGATGAGTTCAAGAAGGCTATTGTAACCCCATTGATTAAAAAGTCATCACTACCACCCAATGACTTAAAAAACTACAGACCTGTTTCTGGGTTGGGCTTCATATCCAAACTGGTTGAACGTGTTGTTGCTTCTCAGTTGAATGACCATGTTAGTTTGAACGGACTTGAGAATGTCAGGCAATCTGCCTACAAACTAGGTCACTCAACTGAATCTGCATTGCTTTCAATTAAGAATGATGTTCATTTGGCTTTTGCTAAAGGTGAGGCTACTGCTGTCGTTCTCTTGGATCAATCAGCAGCGTTTGATACTATTGATCATGATACGCTACTTAATTCTCTTAGCTCCTGGTTTGGTGTGAGCGGGGTTGTCCTCGATTGGTTTAAGTCTTATCTCTCAGACCGTGTTCAGTGCATTAAGATTGGGTCAATTTTATCTGATGCCAAAAAGTTATTGTATGGTGTGCCTCAAGGCTCTGTCCTGGGGCCAATCCTTTTTTCACTCTATACTACTCCACTGAGTAAAGTCATACAGAATCATCCTGGTATTAGTTTCCAGTTCTACGCTGATGACACACAATTGTATGTACACCTCACCCATAAAAATGTTGCCTCTGCCCTTGATAAGCTGTCACACTGCCTTGAAGACGTAAAGAGATGGCTCTCTACAAATAAGCTCAAGCTAAATCCAGATAAGACCGAATTCATTGTGTTTGGCTCAAAGTCTCAGCGCGAAAAACTTAATCAGTCCTTCCCGGTCAACATACTTGGTAATCTCATATCACCAACAGATGCAGTTAGGAACCTTGGTGTCTGGTTTGATTCTGATTTCTCATTCTCTTGCCATGTTAGGAAGGTCTGCAAGGCCTGTTTTGCTCATGTCCGGGATCTTAAGCGACTCCGAGGACATCTGACACATGAAGCTACTCTTATGGCTGCCAATGCTCTGGTCGGAAGTCGACTAGATTACTGTAACTCTCTGTTCAGAGGTCTCTCAGCTCTAGATCTGCGCAAACTTCAATGTGTTCAGAATAGCCTTGCCAGAATTGTTGCCAACACCACCAAGTACTCACACATCACTCCAGTTAGAAAAGCACTACATTGGTTGCCAATTAAGTACCGTACTATCTTTAAGACTGCCATGCTGGTATATAAGTTCCTACACAGTGGTAACCCCAAATACTTTGAACCCGTCCTCATTCCCAGACATAGTGCATATAACACTCGTCGAAGTCAATCTGATGGCATATTTCTTGAGGTTCCCCACTTTGGTTCAATTTTCAAGTCTCGAAAACATTTTGGACTCAGTTTTGCGTATGACGCACCTATGATTTGGAATGACCTTCCTGATGAGGTCCGCTCTGCAAACTCACTTGCCTCTTTCAGGTCAAAGTTGAAGTCATACCTCTTTGGAAAAGCATACCCACCCTAAATTTCCAATCTCCTTTCTGCTTTCTCCGCGGTGCTGACCCCTGCAATGTCTCTGGTTTTTGAATATTGAACAATGTTTTTGTGTGATGCGCCTTAGAGTCTGTCTTTTGACGGAGATTAAGCGCTATAAAAGTGCTATTAGAATTAGAATTTAGAATTAGTTCTTTTATCATATAAGAGCAGTGGATTATGGATTTTCTCTGTATTCGACAGAAGTGGTCTAGTTAGTTTTAAACTGTTCTTTTATTCTGTGGCTCAACAACGAAAAGAAAATCTCAAAGCTCAAAAGCAGTAAGTAGAGCAAGAAGCGCAAAAACAAAAGAAGAGCTTGAAGCGCAACAATAAAAACATGAGCTTGTGCTCAAAGATGAAAGGACAATGAGAGATGTAGAGCTCAATGCTCTATGAATTGTTCATGATGAATCCATTGCTGCCAAATTATAGAGTAGAAACAGCGCATTCCTGATTGCACCAAAACCTATCTGGATAAGCAGAAAGTAAAAAGTTGCAAAAGGCAGCAGCTTATGCTGATGATTATGTGCTGACTCACAAGTCCACTCTTAAAATAATAGATCTGGTATTTCCACTAAAAATTCTTATCCTGAAGTCGGAAAATGCCTGAAAATCCGGAAAAGAGTCCACATAAGGTTCAGACCACATAACAGACTGTGGGTAACAATAGAAAACCCAAATGCTTTATTCGTGTGTGCTGTTTATATTTTTAAAAACCTGGTATGTTATGTCAGACTATTGTCTCTTAAAGAAAAAGACTACCAAATTTAACTGCCATTTAAATCCCAATAGAGTAGAATCTAGTATTTGATTAAACAAGTTTGAGATTATTCAGAAAGAGTTCAACTAAGTTAACATATAAGATTCTGGTTGAACTTTTATTGGGTATTGAAAGAAAACACCTTTTACAGGAACATTGTTTCAATAGTGTTAAACCTACAATAGTAACAAAGTTTTATTCAAATCTGCTCCCAGGTTCTTTTGACTTTATCAAAACTGACATTAGAAGTGTTCAGAACTCTGAAATTGTGTAATAATCCAGCTATAAGAATTGACAATAAACCTATTCAGTCAAGATTAGATAACTGGACAAAATTATTTTTGTTTAAAAGAAATGCGGTTGATATTTTTAATGAAACCAGAATATTATTAAAAACTAAACAGGAAGTAGAAAATCAGTTTACCTTTGTAATCAGTGACCAAAACTTTAAGCAGATAGTCAATGTATTATCATTTATTTTGAGAAGGCTTCCAAAAACAAGAAATCAGATGATATTATACCACCAAAAATGTGTCATTATTTCAAGACTGAAGCCTTTCTTACATCCCATTGTATGTGCATGTACGTCCTGGTTACAGAAAAAAATCTGCTGATTTGCAAAGGACACTTAAAGCCTCTCTTACATCCCATCGTACGTGCACGTACGTCCTGGTTACAGAGCAAAATCGGCTGATTTGAAAGGGACCCTCAAGGTACAATTGCAATTTTATAACAGAATTTCAAGGTTGCAGAACCCCCGCAATGAAAATTGGCATACACATTATTCCCTGCGTGCACGCAGTATGGCTACAAAAGCATCCATCCCTCAAGGGTAACTTACTAGAGACTTCGACACATGCATTCTCCTTTCAAGTGTTGTAGGTTCTTTCCATTTTACTTATATTGTTTACACGTACTGTAAGATACACTCATGTGTGCCTTGCATGTATATAAACCCACTGTACGACCTGTAGCTAGTCGCAATCTGTTATTTGATCTTTAAGTTGTGATACTGTTGTTGGGAGAATACACCCTGTTTGCAGATGCAAAGCCTCTCTTAGCTCCAATCGTACGTACACGTAATTTGCACGTTACACGAGAACTTGGCTGATTTGCAAAGGGGACTTAAGCTGAAAATTGGCATGCACATTATTCTCTGTGTGCTTGCAGGATAGCTATAAATGCATCCATGTGTGAAGGGTAATGTAGGAGAGACTTAGGCACGTGCATTCTCCTTGCTAGCGTTGCAAGTGCTCCCCCATTCACTTGTGGGGTTTGCACATGCTGGATAATACACTCACATGTACCTTGCATGTATATTAACCTACTGGGTGGCCTAGCTGTAGCTAGTCGCAGACTGATATTCAAGTAGTGACACCTTTGTTGGGAAAAGACCCCTTGTTTGCACGTGCAAATCTCTACTACCCCACTACCAGGCTATGATAATATTTTTCAACAATATTTGTAGCATATGTGTGAGTGTATACATGTACGGTGGGATGTAAGAGAAGCTTCAGCTACATATACGATTTTATAACAGATTATCAAGGTCTCAGAGACCCCGCAATCATGCACTCTGTTCTGTGACATTGAAGTAGTGACACTCTTGTTGGGAGAATACACCTTTTGCAATTAAACACAAGTTTAATAATAATTATTTAATTCAGATATTAACATGTACATAGGTATAATAATTTATTAAAACACAAGTTGTTGCATAAAGGTCTCAGTGAAATGTGTGGGAATCTTTCTACATTTTAATCTGCAAGGTATATTAGAACAACATACAGGATATCTGGTCACTGACACTTTAAGATAATAAGAGGGATCTGGAAAACCTTACTAGCCTAGGTAATGACTCTAAAATATTTAACATCCACAACAGTTTGCGCATTCAAATCTCTAGTCTCCCACTGCCAGACTACACTCATATTTTTCAACCATAATTGTAGCACACTTACCTGTGTATATGTTACGACCCAGGTGTGAAATTGTCCATTTCATGAAATGGACAAGCAAATTGTCCATTTCGTGAAATGGACAAGCAAATTGTCCATTTCATGAGATGGACAACCCAACTGTCCATTTCGTGAAATGGACAAAATATTTGTCCATTTCGTGAAATGGATAAAAAATCCACTGTCCATTTCATGAAATGGACAACTAAATGTACAAAATTTTTACTCTCATTCATAGTGAAAAAACATTTTTTTTTCATTTTTATTGAAACATAGTATTGGAATATATCAATGGATCAAAGGTTTAACATTTCTTTAACAATATTTAATATTTGTACATGTATTTACATTTGATAAGAATTTATTAAGTATTGGAGATAGCATCTAGGTGGGACTAAACTATAAATTTTTATAACTTTAAGAGCTTTTGACTAGGGCTGTGACGGGTGCAGAAAAACGGCATCGAGTACTCGCCCTCTGACAACCGGCCCGAATTCGAGTAACCGCGAGATTTAGTATCTACCATTAGAAGTCTTCTGTAAACAAATTATTTGGTTCCGGAAACGAAACTTTTGAAGAAAAACGTCTTCTATTTGACCATATATTATAGAATATGGAGTAAATTGTATGTTTTCAAGCGAAAATAACAACTTTAATTGATATTATGTGACGGAAATGCTGAAATGTAGCATATTTTACACAAGCGTTTGATTACGTGGGCGATAATACAATACCTCGCGAGTAACCAAGTTTTTAAAATGGACTCGAGTACAAGCCAAGATCGCCTCGTACACCGTGGTGTTCAGGTGTATTTATAGTGAAATGATTGGACATAATTGCACTTTGTTAATTGGACTTTTTGTAAAAAGAATAACAAGTTCTATCATATTTCTTTCAAGCAAAAGTTAAAAAATAATATACCAGGTACCAACACATTTTTTTAAAGTATAAGTGTGATAATTATTTAAATAGTGATCCCATTAAAAGTATGCTTTACATAATTGACACTTTTATATCCAATTTATTTCAAATATTTATAACTATTTAACTATTAACTACCTTAGTGTAAGATATTACATATACATATCATTGTTATAGGGGAATAAACTGGATAACTTAAATCAAAAGATTGGCCATGAACGAAAATTTAACTTTCATACATGGCTTTGTCCATTTCATGAAATGGATAGCAAAATATATATGGATTTGTCCATTTTACGAAATGGACAGTTGGGTTGTCTATTTCATGAAATGGACAATTTGCTTGTCCATTTCGCGAAATGGACAATTTCACATCTGGGTCATAACATATACACATACGATGGGATGTGAGAGAAGCTTAAGAGAGTCACTACGAAAGTATATCAGAACCTTATTTCTAAGATAACCAAAGCATATGAATACTTATTTAGTAGCAATGTAATTTAACATTTCACATAGGATCTTCACTTTTAACTATAAATTATTTTATGGAATATTAAATTCTTTCCATATTGTAATGCTTACCAAACGTAGATAATTTGCAACAACTTTAACTACTGCTGAAATATAGAGCACGTTTGAGGCAAGGTGAAAACTGGCTCAGTTATGTTACTGCAAATAAAATAAAATGGCTCTAGGAAAACTACTAGGCTTCTTGAATTTTCATTCTAATTTCTGTGTTGTAATTATTGCTAAGTTTTATCTTTAGACATATGCGAAGACAGAAATAGAGTATTCTCAGACAGATATGGGAAATTGATTGAATCACTGTAATGTTATCTGGACAAGTAGGTTCTCTTGTGTCTTAAATTTTAAAATCTTTATTCACAAACCAAACAGTGAACCAACCATGCTATAAAATGAGTGATTAGTTATGTGTTCATTGTATTGTCTAATGTGTGATAATGCTGCTTTTATTTATGTTTGTTAAAATCTAACTTCCCATGCTAATGCATGTGTACCCCCCCCCCCCCCCCCCCCCGCAAAAAAAAAAAAAAAAAAGGTTTAGCTTTTTTTATTTCACAAAATATCAATGTAGTGCTCTATTTTAGATCTTACTTGCCATAAAAGATCCTTTGTACACATTTAATTTTGTGGCTATATTACATACAATGAATACACGCACTGTGAAAATAGATGCTACCATGGTGTCTGACATAGGTAGTTAGCACAGAGTTTTTAGTTATACCTTATTCACACTCTGCCAAGAGAATGCTGAAAGGTATATGCTAACGGAATATGTTTATGCTAGTGGACATCTGAGTGTCCCAGGGCTAATTTGTTGGGTTCCGTCATAATCACATATTTTAGGCTTCTTTTGTGTGACATAGTTCAATGACATTTCTGTGATTGCTTCACAAGGGATCCATCCGTTTTGGTAGAGGAACATGCTGCCACTTTTGACACGTGAGGAGCAAGCATGAAGAAAATTTATTTTCAGCATTGCATATGATTCTCTATTTTTTACCTTTACCTGTTCATTGTGTAAATAGTCACGGAATATATAACCTGAGGTCAAGCAGGAGGGACTGACATATCCCAATACAGCTTCAGTTGGCTTCCCACGACTTTATGAAGGGCACGGGCAGGCCGTGTGCTTCTTATGCCAAGCAAGTTTTTTCTGTGCAGTATGATAGTGCAGGTGAATTGGGCATTGACTTAGCTGGATTACTAGACCACTCTGACCAAACCTCAACACAATTTTGATTCAGTTAACAGGGAAACCTGCTAAACCAGAACAAGTCCCTGAGGGCCACACAGGTTGGCTGACATTTCTTGTACTTAGAATTATATTAATCAGCAGATTTTCTCACAGTTAAGTGCCTTAAGAGCATGACTGACCAACATTGAAAAAATGGAATGAATGAATTATAAATGGAATAAAATAGCAGTAAAATTACTGTAACAGATTTAAAAAAAAAAAAAAAAAAAAAAAAAACATTGAAAATCAGAGTTTTCGTAATAACAGCATTCTTACCATGGGTAGTACACGGACCCATTTATTAAATACCAATAAAAGCATTCAGAAGGCATATCGGTAGAGCATGAAGTTGCCCACAAAGGTAGTATGGGTGGTTAGTGGCTTACAAATGATATTTAACTGAACTGTTTAATATGAACGTATGTTGTCGGGGATGAATGATGAAAGTGCACCTTTCCCAAGTACTGGGCCAAATAAGGATGCATGTTTGTATGTTTTTTTTCCGTTTTGTGTAGTTTTACTCGAGACTTTGAGACATGATATGGATATAACAAATTCAATGATGGAATGAAGGAATATTAAATAAAACATGTTATCAGATATTTTGAAATTATCTGGCCAGTATGAAACATGCTTAAGTTTAAAAAAGAATAAAGTTCAAACTTCGAGTGGCTTTTGTAAGAATATATTATTATTTGATTCTTGAACACAACATGTTTTCGAGATTTCTGTCACGCAAATGTCATCTAATTTCCTATGTGTGAATGATTTGGATCTCTGTATTATCCAAACAATACAACAACTTTGGACACTATATACTATATTATTTATTCTTAGGTATAACTCTATAATTTTATGTATATATGGCTACAATTATATAAATAGGTGGCTTCATTGCCTCTTGTTCCAAATATAAATGAGAAGCAGGAGTGGGATACAAATAAGTTTTATTCACAATCTTTGCACTAATATACCAGTATTTATTTACATTGCGATAAACATGTAATTGTAGAATATTAATCTTTATACTGCACTAAGGGCCATCTTAAGTAGAGCTAACCTAAAAGTTACACTTTATAGAAGCTGGTGAACCTAAGGTCACCCCAAAGAATACAAACTTTTAAAGTTACACTTTACACAAGGGGTGCACATAAGGCCACCCTAAAGATTACCAAAATGTTACAAACTAGGTGAACATAAGGACACCATCAAAGGTTGCCCAAATTTAAGGTGGCCTTAGATAAGATGATTAAAAAGTTGTTTGATTTTTAAGGTTGATACATACTATAATACAATATTTACACAATTTGATTTTAGAGTTAAGATTAAGAAGGAAAGAAAAGTATTTTTAGTTAAACATGTAAGTAAGCAAAGAGTCTCCAAGCCCCATTTAGGAGGTAGTGGGTATATACAACTGTTTCTTAAAAGTAAGGGATACTTGACCAGAAGCATTATGATCAAGGGTGATGTAGCTCCAGACGCATTCTGACGTCCAGGTGCCATGACTTTGAATATGCTGTAAATCCACATTCAAATTAAAGGCACCTGAATGCCGGAAGGCGTGGAAGGTGAGGTTAAAGGTATGGAGATTAAGCCTCTTCAAGATAAGATGAAAGTGACGCCTTATCTGTGTGTCTGTAAGAGGGTCCCAACCCTTGATAGTCTTATATTGAAACAGTGGATCATTTTTTTATCCAGGTGTTACGTTCTTTACCGCTGTTACTGGGCATATGGCATTTGCACCTAAGAAAGGGATCTTTAGAATTTTTGCAACATTTCTTGTCTGCATAGGTTTGGACCATTTGATAAGTACATGCATACCTGGCTCTGCAAAAATAATATCACCTCTTGGCAAATGATATACTGGAGAAAATTTGTGAGAGCTTTGTGGAACCAAGTTTGATAATCTTAGAAAAGAAAGGAAGGCCATGGTATAAATTGCTTTAAAGACTTGGTCCATGTATGTGGAATCACAGGTTCAAACCAGTAATTGCAGTGTATCAATATCTATTATTTTCTTTAGATGAGCTTTGAAAGGCCTGTGGAGTATCTTGGCTTTTTGAAAGTACTTTATTCTTGGATCCTGAAAAATATGGACAGAGATTCCGGATAATGAAAGTTTTGCCTTGATGGCTGACAGATGAGGTCCTCGGTGGCCTAGTGGTTAGCAAGTTTGGCATCTAATCATAGGCTGTCACCTCTGTGGGTTCGAGTCCCACAAGTGGCAATGCTGAGGACCTGTCCCAATATGACCCTGGCTGTTGAACAGGACGTTAAACCCCAACTTTGACAACTTTGCTGACAGATGGTTGGCCATAGCAGAGGCTGAGGTATTATTAGTTTCTAGAAGCTGTAAGTATGCAAGTATTATCATGGGAGATAGGTTAAAAGTGTTCAGTTTCATAAATATTGTGAAAGCTAGGAATAATCTAAACATACTAGTAATGTTTCTGTCTGTTGCAGGTCTGAAAGCCATGCGAGTCTTCTGGAGGCCCAGATATAGCAATTTGGCCATGCTTGGATGAAGGCCTAGGAAGAATATAAGTAAACTAGACCTAGCGCATCGGAGAACCGATGCAAATTGTATCCACCATAAAGACAATGCACCAAAACCTCTAGGACCAATAATAAGTGAGTTATAAGCACTTTTAAGTTTGGCTGTCCTCATTTCACCTTCAAGGAGGGGCCGAAGGTCAAATCTGACCACGCCAGAAGATTCCCAGCGCATGATTTCCTATATGTTGGTTTACCATCAGAAAACATGTGGGACCAATAATAAGCGAGTTAAAAGCACTTTTAAGTTTGGCTGTCCTCATTTGACCTTGAACGAGGGGCCCAAGGTCAAATCCGACCACACCAGAAGATTCCCAGCCCATGATTTCCTATATACTGGTTTACCATCCCAAACCTCTAGGACCAATAAAAAGAGAGTTATAAGCACTTTTAAGTTTGGCTGTCCTCGCTTGACCTTGAAGGAGGGGCCCAAGGTCAAATCCGACCATGCCAGAAGATTCCCAGCCCATGATTTCCTATATGTTGGTTTACCATCCGAAACCACTAGGATCAATAATAAGCAAGTTATAAGCACTTTTAAGTTTGGCTGTCCTCACTTGACCTTGAAGAATGGGCCCAAGGTCAAATCTGACCATGCCAGAAGATTCCCCGCCCATGATTTCCTGTATGTTGGTTTACCATCCCAAACCTCTAGGACCAATAATAAGCGAGTTATAAGCACTTTTAAGTTTGGCTGTCCTCATTTGACCTTGAAGGAGGGACCCAAGGTCAAATCCGACCACACCAGAAGATTCCCAGCCCATGATTTCCTATAGGTTGGTTTACCATCCCAAACATCTAGGAGTAATAATAAGCGAGTTATAAGCACTTTTAAGTTTGGCTGTCCTCATTTGACCTTGAAGGAGGGACCCAAGGTCAAATCCGACCACACCAGAAGATTCCCAGCCCATGATTTCCTATATGTTGGTTTACCATCCCAAACCTGTAGGACCAATAATAAGCGAGTTATAAGCACTTTTACCTTTGGCTATCCTTATTTGACCTTGAAGGAGGGGCCTAAGGTCAAATCCGACCACACCAGAAGATTCCCAGCCCATGATTTTCTATACACTGGTTTACCATCCCAAACATCTAGGACCAATAATAAGCGAGTTATAAGCACTTTTAAGTTTGGCTGTCCTCATTTGACCTTGAAGGAGGGGCCCAAGTTCAAATCCGACCACGCCAGAAGATTCCCAGCCCATGATTTCCTATATGTTGGTTTACCATCCCAAACCTCTAGGACCAATAATAAGCAAGTTATAAGCACTTTTCAGTTTGCCTGTCCTCATTTGACCTTGAAGGAGGGGCCCAAGGTCAAATCTGACCACACCAGAAGATTCCCAGCCCATGATTTCCTATATGTTGGTTTGCCATCCCAAACCTCTAGGATTGATAATAAGCCAGTTATAAGCACTTTTAAGTTTGGCTATCCTCGTTTGACCTTGGAGGGGTCCAAGGTCAAATCTGACCACATCAGAAGATTCGCAGCACATGATTTCCTATAGGTTGGCTTCACATTGCAAACCTCTAGGACCAATAATAAGGGAGATATAGGCACTTTTAAAGTCCTCTATGTGGGTTACTTCGGCACTCCGTGGATGACCTTGAATTAGGAGCTTCAAGGTCAAATGTATGCAAGGTTGTAGAGGACATGTATATGTGTCATACATATCACCTATGAAGAGATTCAACCTTCTACCTATGAGGAACAGCCAGTAGAAAAATGTAGATTATTTTCAAAGAAATGCCCGTGGCGGCCATCTTGTTTTTCAGAATGAGGCTATTTTCCTTCCCAGAGAAGCTTACCCCCCAGTGAAGATATCCTGCAAATTTGGTGAACCTAGCTGCTGTTGTTTTCCTCTTAGAGCGTTAACGCCGAAAGTCTCTCTACACGTGGCGGCGGCGTAGCGAACGCTAAACCAAAGTATCCACCGGATGCTTCCGGTGGATACAATTATATGGACCTGTCTATCACTATATGACTTTCATTGACACAAGTCCACCTATTTGTAGGCAGTAACTGATGTAAAATTGTATATGCAATTGGACGGTTGTTCCATCTGGACAAAAGTTCAGCTATTAAATTGACTTTGCCTGGAATAGGACTAACCTTGAGATTGACATTCATAGTTGCAATTTGAAATTGAATGTTAAGGGCTATGGCAGCTAGAGTTAGGTCTCTGGTCTCTGAGTTGAGGACCTGAACCACAGTTAAGTTATCACATGCTATGGCTACTTTTCTATTAGTCCAGGACTTCTGCCAGACCTAAAGAGCAGACAAGATATTGACCATTTCTAAGTGGACTATTTGTAGATCCAGATACCCTAATGGAATAACTAATGCATATACTTCTGAACCCCATTGGCTCCCATCCCTTGAAGACTGGTATTCAATTTTATGGAAAAATCAATAGGTTTTTGATCGATAAAGGTGACACCATTATACAAGGGGATGAATTTCAGAAACCAATTAATGTCTCTTTTTGTTTCCCTAGTACCTGGGACCTGCTTTTTATCATCCATAGATCTTAATACATCTAATATCTGTTTAAGAAAAATCTGGAGGACCTAACACATTTGCTAATATATAAAAGACTACCCAACAGAAATTGCAGTTGACGCTTACTGATTTATATCACCATTGGCAGCAAATATCCCAGTTTTTTTACATTTAACTGGGGGTATTGACATTGTGAAGGTCCCAGTATTTATTAGAATATCCAAACAATAAAAACATGTTGTGGGGGTTCTAATTTTTTTCTCAGAAATTCAGACGCCAAGTTCTTGTAATAATTGAGGCAATGCATCAAAAGAGGTGTCAATTTTGTTTGGTACATCGAAGGATATCATCAATATAATTTATGATGTCATATTGATGTGGACACATAATATGCCGCACTGCATCACTTAAGCATTGAAATAAAGCACTGCCATTACAATACCCAAACAGCAGGCACGTATCTACATAATAAAGCTCGTGACATAATCCAAAAAGATCATAGTCCTCAGTTGCCTCAGTTTTCTAGGTCTTTCTGAGCATTATTTGGTACACCACAATTAAAACTTTCAACAGATTATTGAGATAAAAAACATGGCAATATGAATTATAAATCCCAGAAATAGCTGAGAAATACTAAAATGAGATTCTTCTCCTGGAAATATTGCTACTTGCTGAAATTATATAGAGTTATAAAATATCTCTGATACATATTTTAAACATACTAGTATGTTCTAGTATGACCTTGTATAACATACTCTTATTCTAGTCACCACAAGGGACACAATGACAAATTTTATTGCTCTACAATAGCTTACCATGTGGGACTGAATGCTGTTCTCGGGTTGCCGCCAGGCATCACGGCCAACGTCTAAGAAAAGCAGACATTTATAGTTGGCCGTAGCCTCAGATTGTCGTCATGTGATTTCCTCTTTATGTTATCTCCTTTCTCGTTGGCCGCCTCCATATTAGATTATTTGGGAAGTTTTTCTTACTGTTTTCTACTTATATCTCAGTTATCATTGTTTGTTGTATGTCCATATTCGGTCATTTCTTTTATTAATCTGTATAGCACATAATACCTAAATTTCGCCACTGTCGACTAGGTATTTCCTTATATTTTAAGCTGTTGTGAGTTCGTCTCGACAAGGTTTTATGTGGTCGGCTCACTTTCCTCGCATTCTTTTTATTGCGTTCAAACATGTCTTCTTATCAAACTAACAAAGATAAACCTCGAGCATTGAAGTGTCATCATTTTTGCCATTCCTTCGATGTACACAATTACTGCCCTACCTGCAGAGAGGCGGGTGAGGGAGATGATCCCTGTGTCACTTTATTGTCACCTTGTAATATCTGAAGAGCAGCAAGCTAAAATTACCCACAGGAAAAGGTACATAAAGAGGGGCAACAAGAAATCTAAAAAATCTGACAAAAATGATGACTTAGATGTCGAATTATTAGATGACAATTCGATCGACTCCTTCGGGGGTTCTCATGCAGAACTGGAAGTTTCTGCGGAACGCCTTTTTACTTCACCGCCTCAACCTCAACCTCTTGCTTTCGAGGCGTTACAGCTTAAAGTTCAATCCAACCTCGAGAAGTCCTTGGGATCTCGTTTTGATATACAGATTGATCAAAAGATGGGGGCTTTCCAAGCCAGCATGTTAGAAGCATTCAATAATCATCGTGAAGATTTTCAGAAATCTTTACAAAAATCAAAGCAAGGGGAGGTGGATCAGACCTCTTCTTCAGCTTCTAAACAAATACCGTCTCATGCAAAAGATCTGGATCCCTCGAAAATGAGTGCTGTCGAGTCGATGGATGTTGATTATGGCCCAGAGCTACCTCCTCGCCTCAACTCTTATGATAGTCATGTCGATGACGCCTCGGGTCATCCACTTAGTTCAGTCGAGGAACCCTCGAGGGTGGCCTCGACTAAACCAAAAAAGTCTTCTCATGCTCACAAGCATTATGATGTGGTGCCAGATCACTATTTTGACCCCTCAGATGACCTTCAACCTGTCTTGAGCAGACCTCGAAGCACTCTGATAAATCTAAACATAAGTCGAGGTCCAGATTCTCCACCCTCATCTTCAGGAGAGGAGCAGTCCCCTGAACATAGGCATAGGTCTCCTAAGCCCTCTAGGAAGTGTTTCCCTGATCAAGAGCATCCTCAACATGACCCTGACCCCCCTTATTATAGGGAAGTAGCCCTGTCTGACATCCCTTCACAATATGCTGAGGAGGTGGATACGTTTTGACGCATCCTAAGATTGCCTGATCCTAGGGAGTCCTTACCTAGGTCTTCCACTGCGGTCATGGGCCTTGACGATGAGAAAGGCAGGCAAGAACTTAGACCAAGGGGTCCTTCCTCTATGCTGCCTCTTAACTCTATCATTAACTCTATCATTATGCCTTTGATAAGTTTGATCAGGACTTCCAGGCAGCAAATTTACCTGAGGGTAAGTACATCAAAGCCCCTCCCTCCACTGCCAAGTGGTACAAGGTAGGTCAACCTTGTTATGAAGACAAAATTCAGGAACTAAATACAGACTTTGCGAAGATCTGTATTTCTCCTAAGCCCTCTGGGGCTCCTGTGGGCAATGTTCCTCTTCCAATTCTTAAAGAATTGGAACATCAAGCGAGACAAAACATTTCCACACTCAATTTCGCTACTACCCTTGCCAAGACTTCTTCTTCTTGCAATTCCACTCTGGAAAAGTGTCAGCATAGTTTTAAGTCAACCTTTAAGAAGGTCAAATCACAAATTAAAAAAGGTACCGACCCTGAAAAGGCAGCGAAACGTGGTTATGAGCAAGCATGTGAATATCTGGATCTCTGGGACAAGACCATCTTAATCCAGCACAGAGCCTTGACTTGCCTCAGTAAATCCCTTGCCCATATATTCCAGAGGGAACTATATTCAATGGGCAATACTGGCTTGCTTAGGCACGAAGCCGAGATGACCATGTTACAACCTCGTCTAGGATAAACCAGACGCCAGGAGCTCAGGAATGCGTTCTTTTGGCCGTCTTCATTATTCAAATCTCAGTTAGTCAAGGAAGGTGAGGACTTCCTTCTTAAAAAAGGCACCTCAAAAGATTCTCAGGGTTTCCAACCCTACCAGAATAAGCCCTTCGTGGTCCCCACAAGAAAAGAGGCTCCTACAGGAAACACCCCTATGGGGGCAATTCCTCACAAAGCAGTAACCAATCGTTTTCCTCAAACAGAGGAAAAAAACTTCAGAGGCTCCAGGGGTCGTTTTCAACCCCACAATAGGGGAAAGGGGCGTGGGAATGCCCTCTTCCCAATGACTCCTCCAAAGCCTCCATCAGTCCACCAGTAGGACGTTGCCTCCATTCTTTCAGAAGAGACTGGCAAGCAAACAATTGTTCATCCAACGTATTAAACATTATCACCAATGGCTATGTATTGCCATTCCTCTCAAAGCCAAACTTGGTCAGATTTCCTCTGATAATATCAGAATACAAGGCCCTTCAAAAAGACCAAGCTCTGGTCGATTGCATCCAGTCTCTTCTGTCAAAGAATGCTATCGAAAGGGTGGAAAATGTAAAATCTCTCGGGTTTTACAGTCGCCTGTTTCTAGTCCCCAAGCCTCACAAAAGGTGGAGACCAGTAATAGACTTACGCAGGCCCAACACTTTTCTACACATAGAAAAGTTCAAAATGGAAACTCCAGAGTCCATCTAGACCTCCCTGATTCCCGGGGAATGGGTAGCGTCGATAGACCTATTGAACGCCTACCTTTACATCCCCATCCACCCAAACTCAAGGAAGTATCTCATATTTTGCCACAGGTCTCAGGTGTTCCAGTTCACCTCCCTTCCTTTCGGACTGGCCACAGCGCCCCAGGTCTCATGAGGCCAAAAAATCAGACAATGCCATTGCCTGATCATAGTGATAGCCCCAGGCTAGCCAGGGATGCCCTGGTTTTGGGACCTAGTGCAGCTCTCAATAGAGATCCCACTACAACTACCAGTGTCAACAACCCTTCCCAAACAGTCCCACCTTCATGTGTTCCACAGCAATCTTCAACATCTCAACCTCCACGCCTGGTGTCTAAGAGTGGACAACTCCAAGAACAAGGCAAAGAATTGCTGCCCCTCAACGGTCATCAACAAGGACCATCTACAAGTCAAAGTGAACCCTATTTGAAAAATAGTGCAGAGAAAATTCGTTGGATTTCTCCACTCCATCTGTGAAACAAATCTCAGATTTTTTCATGTACCTGTACCAAAACCTAAACAGGCGCCCCTCGACCATTGATGGTTGCAGGACTGCCATTGTTGACACCTTAGGCCCAATGGGCCAACATATTGCACATAATGAAGACCTTCACAGGTTGCTCTCCAGTTTCCATAGGGATTATCCCAAAAGTTCCAGAAATCTTCCTAAGTGGAACCTTTCTGTTGTTCTTAATGAGCTCACAAAAGCACCCTTTGAGCCTATGAAAGACACAGACCTCAAACATCTCACTCTCAAAACTGCATTTTTTTTCCCCAAATGTTTATTTACCGTTTTTGGACAAAGGTGCGAAGCATTTGGAGGGGCGAGGGTAGGCAACCCCCCATCAAATGCCTTACAGTGATAGAAGTCAAAAACAAGGTACAACTATTTATGAACAGGTACACATCATATACATTTTATGTTATCTCTGTCAACACAGACATAGATACATTCAGACACCGCACTTTTATAAAGTTTACTTATAAACTTTTTACAGAAGTTTTAACAAGTTTTGACATGGATGCATTACAACAATTTTATCAAGTATAAACATATACGTATAATAGCATATCCTCCAATTACTTTTCAATAATGGGTTGAACCAACATCATTTTTATTAAGTTATTTTTATTTTTCTTTCTTTTTTTTTTTAAAGGTTTTAAAGTTTATAAAATTAACAAGTTCATAAAATTAACAGGTTGAAAGACTTGGAGCAAAAAATTCCAGTTTTAAATGGACTGAACCAAAGTTTTAACTTTACTCCATCTCTTTTGGAATATAGTCTCTTTGGAATTAATATATGATAGACATTCCTGCTCAATGTACACTCTTTGAAATTTTCTGAGAAGAATGCTTAATTGCAGCTTGTTTTTTTTTCTGGAGCAATCAAAAATATATTTTTTTGTAACCAAATATATAATATTTAAGACCAGGTGGTTTGTGTCTTGTTTGTGGTAGTCAAACAATATAAGTCTAGGGTCAATGTCCAAGTCAACTTGAATTTGTCTGGACACAAAAGATTTTAGGTCAATCCATAATGTTTTCACCTCCGTGCAGTCACACATTAAATGGATAATTGTCTCTTCACCATTGTTGCAGTAGCCACACAGAGGAGAGACACCAATTTTCACTCTATAAAGGTAAGACCTGGTTCCCAGAATTAAATTAAGAACTCTGTACTGGAACCATTTTATGATATTATCATCTAAGCATTCGAAACATATTTTGTAGGCCTTTTCCCAGCCCTTATTATTAATAGAGTTTGGTATAACCATGTCCCATTTCCGCTTATTCATCTGAAAGTCCTCCTGCACGTTATCATTGTTAAACTGACACAAATATAAGTTTTTTGATCCTTTGTTTAATTTTATGAGAGATTCCAATTGGGTGGGTATAAATGGACATTCAAAATGTTGATATCTCAGTTTATTAACATTTTGTGTCACCAAAATTTTTATTCGGTGATAATCTAAAAAATTAATTGCAAGTTTGTACGAATTTTCTATTTCCTGTTTGGAGAATATAGTTCCGTTATTATCTACAATATCTGCTGGACTTGTAATGCCTCTCCTGAACCAGGATGGATAGAAAATTTTTTCTGTTCCAATTTTTGGATTGTACCATAGAGAAGTCTTCAAGAAATCGCTGAGATCATTAATAAGCCCTGCCTCCTTTATAGTGTTCCAAGATTTAAGCAGATCGCACCAAAAGGGATTTGATATTTTATGTTGCATCAGTTGGCACCAAGGTGGACCTAATAAAAGTAATCTTCGTTTACAGATTAATTGGGAGTCAATTAATTTCGTCCATTGCGATCCCTCGTCGTACCAGAGTCTTTTTATCCAGCTGGCCTTTAGGGCTATTATAAACTTTTCCAGGTACACCATGTTTAGTCCAGCCCTCGAATAATGTTTGACTAATATTGATCTGCCTATCTATCTAGTTTGTTGTCCCAGATAAACTTAAAAAAGAGACTGTTTATCTCTTTTATAGTTTTCTCAGATGGGGATGGGAGGGACATAAACAGATGGTTGAATTTCGGGAGAATTAATGTTTTCAAAACTGTAATTCTGCCCAATGGGGTAAGAAGTCTTTTTTTCCATTTGTCCAGCAACTCTCTTATTTTAATAGTTATAGGATCAAAGTTTAATTGATTAAGTTTGTCTAATGAAACTGAGAAGTGTATGCCTAGTAAGTAGAATTCATTGCTTCCCCAAATTAAATTTTTTCCTGTTTCAATTTTTTCTTTCGAGTGTCGCTTCTTCCCGATCCAAACTATCTGTGTTGACCAAGAGACTGGATATTGCTCCATAGGTTTCCAGCGTGTTCAGTGCTGCCATGAGGGACCGCTTACTGCCATCGAGAACTAAGGTGGTGTCGTCAGCATATTGAGACAGTTTTATTTCTGCATTATTAAAAGAAATACCTCTAATGCTTTCATTATGAATAATCATTAGGCATAAAATCTGTGCACAAATGATGAAAAGATAGGGGGCTATTGGATCACCTTGCCGACAACCGCATTCAATATTTATAGGGTCAGATAGAAAGCCTGACTGAGTTACATATGCTTTGATATTTTTATTGAAGATCGTGATCCACTTAATGAAACCATCACCAAAATTAAAGAATTTTAAAACAGCATATAAGAAGTCCCAAGTCAATGAGCATAAGTAACCCTGGAATCTGTTTTTCTTCTGTGATATGTAAAATGTCATAGATTAGGCGAGCATTTTCACCAATGAACCTTCCACTTAAGAATCCTGTCTGCATTTTAGATAATATTATATTATTTTATTTTATAATAATTTTAAGGACTCTTTTTAACCTATTGGCTATTGCCAAAGAATTCATCTTGTAGATGACTGACAGGAGTGATATAGGCCTCCAGTTTTTTAACAGGTTTCGTGGTTTATTACCCTTCGGAATACATGATATGATGCATTGTTTTAAACTATAGGACATTTCACCATTGTCATAGCCTGAATTAAGCGCTCTTAAGATTACGAATTTTAATTTACTCCAAAAAACTTTATAAAACTCTGCTGGGAAACCATCTATTCCCGGGGTTTTGTTATTTTTCATTGTCTTCAATGCCAATGATAGCTCCTCTATTGTTAATTTTCCTTCTAATTCTGCTGACTGGTTTTTTGTCAATTTGGTTACAGATTTAACATTAATTAGTGAGTCTATAGAATGAGTCAAATCAACTCCCCTCACTTTAAAGAGTTTTTGATAAAAACTTTCAACTTCAAGTAATATTAATTTCTGATCTGACAGGGTCATACCGGCATCTGTTTTCACTTGTTTTATCATTTTTTCCACATAATTTATGCGTTCTTGCTAGCTTTGGCCTCCAGCAAGCGCCACAGCGAAATCCATGCCTGGGTCGCAAACAAAGTATCGAATCTAGGCCAGTGGGAAAAGGTGGCCTTGTTCCCTTCTTCTGACTTCATTGCCAAAAACCAACTAGCAAGAGAAGGTTCTCAAAGTGTGTCTCCGGTGACTATTCCTGCTTTGACTACCATTGTAGATAGACAGTTCAAAGAAGACAGGACCCTGTGTCCGGTGCGGGCCCTGAGGTACTATTTGGACTGAACCAAGGACCTGAGAGGTTTCCGGTCCCTTCTTTTCATCTCCTTCAAGAAAAGACATACCTCAGACATCAGACCCACTACACTCTCTTCTTGGTTGAAACAAACCATTCTACTTTGTTATAAACAAGCAGACCAACAAGCCTTGGACTTGGTCCAAGTTAAAGTGCATGACATTAGGGCCTTCGCAGCCTCTAAGGCGTTTTACGGTGGGGTATCGGTGGACCAGATCATGCAAGCCTGTCACTGGAAAGCTCACAACACTTTTACAAACTTCTATTCTATCTTATATCAAGTTTTTGGAGTCTTCCCCAGGGTCTAGGTATAAGTCTACCTCATCAGGGTGTTTCGGGTAAGGTCTTTATATCCTTTAATCTTAATTTTATTTCTTGTTAAAGGGCCATTAAGGTTGTCATTAAACCCCTTAAGGGCATAGTAGCATCTCCAAGCCTTGGCCTTGGACTCCTCACATGACAGCCCTCGGGCTGTCCCTCTCAAGTGTATTTGTTGTACACTTCTCTCCTTAGTCAAACACTCAGTGTATTTGCACTGTCTTTCTTTCATTCTTGTTTTTGGCTTATTACAGGCCCAACATCGGGTTGGGGCACTGTCACGGGACTCAGACTGGTATTTTTTTATCTCACTTTAATATCCTTCATTATCTAATTCTATCTAAATTCTAAGAAAAACAAACATATTTGCCAGTCTCAGCTGTAATCCCTCCTCTGGGCGGTTGGATTCAGCATTCAGTCCCACATGGTAGGCTATTGTAGAACAATAAAATTGAAAAGTTTAATAGTACACATGCCTCCAACAATTCAGGTCCTGATTTTAAGTCAGTAAAAATTGTAATTACTTGCCAACTGGCATTTTATAATCTTAAATAATCTTAAATGTGCTGCAACTGACTTTAAGGTCCAAATTGATGAATCAATTGAACCAAAATGCACTATGCTTTCACCAATTGCTAAAAATGTGTAACAGTGCTTCTGTGGGATGCATAAAGTATTGTGCTCTCTTTGTCAAAATTCTGTCATTTTATACCCCAAAGGAGAAAAATGGGGGTATTGTCATTGGATCTGTTTTTCTTTATTTGGGTTTTTTGGCACAACTGATGGGCAAATGTTTGTGCATTCTAAGGCTGTGCTTATTTTTACACATGTGTAGAAAACGCAAAGAGATAGAGACTAAGAACTAAGTGGTTTTATTGCTATATTCTAATATTTTCTATTCAAAGTAATGTTAGTAAGAAAAATGTTTACATGTGATTCTACAAGTGTTATTTTTAATCAATTAAAAAATTAATATCATTGCCTTACTATCAAAATTAATATAGATAGGTAGCCAATAACTTCAGTTATCACAATAAGTAGGCAACATTTACTGAAAATGATAAAGTGTGTCCCCACCTGTACAGTTTTAGTTATGTTTGAGAGGATATGACAGTCCTGACAAAAATTCAATAATTACATTTTTCTGTCCACTAGCAACTTGATTTACCTCATCATTACCAGATAGCACAACCTCTCAATTACATAAAACATAGTTTAGATTGATCTCCAAAAGCTTCCAAAGATAATCAAATGTCATTTAAATTAATCGCACAATTCATGCCTGAAGGAAATTGTATTGGTTTTAAAACCAGGCTTCTTCGAGTAGGTCAGGAGGATAAATGAGATGACCGGTATTTGAACCAGTTTTTTGGGAGGTGTCATAACCTGTACATTGGTTGTTACCTAATCTTATCTGGTAATTTCTTTTCATGGTATGACTATTCGTCCTGCAAAATGAACCAAATGGTTGTTTTCCAAGAAATGATTACCCATCTGAGTGAACAAATTTCTTTCTATACGTGCTAGAACCTGATGCTGTGAGTGATCTATCTGAACTATGATTGCAGACAGCTGGTTATAATGTTGAATATTTCTGCTGCACAACCAATCTTAACTCAGTCTGAACCATGTGTTTCTTCAGAATCCCTGCTGTTTACCAACTTGCTGAGTCTTAAAAGTGCAGAGTTTTCAGGGATGTCCAAGACAGAACAAAAAATCTAGCATAGATTTAAAATTTCATTTTTTCATCTAATTTCTCTGGACATGTGAACATTTCATTTTACATTATTTAATTTTAATTTTTCAACATTTTTATACTGTTTATATCTGAATTATGGGGATGAAGGAGCTTGGAATTGATAACAAAAGATAACAGGAAGGACAAATTAGATTCTGACCAAGGTGTTGCTATTCCCAACGACCTTAAGTGAGAACAAAGATCAAAATATCATGTGTGAGGGTGAAACCTTGACATGACCAATGGAACTAAAGCACAAGGTTGCACAAACCCCAAATTGCTCCATGTGATTCATTGATACCGTTCTGAGGTGAGGGACGTAATGTTGCACAGGAGCAAATTTTAGAAAGTTCTGTTAAAAACTTACAAAATATTGTTTAAAAACCCCTCACTACCAGAGTGTAAAATCTTCTGGGTCTTCATACTGATGGAAAGTGGAATTGAGATATTAACAGAAAGGGTTATATTGTTTCAGTATTTCAACACATGTTGTCAGAGACCTGAATCTGAACTCATAACATAGAATGTCATAGAATGTTTTGTTGGTTCCATCTTTATACTACTACAAACCAATGATGTTACATACATTAGGCCTCTCATCTAATCTGATGCAAAATTGGAACACACTTTAATTATTTTAATAATGAACCATGTGACAATTGCAGGTTCTTTGGTTGAATTACAAATTTCTTTATTTACAGATAGGGAATCATCTCATCTTACAAAAAATATAGCACAAATATGGAAGCTCTGGACTGCCAAACTTTTAAAATTTTACTAACTTGAATATACCAGTTAGTTAATTTGAATCAACCAGTTAGTAACAAGAGTACACAAGTTAATAACTTGAATATACCCGTTACTATCTTGAATATACAAGTTAAATGTGCCAGTTAAATGGGGAAGAGAAAATAATATCCAAATGTTACACATCAGTGGAAACCAGTATAATTATTATTACATGAGAATTCAAATGTGGTGTCACAATATAATTTTATTGACTTTAATGGGATTACAAATGTACTGAAAGACTAAATTTAATTTTGATTTATTTGTATTTAAAGTTGCTTTTGACTCACTGTATAGGTTATATCATGACAGGTAATTTTGAGACAGAGGAAGGAGAAACCAGTACACACTAGTTGGCTTAGTTTCTTTACTGTGAACAGCGAGGCATCAGTAAGCAACTACCAACTTTACCACCTAGGATCAAGTCCAGGGTTCAAACCACTAACATCAGAGGTGGTGGCTGAGTGTGTTATCCACTACACAATGAACCCCCAAAAGACTAAAAAGTTAAAGCTCCACAGTAGTTCCAGAATCCAGAGCCAAACCTACACAAAAAAGCAAGTCCTAGTACCTGTGCTGAAAACTGTTGTATGTTAGATAATGGAGTTTGTTCTCAATCTACTGGAGCTCCTTCCAATAACACACAACATAGAATATTCAAAGATGGAAGTTAAAATTGAATTTGTTTTATTTGTCAAATTGAAAGCTTTCTTTAATTGCAGAAGTGGCAGTCAGGTGTTGGTAGAGAAAATTTGGCTCATTTAATTTCAGCCAATCTGGTATATTCATCTTTGGAATAAGAATAATTTCTGTTCTAAACGATGATTAGGGTTGCACCAAAAGACTACTTTCTAGAACATGCTAAAAGCAAACATAATATATGCTTTGATAATAAGGGTAGAATCAGATTACATAGATTATCCTTTTGAATCAAATCTTCTATTTCTAAAATAGAAAATTTATTTGACATATGATTTGAGTTTTGACAATGTTAATGTCAGGCCTAAAAGTAAAAAGAAAATATTGCATCAGTCAAACTGAATTCTGTTCTTCAGTTCTGGATATTCTTGCAACTCTGCATGATATACTGCATCTAACTTCTCATTTTGTTCTACTGTGAAATATTTCTTCCAGCCATCAATAGTTCCTGAGAAAACAAGTTGAAGCAAATTTTTGTCTCTGTGTTATTACAGGATACCTTTTGCTTCTAAGTTTTACCTTTACCTTTTTAAATTATCTTGACGAATTTAAATATATGTTTGGATATACAAGCTTTGTTAATCACTTCATAAAGTATAATTATAGCCGATATTCTTTGCTAAGCCTTCATTCAATCAACACAAATTTGTTTACCATTTGTTTAGTTTTTATCACGATTTGAACTACTTTCTCCTATGTACAATTTTGGATTATGTAAAAGTTACCACTTATACAAAATCTTGTGCAAAATCAGACTCAAAGTCTGTATAAGTTGCAACTTGTACAAAAGTGGGACTCGTACAAGTCATATAAGTATAGTCACTTGTAAAGTCTAAATCAATAACGACATATTTTAAAATATGAGAATTTGATTAAGAACAGGTTTCAGATGGACTAATGGATTCTTGCACTTGCACTTTTGTATTAACAGATGGTGATGGTGTTTGGTAATTTTTTTTTTTTTTTTGCTTTAGGTGATATTTTGACACAACCAAAACAGAAAATCTTTTTTTAATCATTTATGATTGCCTTGTATTAAACTGTGAATTTATTTTCATTAAAATATTCCTCTAACACTAGTGCATCTTATAAATATATTTGCTACAAAAGGTATCAAAATACTAAACCTTCTAGATGGCATCATAAGTGGTAATTTCAAATTTAAGTTTATGTCTGGGGAGAGTCACTTGTGTCAAATTTCACAAAGTGTACAAATTTCAGCTTTACAATTCTACTATATGGATTTACTTTTAAGAATTGATTTAAGTGCCAAAGTTATTATGATGAACAGTGTACCTTCTCTCACAAACCCCTCAGCATCTTTCTTCCAGTACTCCCGGGAGAAGCCTGATGTTTTCTGTCCTTGTTCAACTTTCTTCATGTTTTCAAAACTGGTTAGCTTTACTACTTCTTGACAAAATGTTATATCATGGCCACATCCAAGAAATTCAGATATGTTCCAAATTTCTTTCAAAGGATCCTGGGAAAAATAATTGTAACATCCAGGTTGTGTGAGTTATAAAAATATTAATTAAAAGTCGCAGAATAATCGGAATCAACACTTCAAAATTTGTAGACAATTTATAACAGAGATTGTTACTTGAAATGGTTATTCAAAAATAATATTTTTTAATGAAAGCAGTATTGTGTTGGTATCCTTGAACAAGAGTTTTCATTTCAAATATTATGTGATTGTTTTATAATTGCCGTGTAATATTATATAATAAGATATAATCTTTTTCTTAGATTATTGGTTTTATATTGCATTAACAGTACGGTGATTACTAATCTTTTTAAATACAATGCATTTTAACCGGCTTTATAAGTTTTGCTAAAATTGCCATATTCATTATTAGTAGCTATATTCTAGAGTTTTGTAATACCAAAAAACTGTGTGCCTTTTGTGATATTATTTGTTAATTTTGTCAACTGGTGTTAAGGAATTGCTACCAAGCTATTTTTAACATGTCATACGGTGTAATTTACATAAAAGGAGAGCCAATTTTTGCAGTCCTTCTTATGTTCGTCTGCACAAATATCTAAAAAGCAAATGCATAAATATTCTGCTAAACACAGTACATGCCAAACAAACATTATATTCACTGACATATATAAAGTGTTTCCACACACCTTTTTTAGTTCTTCATAAAACACAAAGTGGACATTATTTTGTTCTTTTAATTCTGACCAATATTCTGTGACATGCTGGAACCAGTGTCCTCGAAGAGAATCTAAAATAATATAAACAAGGACAAAAGTCACAGTTGTTATTTAACATTTCCACAGCTAAAACCATATAAGCATGTAACCATAGCCAAGGCTAGAAACCCACCACCAAAATATGTGTACAAGTGATATTAACAAGCATAAGATATTTGAATTCTCTCTCCAAGAAAGCCTGCAACACACAAGAATATAGTAGGAGTGGAGAAATAACATTTACACAAAACATTCGTTTGCTACATCATTTTTTTAAAAACTAGTTGCCAGCTATGACAACTGTTAAACTGGTTATACTAAAAATAAAAAATAGCCCCTGGCACCAAAGTAAAAGTTACTAGTACAATGTAATATTGAAACCACATAAAAGTCCCCTGCAACATTGCCCACCTGACTTGTAAATACTACACTTAAAGGACCACTAGTAGCAACTAACTCATACAGAGCTATATCTGTACAACACATTAACTGATGCCATATATACTTAAATGCTATCAATCTGGGCACATATCCCACTTGTATTCTGTGAAGATGAGGTGACTAACTCACTGAAGTTTTATAAGAGTCAGAGTTTCTGGAAGTATTCTTGCCAGATTGTAATCAGATGCCATAACATTAAGACACAGTTCTGCCAGAAATCGCAGGAGGTTCTTTCTGGGCCAGTAAAAGACGGTCATTAGAAGGTACATAAGGTCTCATCAGTTATCAGTATAACATAAGATGACTAGAGGCGTAGTAGTATTGAATAAATAATCATCAAATAGTCGAAAACCAAGGGAATTTAAGCGGAATGTAATTGGGAGCAAAAGTTGAGGATACAGTGGAGGTTTACTGGTGATTAGTCTATATACAATTTGACAGTATTGCTGCAACAGGTACCACAACATTCAATTAGTTGGTAAAGAACATTACTATGGAAGGCACAAAAGTCTCCTGAAACAATAAAAAGAATGAGTGGTATTCTCAACATGGAGAATGCATAAAATTTTTAAGGAAAGCTTTAAACTCTGTGAAATAGAGGCCCTGGTATTGCGTTTTATACCCTGGAAAATAAAAAGAGGTGTAACAGGGAAATAAGGAAGAAAGTCAAACGGTTTTAAAAGGACACAAAAGATTTGAATCCAATAGAAGCAGCTCAACCCGGAATATAGGTTGTATCCTTTATGGGGGTGTTCCACTTGAGCTGACTTGTTGATAACTAGGCATTTTTGGAGGGTCAGGAGAAATGTTTACAAAGTCGTTAAGATCGGATGTAGTTTTCCTGGCTTGTCATGGTGGATCAGCAAAATATCAAAAATGTTTGATACTTCCCCGACCCTCCAAGACCCTGTATCCGGACTGTGGCTCTGCCCACCTGTAAACCATCCTACTGTTGATCTCTATGGCTGGTCAGTTTTATTTTCCATCTTGTTCTATACTGTCTTGTCTTGAAAAACTTGCTGTCATGTCTTGGTTTAAGTACCAGGACTACACCTCCAGACAGGCCATCAACACAAACTGATCGTACTTGAAAAGAAACCAGCCTATTATAAACATAACCAACCAGACTAGGACTCTTCCCGTCAAGAGTCTCCCAGTCTTTAACTTTAGAGTCGGTAACATCTGAGTAGGGCAAGCTACACATACAGACACATTTTAAACAGAAACTGACAATGCGGTTACAGCAACAGACAATCCGGGAACTGTGTAGGACAAGCCAGCTTCATTTTTCCAAAACACCTGTTGTCTGTTATGAAATCTCTGTCTATATAAGGTGAGTTGGCTTTTGTAATGCATCATTTGGAATCTGGCATCTGACAGATTACATCTGGCATCGTTTCAAGGATAGGAGTTTTTTTAATTATTAAAGGAGTGTGGAGTTGAAGTTGGCTTACTTAATATTTTAGGATTTTGTTTTTCACAAAATGATGCTTATTTAACAAAGAAAAATGGGTCCTACGAAGGGCAGAAGAGTGAGAAAGACAGAAGTTTCCACTGACAGTGTCCCTGAATTTGAGCTGGGGGACATAGAAGCAGATATACAGCTGGGGGACACACTCAACCAAGGAGGGAGTGGCACAAAATCATGCAAGAACAGACAAAAGTGACACAGAAACTGAAGTTAGAGGAGAGGTGGGCAGAGCGCAGTCACCACACTCACAATACAAGAAGGGGCACATGAAAAACATATACCAGACAAATTTGGATGAGGAGGCTATTGTGGATTTGTGAAGGACCACGAGGAGTTGTATGAAAAGACTAATGATCATTTCAAGGGCAAAGCAAGGAAGGGGTGTCTCTGGGAGAGGTTCACCTTTACTCGCAACCTGTCTGTCAAGGTGTTCAAGACCTGGTTTGATTCTCAAAGGACATTGTACAGCATGCTCATGCAATCAAAGTCTGGACAGGCCCTGAAAGTGATGATGGAACATCAGAACTTGATACAGGATGAATTTGTCTTCCTGAAGTGGAACATCAGGTGCAAGGGACCCACCAAATCATCAAACTTCAAGTCCCAGGCCCAAGGAGCCAGTGCTTCCGCTGCTTCAGCACATGAAATCTCCAGAGCTTCAAAAGATGCAGACAATATGGAGTTTAGCATGTGATCAACAGACACTACATTACAGCCTTAACAGGTCACCAGTCCTACCGCAACTTCCTGGTGCTCTTTGGTTGGCTGTCATCATTCCTTGGGTAAAAGCAGGAGACAACACATACATACTTCTGCAACTATCTGGCATCGGGGGTGGAGGGATTGGAAGAGAAAGACCTTCAGACATTCAGCTTCTTCACAGCATCCAAAGCAGGGAAGAGGAACGAAGCTGTCAGCCTCAGCAACCACAGCAACAGACACTTTCACAAAGCTCAAGTATAACTTCTACATTTGTGTCACAGACATTTTAACAGCCACAGCAACCAGCACCAGCTACAAGAGAATACATCTTAACCATCCCAGAGATTCAGATGCCTGCAGGCTAGGTCATCCAACCCATTCAGCAGAGCCAAGTGGCAGCAGCAATCCAGAGGGCAGTCAACTTCCTTCCAAGCCATTGATGACCAACAGACTGGACCTTCAAGACCACTTACCTTCACATGAAGGACTTCAACCCTCCATAAGTTGCCTCAGCTACAGGCGAAAAAAGTCAACTCCACATGTCTAAAATCTTCAATTTGTGATGAGCCACCAACAGATTGACACAACGTAGCCATTTTCACCAGCCGACACGCCACCACCAGCCGCCTCTGCTCCAACCACCACTGCTGCACAGCTAGAACATCAGCAGCAACCAGCCCAACCTCAGTTTCCTCCACAGTAAGCCAATGCCAAACAGCAGCAGCAGTAAAACCACTGCACTTGCCTCCAATCAGTCCTTTTCAGGACCACTCCTGTAAACAATTTAAAAATCCACCCCAATGTTTCAGGACCACCTGAATCTTTCAAAAGCAATTAATAGTTGTTGCTTAAAAATCAAACAATAAGCATTACACTGCCCCACACAAAACACTTTGGCCCCAAACACAAAGAAATTGAATGTATTGAGGTTTGACATTTGGAGGTAGTATTTTGTCCTTTGGATTCCACCTTTTGACTTTTGATCCTTTGAGAAACTTTTGAGTTTCCCCAAATATATGGATGATTTCAAACTTCAAAATAGCATGCAAATTTGTAACAAATCAATTCCAAAAAAAAAGGGTTTACACATTTTGACATTCAATGGAGGTCATTTTTACATAACCTGGGTTCAAGCTGTTAAACAGAGTTTTAACAAGTTTTAAAACTTGTTGGAAATAAGTTGGATTTTGTTTGGAAATGTGAGCAAGACTAACTTAAGTAAACGTTCTTGGACTAATTGGGTTTGTCCTTAAAAGGACCGGTAGTAGTCTTAAAAAGGACTGATTGATGCCAGCTTCTGCTCCTAGAGTTGTTGGTTGACACATGTCAGGTCCTTTCCCCCTGTCAAGCCAATGCCCCTACGTGATTGAAGTAGTCATTCAGTAGTTTTCATTGATGTTTGACCTCCCTCATAGGATTCCGGTAGTTCTCTTTTGGCACATACATCACCGGTTCATGTTGTATGGGCCACTAGGGTTGGTGCCCTGTCTGCTCCATCATGGTGTGTCCTCATCATCTTGTTGAACACCACCAATATAAACACAATGTCTCTGACAACCATTAGCCTTTGCTCCATGGTGCCCAGTAGTACCCTGAATCAGCTCACTAATATTCCAAGGAGATTTCAACCACCCTCCTACCTCTGCAGATCCTATAGTTGGCTATTCTTTCTTCCCTTGTGAGTTGTCTTCTGCTGTAGGGTTTCACCATCCATGGCAGTAAGGCAAAGTAGTGAAAATCTGGTCATCCCTCCCCCAGTGGTTCAATGCCAGAAGCCCCAAGCTGCCATCCTCGATCTTCTCCCTGAGCTCATTGCTTCTGTTGCAAATCTGTGCATCGGGATGAGATAAAAATTGATGGTGGCATTCTGACAAAATTCTGGTATCCTGGCATGTCAGTGTGTATTACATCTGCCATGATGTTACTGTAGCATCATTTTTCTTGTCTTCGAAGGATCCAGG